>BSBN01001736.1:3000000-3544316 GCA_027924645.1 Cunninghamia lanceolata | reverse complement strand
CACCCATAGGAGGTTCAAGGAATACGCTGATAGGAACAACCGACGAGTTTAGAAAATTTTTAGGCGCGAGAATTCTGAGCACTATAACGCTCACATATAAAAGCCTATCGGCTAATTAAAATGCATTCTTTTTATAATAAAATCATATTAGAATAAACACAATCCTTGTTGAAGTTAATATTTTAGTTATAGAAAATAAGTGAAGCATTATGGTTATGTTGTTAAGAAGAAATAGAAAATAAATAAAGGGGTTAGAAAATAAATAAATTATTTAAATAAAAGAGTTAGTACAAAAATAAATAATTTTTGGACAATTTAAAAAAAACACATTAGATGAGTATTTCCACCTTTCTTACACTTGGTGGCTTCACTCCCTTGTCTCTCCCTCCAACCTACAAGTTTGAATGAGAAATCAGAGGTGGAGATGCCTTTTAAAAGCCTTGAGTTTAGGGATTTTAGTGTTACCTAATGAATTAGGACCCTTAAGTGAGTTTTCGATAAATTAATTTTGTTTAGGTAAATAAATCTCATGGGACTAATGGAAATATTTTGGTCGATAGGCCATTCTATAGTGCACACATCTTGTAACAACAAAAAAAAAATGGTAGTCCTAATAAAAAATGATTTTTTTGGTAGTCCTTCCTTTTTTTGTGGTCCAAAAAATTTAAAAATAACAATCTAAACATAACCCCATTATCTTCGTGGTTTTAATTACCATCACGGATTTTGCAAATGAAAAAATTTAAAATAGAATTGTGGTTTCCATTTCATTTCTTTCCCCGCAGCTTTCTACCCCACACACAAAAAAAAAACTAATTTTTCTTTTGCCGTTACTTTACAATTAATGGTGTTTGCGTTACATTCCTATTTCTGGGCTTCACTTCGTATTATATTTGTGCTGCAGATTATTTTTTGGTAACAATCTTGATTCCTTCAATGTTGATTCTATTGAGAGGGAAAAAATGGAGGTAGCCGCGGAAAAGATTTCACACTGTTAAAGAAAATGGTGGTAGGATATTCACTGCTCTTTGACAAATACAGGAGCGCTGGTAGAGAATATAAAAGGACCACCTCTAGGCACATGTATCTCATCCCAAGTAACGTCTCTAACATTGTGCAACCATTTTTTTACTCTTTCTTATTTACTTGCACAGTGGTTTCTTATTTTTATATTCATGGCAGACATTCTCTCCAAATAGGTGGGAAAAAGTCTGCCCTTTCTCGTCTATTATTCCACCACCATTATACACATCTCTATAATCAAATTTTCAAATATTAAAGATGTTTTTCTATGAATAGATGAATTCTCTGCACCCAAAAATTTGTTGGTTTTTTCTTAAACTTCAAGAGTGATTAGGAGGCAATAAATTTGGTAATAATTAATGAGGAATGATGGATTTGGATTTCTTTATCTATCAGCAGTAATCTCAACTTTCCTATTACGTCTAATATGTTCAATGCTCATGATTATAGGTGGAAGCCTGATGAAAGCAAAAGTATAAATCCAATCCTCTTCTTGCTTTTTGTTGCTACAGGCGATTACAATCTTTTGTAAGAGTTGCTCTAGAAATTGTGGAGGTAAGGTTTCTCTCAAATGTCATTCTCTATATTTCTGTCAAACCAAACTGTAGATGGTCTAAACTAATAAAAAATAAACTATATCGCCGAGCAATGCCTCAACATTACAAATCCCCTTATTAGGTAATTAAAACAGCTCACCCTCCTTTCGTATACATAAAAAAAAACATATTATAACTCAAATTTTCCTGTCAAAAAATATTGTACATGCAATCTGCGGTCTATGGAATTTACTCTGAGCTCTATGGATTGAATCTGCACCTTACATTATCTTTAGCTGACTTTCCACCACGGGATGCCTACCCATCCAACGCGTGTGAAAAAATCTCTTTGTAAATCCTGGGCATAATATTTTATTTATGTAGTGCTCATAGTGATGAGGAATACGTTTGTATTCCATGCTTTTGTAGTTATTGGTTCCATATTTTTTTTGCTACTTATTTATTTTTGAAAAATAGGTGGTCCCGCAGTTTTATGTATATACTATAAATCTATTTTTAAAATAAAAGATCAGTTATAGTTTAGTGAGTTTTAATTATAGTTTAGGAGTTATAATTTTAGTTCTAATAAAATTATATAACTGTATAATAATTTTAGTTCTAATAATACCACAATGCAATCTTCAGTGCATCCTCTTGTTGATTGCGAGTCTATTTTGAATAATATTTCCATTTTCTTTTATTTGAAATATTCCAAATGTTGAAAAGAAAACATTATCTTTTGATATAGTTTGCAGAATAGGTACAAAATTGACTCCTTGGAAGTGGTTCAAATTAGTATGAATGCAAGATGTGGGAGTCTCCACAAATTATGGCTCATTTATGAGAATAGAACATGTTTTCTTAGGAGATGCACAAGCGCAAGATATACACAAGTTAGATTCATTAGATTTATTCATTTAGATCCAATATAATCAATATAATATATCAATAATACCCAAAACTCAATGAAAAGGGGAAATAATCAAGATCAAACAAACAAAGACAAAAACCTTTGCAAAAACTCAATACTTCCATAGCTTCCATTGATTGCTTATCTCAATCGATCTTGTGTATGAATATGGCCCTCAGACGGTGCACTTCCTTGCTACTTTTCCAAGATTGTCAATAGAGAACGACTGTGATAGTTTATTGCAATGAAGATGAGCTTCACAACAATGATAATGATATGGTAATAAGTTGATCGCAAGCAAAAGGAATGACGTGGTGCCAAAGGGCACGTTGTAATTCCTGCAGAGTAATAATACTAAAAGCTTGGATGAATGAAATGGAGGAATTGGGTTCAATTTATAGACTCGCGAGAGAGAAGATCAACGGTATAGAAAGAATGAGAAGATCGACAGTTGAGAATGGTTGAGGAATGTGCGTGAATAGAAGAAGACAAGTGTCTTTCTATATTTTGCATGAGAGGAATTAATAAAATAGAAGAATGAGTTAACTGAAGGGATTAATCAATTAAAAGAATAGATTAATCAGTTAAGAGAATAGAACTAGAGAATGGAAATTGCATGAGGATGAGAAAGATATTTTAGCTCAATTAAATATTTAGAATATTCAATTGCATGTGCACAAGGAATGAATTATATTTACAGATAACTCAATTTAGAAGAAATAGAGAACTTAAATAAATAATTAATTTATTTAAATTTAGAGAAGATATTTTTGGAAGAACAATTAAATAATTGATATTATTTAATTTAGAATGAATTTGGAAGAACTAATTAAATAATTGGTATTATTTAATTTGTTGGAGGAATTAGAAGGACTTAGGAATTTTAATTAAATAAATTGACTTATTTAATTATTGGAAGAATATGAATCAAATAAATATAAATTTGTTTGTTTATTTATTGATAGAGGAATTAGACTCAAATAAATATTAAGATTATTTATTTCGATAGAGTCGTGTCATTTTTAGGCATATACACATCCTTCACTTCTTTGAATATCATACTCATTTAAACTTGAGTGATCTGAGGGCATAGTTTTATCAACACATGCTCTCTAAGCTCCAATATCCTTACTTTTGCATTTTATTTCCTCAACTCCAAAAATGTTTGCAAGACTTGAGGGATCTCAAAAGTTATTTCAATCAGGGCCTTATTATAGATATTTAGATATCTAACAGTTGCTTCCTCCAACACCCTCTTATCTATGTCACTGTATTCATCATAAAATTCAGTCATGTGTTTCAAGTTTCCATCCATAATGACTGATTTTATTACATCTTCCAAGGAGATTGTGGGATTCTCAACATATGTATCTGTCTTTTGCCTTTTGTTTGTCTTTTTTCTTTCAGAGGGCTTCTCCTTAGTCACTTTGGCAGCCTTTGTTCCAGAGGCTTTCAACTCCTTTACCTCAACATCAGAATCTATTATTTCTTCATCAATTTTTGTGCTCTTATAGGTTCTTGTGGCCTTTGTTTTTACTCTTTTTCCCTTCTTTTATGAATGATTTGCCTTCCGATATCTCAGGATTGGCAGGTTTTAGAGGAAACAGGGGCAGTAACAGAGCTTCTAGTAGTGCTTGATGTGGAGGAGGATCCTACTAGAGCACCTCCTTGTTTCTTACCCTGCTTCTCCTTCTCAGCCTTTTTAGTTCTCTCCTGGAATTGCCTCACGACTGCCTTTGTGAGACCTAGATTCTCAGCCAACTGCTCAACTTCTTTTCTTACTTTTCTGTTGGTTTCAGGTTCTCTGAGCTTAGTATGTAGTTTTAAACTTAGCTCCTCATATGTCCCAAATCTTTCAACTGTTGTATCTTTTGGTTTGCTTAGAAGATGTTGAGCATACATATTCAAGATTTTTCCATCTACTTCATACCCAATGGGCATGATACAAACAGTTCTTGGTTTCCACTGCTTCCATTAGACACTGATCAGTGTCAACATAAAAACATATATCATTCTTGTACTTCTCAACAATTGATTTAGGGATTCTTTCCCTTAAATGCATCATACTCTAAAAATTCTTGAAGTATCCCCAGATTGCAGTTTTCTAAGCTTTGTAATCACCAATGCTGCAAAGATGATCTCTCATCATTAGTCTAGTGAACACCCTTTACTCTAGGTACTTCATTCATATAGTAGAAAAACAAGCATAGAACCAATGTACCATATTTAAAAGTGTTTTTCTTATCTTTCTTATTTTGTTTAGGTTTTCAATTAGCTAGTTCCTGTAGTAGCTCACATAGGTCATAATCTGCATTCTTCTTCAACATTTGATATGTTGCATCTATGGTAGTTCCAGAGACTGAATTCTCTCTGTTAGAGTGATAGATCTTGTAGACAATCACCATGGAAGAAAACTTCACATCCGGTTCTATAATGTCATTTATGGTCATTGCCCCTCTTGTCAAACTTTGCATCGGTTGCATCGGTAACAGTTTGGTTTTTCACATATTTCAACATGGGTAATCCACTGGTTGAGTTTAACCTAGTCACAATTATGTTAACATCCTTGGTAATCTTGAATGGTTTTAACAACCATATGAATTCATCATGCATCTGACTCAAAACATACTGGACCCACTCATCTTCATCGAATGTTGGAAACCCCATAATCTGAATAAATTTTTTATCAAGTAGTGCCTTGTACTCTTGTTTAAGGTCATGATTTTCATCCATGACATGACTCTCAAACAAATCTACATGCCTTGAGTCCCCAAATTCATCTATGTTCACAAGAATATAAACCCTAATATCTTCAGTATGTAGCACACCATACGAAACATTTAAAAATGCACCTAGTGGGTCGACTTCTATAGATTTGTGGGGATTTTTCTTAAATTTGGATCAAGGCCTTTCAGTAATGTCAATGACCAAAGGAGTAGCCATTCTAAAAAGATTATAAGTTCAAAGCTTTGCAGATAAATACCTTTTTCATGAGATTAGGGTTGACAGATAAATTTGCCGGTCACACTTCAATTCTTGTAATCTTAGCTCAGACACTATTCTTCTTGCTTTCTTCGAGTGCAAAGTGCTTCAAATGAGGAGTGAACACCTTTTTATGCTCTGCAAAACCTAATTTGCCTTTGTAATAAATGCTCTACCCTAACTTCATCCGGTTACTCAATTTCTTGAACAGTTCTTCATGAATTACTCCGCAAATTTCCATATCAACATATTTTCTTTCAAAAATCCTTCCAAAATTTCTGAAATAATTCAAAATATCTTCTCATTGTGCTAGATCTAGGCACCCACTTGTTGGTTGGGGGAATTTAATTTTCAATATAGCTCCCCCTGAGCCAGAGCTCCAAATTCAATTCTCAGAGGAATTATCAACACCGGATTCCAGTGCAGACTTATTACTATTGTTCTCAATTGTTTTCTTAACCCATGTCTTGCGCATTTCATTCTAGATCTCATTCACATCAATTTTTCTTTTGCCTTTGTCTTGTCTCTGCTCATCCAATTTTCTGTTTGTCGAACCTCTTCTTTCATTATTCTTACTTCTACATAATCTTGCAATATGACCAAATCTATTGCAATTAAAGCAAACAACCTTTCTTTGCTTATATGCTTGATTTCCTCTTGATTTGCACTAATTAGCCATCTGTCCATATCCATTGCAAGTAAACCAGAAACCATTGAAAGAGTTGCCATTTTCTCTAGAGTTATTCATTATCATACTTCTGCATTCATTTGATCTATGACGATACCTCTTACACTTGAAGCATTGACCGGAGAAGGATGGACCACTTTGATTTACTCTGCTTCTGCACTGAGTAGCTCTATGACCAAATTTATTGGAATTAAAACAATTTCCATTAAATGATGGATATCTTTGAGCATTAGGCTGTCTTATCGGAGGTCTTCTAGGTCTATTTCTCCCATTCCTTGGTTGAAAATTTCTTTGTCCGAATCTGGAGCTTCCACCTTTCTCATATCCAAGACCATACTTGTCATCAGCCTTTTTCTGTCCTTAAGCAGTGCTTCAAGTTTAGCTGAGCTTATCTTGAACTTCTCCTTGTATTCATTTGCAACTTCTAGGTCATGTTTGAGAATGACAATTTGCCTTTCAAGTTCTGTCTCATTGTCTCTACTTTCTTGTACATTCGACTCTAGTAGGCCAGTGATTCTGTCCAATCTGTAGCATTCTTCGATTCTTTCTTTTAGATTTTGGCTAAGGTCTTCTTCAGTTTTTCTTTCTATCTTCAATTTCTTTGGTAAGGCTCATCACCCCGGATTCCATCTCATGTTTTAGGACAACAACCTCTTTGGCTAACTTCTCACATTCCTTTGTCTTCTCTTTTAGAGCCTCATCCTTGTTGTTGTTCTCATAATGATTTCCCAGTTGAAGAGGTTGTTCCTTCCTCTTCTCATTGGGTTTGCTCAATTTTTCTTTTAAGATCTTAATGAAGTCTTCAACATTTTTGAGGTTCTCGTGCAACTCTTGGACTTCTACTTTGGACTACTCAAGATCTTCTAGAGTGAGATTAAGTTGGCCTTGGAGGTTATATTCATCCATTTTACTGCCTTCCCAGATCTTCCTCAAGTTGTTAAACATTTTCAAAGGAACCTTTCTCTAATACCAATTGTTGGAATTAGAGGTGACAACTAAGAGGGGGTGAATCAGTCATCTTAAAACTTTAAAACTTGCAGCAGTTAATTCTTTTTTACTACTTCATTAATAGATTAATAATGTTATCATGAAAAGTAAGAATCAACAACACATGAGCAGAGGTAGAAATAACACACTTGACACCAAGATTTTTGACAGGAAACTTCGTTAAGGGAAAAGCCACGGTGGGGGATAACCCACAAAGATTATACTCTGTTAAAAGTATTACAATGGAGAATGCACATGCATTTGGTCTCACTGCCCAGAGCTCACTGCTTAAGGAAAGGCTCACTACCTATAGTAGGCTCACTACCTATAGGAAGAAGTTTACAATGTGTTTGAACTGATAGTTAGCATCTACCAATGCAAAGATTCAGTTTTGGTTTAAGCATAGAATACCGACTTGATAAACTTCATCTTGTTCTGCCCTTTTTACTACTCTGCCATAATTTGGATCTTAGATTCCTTCTCTTTCACACCCTTTCTCTACTCTTTTTTGCATTTTCTTCATATTACCACACACACCTTCAATACTTAGATCCATCGGCTATATATATATATCCAAATTCAATCACTTTTCTATCGGCCTCATGAAGAACTTAACTAACAATACAAGTACTTTGTTCTGTCGGCTGAATCCATGCACCAATGATGATGCATACCAAAAATAACACTTGAAGGTCATCATTCATGTTAGCCATTAACATTATATTCCATACACAACTTACCAAAACACTTCTATCAGATTCGCATAAGGATCTAACACAAGTCGGCCAGTTCTTTACTGAACTGTTCTATCATATTATGACCCGGTACTCAGATGCTCATAAATTTTACTCCCTTTGTCACCAGAGGATAAAATTATGGATTTAGATTGCCTTGAAAATCCTTATGACTTCTTTAGATCCATAAGATACTCAGATTTGCCGTCGGAGAGATCTAGACCAAGATACCGGACCCTGTCACATGCTCTATTTCTGGCTACCTGGACTTAGATAAATTCTGATTTTGACTTCCGGTAAGAACACATTATGTTATGTGGATGAGTGGAATATTCTTAGTTCCCATTTGTGAAGGTACCTCATGGATTGTGGATGTCTTAAGCATCTTGATGATACAAATTCGAGTCCTAGTTGAAAGGAATCTAGGTGTGCAGAAATCGCTTCCTACACTAATCTAATGAGGGGAGGAGAGTGCAAATTCAATTTAATCCTTACAATTATAGAATGTTAACAACAACAATGGAGATATTGTAGCAATACACATACACACAAAAAGTGAGACACAAGAGAGACACAAGATATACGTGGGAAAAACCCTTATCAGGTGAAAAACCCCACACTCCAAAACCTGCACAATGTATTAACAAAACTTAAATGGTTTACAATACACTTGCAATGCAAGCTCTCAAGAGTCTTTGACACTCATATCTTGGAGACAAATTGGTAACAGTACTTGTCAAACATGTAATACATCTCCTCTCCAAAGCACCTATTTATATAGAATATAGAAGGTAAAAATGGCTCCACATAAGGATGGGCATCCAACATGGCCTCATGGCCCAAAACCCACACCTATAGACACTTGTCAAAATTTGTAGGATGTTCCTGACACTTTCTCAAGTCACCCCATCCCAAGGAGGTCGCCTATTTCCAAAATGGGCTATGACAGATGCTCTTATGACTCTTACAACCCTCATAGAATCTGTCATAGCTGTCATACTTACAGCTGTAAGAGAATCTGTCATACACTAGCTATAAATAGCATATTCTCTTACAACATGTCATAGTCCACCTTGGGGCACCCAAAGATGCCTTTTTCAAAGATGCTCTTTGACACATGTCTTCACCTGTCATAGAATTTCCTATTTCTGACTCTTACATGTCATAACTTTGTCATAGGAATTTGTCATGACTGCTTCAGTCAATATTCCCTTACACAACATCCAAGATGCTGACACATAGAAAAATATTCCTACCACTAAGTGAGATGCCTATCTCCTCATGTGAGGACAAAATTACATGTGGTCATATGCCATGTAGGATGACACATCACCGTGCCAACTCCTACAATATGACAACATAGGATTTGCATCGAATTAATACAATAGACAATAAATAAATAAATATAATGTAAAAATACAAGGTATTACCAAGGTTGAGACACCTTAATTCCCAACATTGTCCCACTTGTCGAACACTTTGTAAGAGCCAATAGAATTAACAGGATTTAACTGCTATAGGCTGAGCAACCCATAGACTCCGAACACCATCTGAACTTCTCTGTGCCCACTGGCTTCTTCAATGCATCTGCAACATTCTTCAAAGTATCTACCTTATCCAAATTTACCTTCCCATCCTCTACCATGTCTCGCATGAAGTGAAAATGTACATCAATATGCTTGTTCTAGCATGGAAAGTTGGATTCTTCGCAAGGCAAATTGCACTCTGACTGTCACAACAAATCGTAATCTGTCCTACATCAACACCAATATCTGAACACAATCTCTTAAGCCAAATGGCTTCCTTACAAGCATGAGTTGCTACAATGTACTCAGCTTCTGTCATGGACAAAACAACCACAGGTTGTCACTTACTCATCCAACTAATTGCACCACCAAACATAGTGAACACATAGGCACTGGTGGATCTCCTGCTATCAATGTCACTTACCCAATCAAAATCCACAAATCCACGAATACAAACTGAATGTGGAGGTCCTGTAACATTGCTATGATAGCAAATCGAATACTCTGAAGTACCCCTCAAATATCTAAAAGCTCGCTTAATTGCATCCCAATGTACCCATCCAGGATTAGCCATAAATCGACTAAGGACTCCCACTGCTTGGGCAATGTCTGGTCTTGTGCAGACCATAACACACATCAAATTGCCAAAAACACTAGCATAAGGTACTCTGCTTATGTCCTCCACCTCACTAGGAGATTTTGGACAATCATTAATAGACAACTTTGTCCCCAATGAAACAGGAACACACAATGGTCTACAATCTGCCATGCTGAACCTATCCAACACAGTCTTCAAATACTTACTTTGGCTTAAACAAAGTTTTCTGTTAGCTCTATCTCTTCTGATTTCCATTCCCAAAATGTACCTAGCTGCCCTGAGATTTTTCATCTCAAACTGTGCTGACAACTGAGACTTCAAATCAGAAATCATATTCTTATCATTCCCAATCAACAACATATCGTCAACATACAATGCAATAATGAGAATGCGATCATTGTCAAACTTATAATACACACAATGATCAGATTTCGATCTCAGATAACCAATCGACAACACAAAGGCATCAAAATTCAAGTACCACATCCTAGGATACTGCTTCAAACCATACAAAGACTTCTTTAACTTGCAAACCAAATTTTCTTTACCTTTCTCTATGTAATGCTCTGGCTGTGACATGTAAATTTCTTCCTCCAAATCACCATGTAGGAAATCTGTCTTCACATCCATCTGTTCTACCTCTAAGTCATAAGTAGCTGCAAGAGATAACAAGAATCGAATGGATGTCAGCTTTGCAACAGGAGAGAGAATTTCACCATAATCAATTCCCTCCACGTGTGAATACCCCTTCATAACCAATCTAGCCTTGTACTTTTCAATACTGCCATCTGCACTGAATTTCTTCTTGAGCACCCATTTGTATCCAATGGGTTTTTGTCCATTAGGCAAAGGCACCAAGTCCCATGTTTTATTCTTCTCCAAAGAAGCCATCTCATCTTCCATGGCCTCCTTTTAGGAACTTGCATCTTTCATGCCCATAGCCTCTTTCACGGTTCTAGGCTTATCAGTGTTACTAATGTTAGTGTGAATAGGGATATTTCTTATCTAGTTTCCCTTGTGTGAGGATAATTCATATTATTTAACTATTTATTAGTTAAATAATATTCCCTCACATAATTCACACTAGGTTAAGTTTACTTAAGGACTTTTTCACTTTATCCCACATTGGTTGTGTATTGAGCCTCTTGGGTGGAATATCCTATATATATCCACCTCTTGCTCTCATATGAGCAACCCCATTGTATTGTATTGCTTTGCATTCTTTTGAGTCGAGTACAGTTTATTTATCTCATATGTGATTTCTATTTTGCTTTCTCTCAATCACTTGCATTCTTGGGTAGAAATCTAACATGCTATTAGAGCTATTCTATGTGTAATGATAGATTTTAGTTTCCTTATTTGAGAGATGCAGGGGGGCTAATAAATATTATTGCAGTTTTTTGAAAAACGCAGTAGCTCTTCTCTTGCATCTTCAGATGATCTGGAGAATCAGAAATGTTTGACATAAACATTTTAATCTCTGGGGTTTGCACATGTGTTTTATGAAATCTGAGTGATTGCAGCATTTCTGGTTATACTAGCAGCATTTCTGGCTATTCCAATACATCCAAGAGGCTTGAGAAAGTGAGATTTGGCTTTTGTTTCACTGAAATCAGAGATCGTCATACATAGTCGTGGAACCCAGGTTTCAAGCTCAAATCTAACAATCTGCTTGCATATTTAGTGTTTTCAATCAATATTGCAGATTCTAGCATGCCATTGCTTGTCTTAGGTGGCTGATTCAGCCTTTGCATGCTATTTTTTGGTTGTTGGGGTCATTTTTTGGTGCTAAAAGCATTTTTTTTACATTAGAGTCACATCTTCTGTACATAAAAATGAAAAACACCTTCTGGGTTTTGTTTGCAACATAAAAAAACTATTTGGGGATCTATTAGTTTTTGCATGTAGCTTATATGTTTTTCAAAAAAGACATCAGAAAGCTACAACAGACCCCCTCTCCATTGGTGTTTTGGAAATTGCAGTTCAACTTCTGAAGGCCATAACTCGAGCTCCTGACCTCTGATTTGCGAGATTCTTTTTTTGATTTTGGCTAATTTTTTGTGCTCTATATTCTAGTTTATACAATTTCTAATTTTGGTGTATGGATTTTCCATAAATTATGTTTTCTTATTAGATCTGACAAGCAGTTTCAATTTTTAGAACTTCAAACGGCTATAACTTTCACATATGATCGCAGATTGAGGTCATTCTTTTTTTGAAAGTGGATATTTTTTTGAGCACTACATATTGGTGCTATTTTGATGTTCTGATTCTAATATATTTCTGTACTTTCACTATTTGGGTCCATTTTGGACATTGTAAAACTCTGGAAAACTCTACTCCAACATTGTAAACACACATATCTAAGGCCACTTTTATTCATGGAGGCTAATGTAAACATTCATCAGTGCATGCACTATTTCCTTTTTTGCATGCATTGGGTTTGCATTTTCTGTGCACTTCATTTTAGTTCCAGATCATTTCTCAATCAACTGTTACTTTTTCATGATTTCGACCTGAGCCCTTGAGTGACTCTAATATGGTTTCTAGCAAATAGAAGTATCTTTCCTTGCTTGCCATATTAAGGATTCCAGTGTTACTCCAAAAGTGTGCTTCCAGTGCTTTTTGTTGCAGTAGGTTATCTCATTATGGGGGGGTTGTATGATCTCTCTTATCATCCTTTGTGTGGATAGAGATTGATTGGATATGTGATGGACATCATTGTTGTATTTCATCTCTCTTTTGGGGAGGAGTTTTGTCCCACTGGGTTTTCTCCTTTTCTCCATTTGTGAGAGATTTCATTTGCATTTGTACATGGGTACCTAACATGGCCTAGTAGCCAGGACCCATCTTTGCATCTTTTTGCATATTTGCATAATAATCTTCTCCACTAAGTTGCACTTTAGGGGGGGTGTTAGTGTGAATAGGGATATTTCCTATCTAGTTTCCATTGTGTGAGGATAATTCATATTATTTAACTATTTATTAGTTAAATAATATTCCCTCACATAATTCACACTAGGTTAAGTTTACTTAGGGACTTTTTCACTTTATCCCACATTGGTTGTGTATTGAGTCTCTTGGGTGGAATATCCTATATATATCCACCTCTTGCTCTCATATGAGCAACCCCATTCTATTGTATTGCTTTGCATTCTCTTGAGTTGAAAATAATTTATTTAGCTTATATGTGATTTCTATTTTACTTTCTCTCAATCACTTATATTCTTGGGTAGGAATCTAACAAGTAAGTAAAGCAAAAACACAATTAGAATCGTGTAATGAATAACCAAACCTATCAGTTTACTTTCTTGTTTGTGTAGACCTCCTCAATGGCTGAGGTTGAGGCTCTGCTTCTTCTTCTGAGCTTTTAGAGCTGCTAGAACTCTCCTCATCATCAGGTCTCACAGGGTTTGTCTGTTCAGTCTTCTTAGGGGTAGAAGGAAACTAAACTGCATCCTCTTTCTTTTCTATTTGTTCTGGCTGTAGAGCAACAGAAGAAGGTGTTATCTCTCTGAAGATAACACTTTTGCTATACAACACTTTTTCAGCCACAGGATCCCAAAGCTTGTATCCTTTCACACTGACACCATAGCCATTGAAGATACACTTAACAGCCTTGTTCTCGAATTTAGACCTTTTCTCCCCATGCACATGTGCATATGTCTCACAACCAAAAATATGAAGATGTCTAACTGAAGGCTTCTTACCAGACCACACCTCAATGGGTGTCTTACCATCAAGAGCTGATCTAGGAGATCTGTTTACCAGATAGCAAGTAGTGGCTACAACTTTAGCCCAAAACTTTTGTTCGAGGCTTGCTCCACTAAGCATACTCCTAGCCTTTTCCATCAGTGTCATGTTCATCCTCTCTGCAACTCCATTTTGCTGCAAGGTGTATGGAGTTGTCTTATGTCTTTCAATCCCTTGCTCTTACAGAACTTATCAAACTCTGCCGAACAAAACTCACCACCATTATCAGTTCTCAAATACTTAATCTTTTTAATAATCTAATTTTCAGCAAAGGTTTTAAACTCCTTAAACTGACTAAAGACTTCAGTCTTGCTTCTGATAAAATAAACCCATGTATTTCTACTGTAATCATCTATAAAAGATACAAAATATACAAATTTGGAAATTGAAGGAACATTAACTGGACCAAACACATTAGAATGGATAAGATCCAATACACCAGAAGACTTGTGAGAACTAAAGTAAAACTGAACATGGTTTTGCTTTCCATAAATGCAATGTTCTCAAAAGTCAAACTTGAGATTACAATCATTTAACCCCTAAACAAGGTTTTTATTTTTTAGGGTACGTAGACCCTTCTCACCAATGTGGCCATATCTCAAATGCCATAACATAGTCTTTTCAGCAGGAAGTTTAACTTCCAAAGCATGTGAACAACCATCAAAAAGTGTTACAACAGATTTCTTCACTGCTTGTTTAGATGGTGGGGATGAAGTGACTACAACTCTTTTCTTCGAGTCAAAAGAACTATTGCACTATGAAGTGCATGCCTCCAGCTGAAATAGAGTACCTCTCCAAGTACCCTTCGCAAGCACCATAGCTCCTCTAGGCATCTTGCATCCATCCTTCAAAAAGACAACTTGCACACCTGCATCATTCAACATACTTACAGAAAGTAGGTTTTGTACTAGGCCTGGGATGTGGATAACCCCAGTGATCCCCTTCACTCATCCATCAAGAAATCAGATTGAGACTCTTCCATGACCAACAATCTTCAGATGAGAATCGTCACCTAGGTAGACTCTTCCACCATCGAACTCTTCATATTTCGTGAACCAGTCTTGATGCGAGGTCATGTCGAATGATGCACCAGAATCAATCAACCAAACATCATCAGATGCATGGGTGGCCAGGGCTGCGATGAAGGCATCACCATCATCTTGTGACTTGTCAGAATCTGAATCAGGAGCATTCTTCTTCTTATTTTTCTTCTCCTCTTTGTATTCCTTTCAGAAATGCCTGGTTTTACCATAGTTCCAACAAGGAGCCTTGGACTTTCTAGGAGATTTGGATCTACCCTTTTCACCTTTCTTGTCCTTCTTCTTACCTTTCTCTTTGGGTCTTCCATGAACCGCAAGAGCTTCTTTGGCTGACTCAGATGTCTTTCTCTGCATTTCTTCAGATAATAATGAAAATACCACTTCATCCATTATAAAGGTGGTGGTAGTGCTTCCAATAGCCATAACAAGATGATCCCATGAATCTAGCAAAGAACAAAGCAGCGTCATACATCGATCCTCCTCCTCCATTTTCACACCCACAGTTGTCAACTATGCAACAATCATGTTAAAAGCATTCAAATGGTCTGCAACAGATCCTCCATCTTCCATCTTTAGAGAAAACAACTTCTTTTTTAGAAAGAGCTTGTTCAACAGGGACTTGGCTTGATAAATAGATCCCAGCTTCTTCCAAAGTTCTTTAGTAGTCTTCTCCTCATGGACATTCAACAGGACAGAGTTAGCTAGATAGAGTTTTATGAGACCCTTAGCCTTCCGATCTTTGAGGTCCCAATCAGCTTGTGACATTGCCGCAGGTTTAGTGCCATCAACAATTTCCCATAGATCATGATCAACAATTAGGTCCTCCTGTTGGCAAGAGACACTATGTGGATTCATGATTGTTGTCATTGATGGAAAAAAAGTTTATCCCACACATCTGCAGCACATAGTATGTCTTTACCAGAAGTCAGATTGAAGAGTGTTTTGGTCTGGTGAACAAGAACAGAGCATGCAGCAAGGTCCGACAATCAGGTCCAGATCTCTCAGATGGTGTAACTTAGTAAGTTGCAGACTTGGAGAAGTCAAGAGGAGTACCGTGACTACAACATTCCAGAGATTGAGCCTCTGGTGATGAATGAGTGAAAAGATATGAGCATCTAAGTGTTGGGTTCTTGACAGGTAGAGTAGACTGAGGAAGAACTGACTGGTAGAGCATCAGACTTTAATCCGGATAAAAGATTGATGGTGATCAAGCTATTTGAGGGATCATGCATGGTTGGCCAACATGATTGATGACTTATGTGTCTATGTTTTTTATACGCATCACATATTAAACATGGATTCAGCCGACAGACCAGTGTTTAGTAAATATCTTGAGTATTCTGATTGTCGACTAGAAAGATGTTGAAATCCTTGGTGCAGATATGTATACCAGATGGTTTTTAGTTTGAAGGGGTGTGTGTAGTGATATAGTGTGCGAGAAAAGGTAGAGAGAAGTGTGGAAGCAGCAATACAAGTCCGGTATGTAACATAATAGCAACACTAAAGCAGAGGAAGAATGAAGTGCAGTAGATCAGTGTATTGGGCCTAACCAAAATTGAACCTCAGTATATGTAGATGCCTCACTTTAGTTCAAACGTCTGGTTACCATCTATAACCTTGTAGATAGTGAGTCTCTTGTAGGTAGTGTGCCTCTTGTGAACAGTGTGCTCGGGCAGTGAGCCCTAATTGGTAAGTGCCATTTTGTACTTCTTATTCTTTTAATAGAGAATACATTCTTGGGTTAGTCACCCCGTGGTTTTTCCCTTAATAGGGTTTTCCACATAAAAATCCTTGTGTTATGTGTGTTGATTTCCTTTATGCTCTCATGATCATATATGCTTATGTGTTTTGATGCTGCACTATTGTTAAAGAAGAAAACAAAGTTAAAATATTTAAAATAACTGATTAACCCCCCCTCTTAGTTATTTACCTTGTTTCCAACAATTGGTATCAAAGCTAAGTTCCTCTAAATAGAGCCTAACAACTTGAGGAAGATCTGGGAATCTCAATGGATATGTATGGTATGAAGGAACAACTTCAATCTGCCTTAGATGATCTTGAGCAATCTCACTCTGAAGTTAATAACTTGAGAGAAAGACTCAAACAAGCTGATGATTTCATAAATGAGCTAAAAGAAAAACAAAGTATCTGTATGAAAAAGAGAAAGGAACTACTTCAACAATTAGCAAGTCAAAGTGAAGCCAATGATACTAATGATGATCTGAATGAGAAAAACAAGTTATGTGAGAAGCTATCAAAAGAGGTCATTATGGTAAGACATGAAATGGAATCAGGGGTTATGAGATTCACCCAAGAAATTGAAGAGAAAAGAAAAATTGAAGATAATCTAAAACAATCTCTCAAGGAGAATTTAGAAGACTGCCACAAAATGGATAGAATAATCAGGCATCTAAAATTTGATCTTGATGAAGCTAGAGATAATGAAGAACAACTTGAGAATCAGATAGACACTCTTAAAAAGGATCTTCAAACAACAAATGAATACAAAGAGAAATTCAAGATAAGCTCTGCTCAACTTGAAGTTCTTCTTGAAAGCCAAAAGAGGGTAGATCACAAGCATGGCTTGGGGTATGAGAAAGGTGAAAGCTCCGGATTTGGTCAAAAGAACTCTGCATCATGAAATCCAAGGAATAGGCCTAGAAGACCTCTGGTAAGGAAACCAAATGCTCAAAGATACCCATCCTTCAATGCATACTGCTACAATTGCAACAACTTCAGTCATAAAGTAATTCAGTGTAGAAGAAGAATGAATCAGACTAATTCATCCTTCTCTGGATAGTGTTTCAACTGCAAAAGGTATGGTCACAAATCTTATGAATGCAAAAATATGTAAATAAATAATTCATTCAAAGGTAGATGCTTTGCATGCAATAGAATGGGACATATGGCTAATCAATGCATATCAAGAGGATATCAGTCACATATGCAAGGAAATGTTGTTTACTACAATTGCAATAAATCCGGTCATATTGCCAAATTCTGTAGAAGTAAGAATCAGGATAAAAAGGGTCCGGTGCATCATAATCAAAATCAAGACAAAGGAAAAGGAAAAGTGAATGCGGATAAAGTTTAAAGGGAGATGAACAAGATTTGGGTGAAGTGAAGTACATAAAATGTTGGGGATGGATCCGCACCAGAATCTGGTGTTGATATTCCTTCCGAAAACTAAATAGATGTGCTCTGGCTCAGGGGGAGTCACAAAAGAAAATAAATCCCCCTAGCCAGTCAATTGGTGCCTAAATTTGGCACATGGAATGTTGCAGATTAAAGGGTTCTTAGAGAAATATCCAAATAACCCTCAGTAAAAATATGAAAGATTCGCAAGGAGTTTTGGAAGAGTTTAATCATCTAAGATTGATCCAGTTTGACAGCCATCTGGTAAAAGCAGGATTTTCACAGTTAGATCCGGTATGATTCAAAATTGAAATATCTTGATCTGCAGATAAATGGCATGATTGGAGGAAGGGAGATACATTTTTAGTTATCACTAAGAATAAATCTAAGTCCATCTCAGTGATTCGGAAGGATCTCTTTTAGAACAAGGTTAGAACAAGGGAACCAGAATGACTTAAGGTGTGCATTTATTGCAATATGAAATTAGGGTTTGTGCACAAATATAAGGATTCTTTTATTCATCTTTTGTACATTTGCATTCAAAAAGAAGAAAGGAAGAGCTCTGCAACAAGATTGTTTCAACTCTCTCAAAGATCAACCACCAAATCCGATTCAACCAACGATCTTTTCTGGCTCATTTTGTGAACCCTAGAAGCATAAAAAGGTATTTCTATTCTTGAATATCTCTCTCTAAATCTTTTGCAAGATGGCTACTCCAAATTTTGTTAAGATCACTGATAGGTCGCACCCAAAGTTTAAGAAACACCCCTACAAATCCCTAGAAGTTGATCCCTTAGGCAACTTTTCTAGCACTCTGCATGGGGTTCTACACGTAGAAGATGTTAGGGTATACATCCATGCAAATATTGAGGAATTTGGAGAATCAAAGCTGATGGATATCTACCATAAACAACTAATAGATGAAACCTTTGAACTCAAACCTCAATACAAGGCCATTCGGGATAAGAATTTCAGACATTGCATCCACTTTCCCTATTTTGTTGAAGATGAATGGGTCCGATATGTTCTTAGCAGAATACATGACAACTTCATGTGGCTGATGAGGCCATTCAAGATAACAAAAGATGCCATTAGGGCAGTAACTGGTTTGCACTCATCCATTGGGTTGCTTGCTCTCAAATTGGTCAAGAACCAAACAATAAGTGAGGCTATCAGATCAAAGTTTGACAAAAGAGCAATGACAATAGAAGATATCACAGATCTAGCTATCAAATTTGCCTCTATGATAATTGGCTATAAAATATATCATTCTAGTAGGGAGAACTCTGTGTCCAGAACTGTAATTTATACTGCATATCAGATATTAAGGGAAAATGCAAACTATGATCTATGCGAGCTTCTCCTAAGCCAACTATTAGAAAACTTGCAAAAGATCAAGAAGGACAAAAAGAACTCATTCAAGTATGGTGGTTTAATATTGTGTTTATTCTTTTACTATATGAATGAGCTACCCAGATCAAGTGGTTGGGTATGGCAAAATGACAGACCAGTTGCCATACAAATTAGAGATTATATGTATGGGCTTGGTGATGCCAAGGCTCAAAGTACAACACTTTGGGGATACTTCAAGAACTTCCAAAGTATGATGCAGGCCAGAGAAAGAATCCCCCAATCTCTAGTTGAAAAATATAAGGGTATAGTGTGTTTTGTGGTAGACATTGATCAATGCCTAATGGAGGCAGTGGAGCCTAGAATAATTTGGATTATGCCAATGGGATATGAGGTAGATGAGAAAATGTTGGAGCTACATGTCCAACACTTGCTGAGTTAGCCTAAGGACCCTGAGGTAGAAAGGTTTAGAACCTTTCAAGAATTAAGTGTGAAAATACATGTTGAAATGAGACAACCAGAGATGAAAAGAAAGGTGAGAAGGGAAGTAGAGGAAGTTGCCAAACGATATGGCATATCAAAGGAGGCAGTTGATGCAAATAGAGAGAAAATAGAAAGAGAAGAGAAAGAGAAATAAGAAATAGAAAAGGAAAGTTTTCTGATACAAGCCTCCTCCCGGACTAGATCCTCTAAGAGCTCTGCACCTGCCACCTCTAAGAGCCCAAAAGCCTCAAAACTGGAAGCCAAGACATCCAGAAAGGGAGAGAAGAGATCAAAGACAAAGGCCACAAGGTCATACACAAGCCAAAAGGATGATGAAGAAACAAAGTCTGATGAAGAAGTTAAGAAAATGAGGAAGAAGAAGCATCTGGGGAATCCTCTACCGGTACAAACAAAGAAGAAGACGCAGAAGAATTTATTGAAAGGCCTACTCTCTCTATTGACGACATCATCAAGGAAGTCATAGTGGATGGGAACCTGCAACGAGTCACTAAATTTTATGATGAATATAGTGATACTGACAAGAAAATCTTGGAAGATGCTATAGTCAGGTACCTAAACATTTATAATAAAGCATTCATTGAAATCATCTCTCTAATTCCCAAAAATCTAGAGAAGGACCATGAACTGAGAAAGGAGAATGCTAAGGAAAAGGACCTAGAGATCCGAGAATAGATTGCAATTCAACTCTATCCTTCCATTACTCCAAAACAAATGACCATGATCTTCAAGGACTGCAAGGATGAGTTCCGGAGAAAAGCCAGAATGAACAAACTTATGCTTGGAGAGATATATTAGGTAGCAAAAGAAACAAAAGACATCCTTCAAAATGCCTTCAAAAGATTCAATCTTCCTATCATAGAGGAAATAGATGAAGAACCTTCTGTCATGGATGTCGAAGGATTAAGTGCATCAAAAGGAGAATCTATTGAGAAAACTGTAGAAGAGTCATAGGAGATAGGTGAGGAGAGGACTAAGGACTTGGATTCCTCTGTTTCGGAAGAGGAAGTCCATGAAGATGTAAACATCTCTCTTCTGGATCCCCCTGCAGACTTTGGAACTAAAGGAGAAGGAAGAAAAGAGGAGAAATTGAGTCAAGTAGAGGAGGAAAAGGGAAGAGAAGAAGAACACATAGAGAAGATCTCTAATGACAGTTCTGAGGATGCAAAAGGAAAGAAGACCCTGCCTCTGGCAAGAGACACTACAGAAGCAGTGAAAAACTTCTTGACCAAAGAGATGATGGAAATAGATGAACTGGAACTATTTCAAGGACCACTCAATTTTGACTCCCTCTCTCCGGTCCAGACAATGAAGGTAGCATCTTTTGCTCAAGCTAAAGCAAAAGAAAAGCTTCTGAAGTCTCACATGGAAGACTATGAGATGATAGATATTGCATCCGGTGTGCTAGATAAGATCATGCCATCCTTCCAAAAGGATCTTTTAGCCTCTTCATCCAGTAATTTGAAATCTCTAGTTAACTATGTTAGCACCCGTTTTGATTCTTTGGATAAATCAGTAGAAGAGAAAGTTCGGAAAGAATTTTTAGGAAAGAGATTCACTGAGGTGAAGGGACTCATAACTAATGACAGGAGGACCCTGGATATTGGGATAAAGAGCCTAGAAAATGCTCTTAAAGATGGCAAAGAAATATACAAATTTTGTCTATCTTGGTCCACAGTGACAGAAGACATTGCAAAGAAGGTGGAAGAACAAGAGAGTAAACTGTCAAGTTTATCTTAGAATTTTGATCCTCTCACCTCATCCATAATGAATCAAGAGTACCAGGCTATTGCTACTATAAATGAAATAAAGAGGCTTGAGAAGGAGAAGAAGAATAGAATAAGCAGAATGAGTGAACTAAGAGGGATAATTATCCCTAAGTTAGAGGCAATACATGAGGCTTTAACTGATGCTTAGACTACAGTCCAAACCAGTGATCCGATAGACTTAAGAAGGGCAGAAGCTTTTGCATTTTTGTTGAGTGGCCACATTTCAATTTTGGACAGGATGAAGCAAAGTTGGGCGACAGAAGTTGTAGAGTTGAAGACTACCTTTGCGGATATACTTAAGTATATGTAAGTATAACATGTATAAATACTTATGTGACTATGTATAAGTTAATTTTTGCAAATTTTGGTGTGTGGATTCCACCCTTTTCCATTGATGTCAAGGGGGGAGTAAGGAGTAGTGAAAAATGTGGAATCTATCTAAGGGGGAGCTCTGGTAAAATAGTACATAAGATAGAGCATAAGCCAAGGGGGAGTTTGCTACGACACTTAGTCATTTTTCACTAAGTGTTGCCATCAATACCAAAGGGGGAGATTGTTGGCAAGAGACACTGTGTGGCTTCATGATTGTTGTCATTGATGGCAACAAAGTTTATCCCACACATCTACAGCACATAGTATGTCTTTACTAGAAATCAGATTGAAGAGTGTTTTGGTCTGGTGAACAAGAACAGAGCATGCAGCAAGGTCTGACAATCAGGTCCGGATCTATCAGATGGTGTAACTCAGTAAGTTGCGGACTTGGAGAAGTCAAGAGGAGTACCATGACTACAACATTCTAGAGATTGAGCCTCTGGTGATGAATGAGTGAAAAGATATGAGCATCTAAGTGTTGGGTTCCTGACTGGCAGAGTAGACTGAGGAAGAACTGACCGACAGAGCATCAGACTTTAATCCAGATAAGAGATTGATGGTGATCAAGCTATTTGAGGGATCATGCATGGTTGGCCAACATGATTGATGACTTATGTGTCTATGTTTTTGATACGCATCACATATTAAACATGGATTTAGCCGACAGACCAGTGTTTAGTAAATATCTTGAGTATTCCGGTTGCCGACTAGAAAGATGTTGAAATCCTTGGTGCGGATACATATACTAGATGGATTTTGGTTGGAAGGGGTGTGTGTGGTGATACAATGTGCGAGAAAAGGCAGAGAGAAGTGTGGAAGTAGAAATACAAGTCTGGTATGTAACATAATAGCAGCACTAAAGTAGAGGAAGAATGAAGTGCAGTAGATCAGTGTATTGAGCCTAACCAAAACTGAACCTCAGTATATGTGGATGCCTCTCTTTAGTTCAAACATCTAGTTACCATCTATAACCTTGTAGATAGTGAGTCTCTTGTAGGCAGTGTGCCTCCTGTGAGCAGTGTACTCGGGCAGTGAGCCCTAATTAGCAAGTGCCATTTTGTACTTCTTATTCTTTTAACAAAGAATACGTTCTTGGGTTAGTCACCCCGTGGTTTTTCCCTTAACAGGGTTTTCCACGTAAAAATCCTTATGTTATGTGTGTTGATTTCCTTTCTGCTCTCATGATCATATATGTTTATGTGTTTTGATGCTGCACTATTGTTAAAGAAGAAAAGAAAGTTAAAATATTTAAAATAACTGATTCACCCCTCTTAGTTCTTTGCCTTGTTTCCAACACCTCCATCTTGAGTTTCCACAACTCAAAATTTATGCCATTGAACTTCTCCACCTCTACTCTTCTGAATGTGGTTGCCATCTCCTTCCTGCAACAAGATACAGAATACTTTGCATAGACTCCCACTCAACCTAAGATTAGCTCAAAAAACCCCTACCCAGCAGCTAGAGCCAAAATTGGCCAGGCTTTGATACCAATTGAAAGGAAGCTAGGTTTGCAAAAATCGCTTCCTACACTATCTAATGAGGGGAGGAGAGTGCAAATTCAATTTAATCTTTACAATTACAAAATGTTAACAACAACAATGGAGATATTGCAGCAATACACATACACACAGAAAGTGAGACAGAAGAGAGAGAGACAAGATATACGTGGGGAAAACCCTTATTGGGTGAAAAACCCCACACTCCAAAACCTGCACAATGTATTAACAATACTGAAATGGTTTACAATACATTTGCAATGCAAGCTCTCAGGAGTCTTTGACACTCGTATCTTGGAGACAAACCAGCCACATAACAATACTTGTCAAACCTATAATACATCTCTCCAAAGCACCTATTTATATAGAATATACAATGCAAAAATGGCTCCACATAGGGATCGGCAACCAACATGGCCTCATGGCCCAAAACCCATGCCTATGGACACCTGTCCAACTCTGTAGGATGTTCCTAATGTTGCAAGTATGGGCCTAACTAGTGTTGTCATTGATGTCAACATACTCCTGTTGCATTGATATCAAGGATTGGATGAGCTGTGTGCTGAGGATATTGAGAAAATTAGTCGTATCAGAAACATAGAAGAACAGTGAAGATAGTGAAGCTCTATCAAGTGAAGATCCCAGCTAAGGTGAAGATCAGAGGATACGCATCAAAGGGTTTGTAGATATGTGTCTAAAGGTGATCCAGTAAAGATTTGAGAGGTCCACATGGAGATTCTAAGAATTTATGGCCATATGAGTAAAACTGGTTATGGTAGATGTTCAGAGGTGATAGAGTTACACAAATAGGTCCGGTGAGATCCAGAAATGCAATATCTTGTTCTGTAGATTTTGTGGAGTATTTAGGAAGTTAATGTGAATTGACAACTCAATTGGTTCGTGGTCTAGAGGTCCACAAGCATCTATTCCAATATGACAGTGATGACAGACTATGTTCTTGAGGTTCCAAATGAAGAAGAGAATGATTTTAGTAATCAGAAGTGGTGTGGATATTTTTGGTGATTCATGCAAGCTTGTGGGGGTCTCTAGATTGTGTCTAGTTTTTGTTGGTGGTCCGCATTGAAGATTGAGCTTGTAATTGAAGAATTACTTCTAGATGATGATGTTTTTTCTTAAACTTGGCCAATCGGATGATTTACACATCTTGCGGATGATCTTGAAGATGTTCTGCGAAGCATGGCATGTTCCTCAAAGAAGATTGAAGTCCCAGATCTATGTGGCCGATAGAGTGGTGATTCACATGAAGTCTTTTGTAATAAGTCAAGTTGTATTTGTGTATTTTCTCTGTAATAAAATAAAGTATGCCGACTTTGATGATTATCCCAAGTTGATGTCTTGTATAAATAAGAGTTGTGAAGTCATTTCAAAATCATCAAGAGAAGATGAG
Organism: Cunninghamia lanceolata; assembly: GCA_027924645.1. Lineage (NCBI taxonomy): Eukaryota > Viridiplantae > Streptophyta > Pinopsida > Cupressales > Cupressaceae > Cunninghamia > Cunninghamia lanceolata. The sequence continues at coordinate 3,519,508 of BSBN01001736.1, read as the reverse complement.
AGAGAAGATGAGAGTGTGGTAGAAAGGAGAAAATTGAAAGGTAGAGCAGAAGTATTGAGCTTAAATGGAACTAACTCAAGCATGGTGAAGATGCTAATCTTCAGTTCAAGTATGTAATATTTATTATTCTTTAGACAATGTGTCTCCTATAGGCAGTGGGCCTCTTGTGAGTAGTGTGCTTGGGTAGTGAGCCCTAATTGGCATGTGCCATTTTGTTCTTCTTATTCTTTTAACAAAGAATACAATCTTGGGTTAGTCACCCTGTGGTTTTTCTCTTAACCGGGTTTTCCATGTTAAAATCTTGGTGTCATATGTGTTAATGTGTTTCTGCTCTTGAATTATTGCATTGTGTTTCCATGATTGATTTATTATTATGCTACTTAATTACAAGAAGGATTTAAGTGGTTAATAAAAGGAAAGTTTTGAGACAACTGATTCACCCCCCCTCTCAGTTGTCTATCTTGAAACTAACAATTGGTATCAGAGCTAAGTTCCTCTAAAAGAGCTTAACTGCTTGAGGAGATCCAAAATGTCTTCCTTCAAGAAGGATAGTCTGAGGTTTGATGGAACCAATTACACTCTTTGGAAAAGCCACATGGAATGTCACTTGCAATGTATGGGAATGCAATATTGGACCATAAATTCAAAGAAGTATGTTCCTCCAAAGAATGGTCTGACAATTGTAGATGAAATAAAAGATGCTAAAGACAATCTTCAGGCTAAAGAAGCTTTATTAAGTTCCTTATTTGATTCAGAGCTGACAAATGTTATAGATCTAAAAATTGCATATGAGATTTGGGAAAATTTGCAACTTCTGCATGAAGGAGACAAATATGTTAAATGTGCCAAGCTACAGAGTCTGAAAGGAAAATTTGAAAACTTGAAGATGAATGAAGATGAGAATATCACTACATTTATGCCAAAAGTAAATGAGCTTGTTGGTGGCATTAGGTGTGCTGGTGGAATCTTGGATGAAGATGAGATTGTTGCCAAAGTTCTCAAATCCCTACCTCCTGCTTACAAACACAAGGTTGCTGCTATTGAAGAATTTTGATCTTTTTCAAATATCACAAGAGATCAATTGGTTGGAAAAGTAACTGCATTTGAATTGGCCGAGTTTGGAGATGCACCCCCCAAGACTGAATCTGTGTTCAAAGCGAGTGCCTCTGTAAAAGGCAAACAAAAGTTTGATCCAGGATAGAACTCCTCAAAGAAATTATCATGTTATGAAAAAGCAAGAAAAGATATGGAAGAAGATGAAGTAGAAGCTGCTCAACTTGAAGCCCTTATTGCAAAAGACATGCCAAGAGGATTTGGTAAGTATGAAGGAAAATTGCCTTTCAAATGTTTCAATTGCAACAAGATTGGTCATTTTGCCTCAAGGTGTTCGGAAAGATTTTCAAGGGCAAATCCAAACAGATCAAGATTCCAAAAGAAATGTTACTATGTTCATGAAGATGATGATGATGAAGGAGTAACAAATAATGAATCAAAGACATGAAAAAAATCCAGAAGTGACTAGGTGTCTATTGTCATCAAGGAAGAAGATCTAATGCCCTCTGAATTTATCAATCATAAAATGATAGAAAGAGCTCTGGATGCCCAAGTTGAAGAAAAGGATGATTGGGTCATTGACAGTGGATGCTCCCACCATATGACTGGTGACAAAAATAAGTTCATAGATTTGGAAAGATATGGAGGAGTTGTAAAATTTGGTAATAATTCTGTTGACATAATCAGAGGTAGAGGAACTATTTCTTTTGATGGAAAGAACAAAACTAGTGATGTACTATATGTTGAAGGTCTGAAGCACAATCTTCTCAGTGTTGGACAATTGGTGGAGAAAGGCTATGATCTTCGATTCAAAAATAGAAAATGTAAGATCTTTGAAAGTTCTGGAACAAAGATTGCATCCGATACTCAAACAAAAGGTAACATCTTCCACTTGGCTGGTACTGGCAAAAGTTGTTTATTTGTTCAAATTGATCAGAGTTGGTTGTGGCATAGGAGTATGTGTCATGTGAATTTTGATAATATCATCAAGATAAGCAACACTCAGGCTGTAAGAGATCTTCCAAGACTGGTGAAACCTACTAATAGTTTGTGCAAAGAATGTTAGTTGGGTAAGCAGAGCAGAGTCACATTTAAAAGTAAGGAACAATCTTCTACTGGATTGTTAGACTTACTACATACTGATCTATGTGGACCAGAAAGAATCAGGAGTTTGCAAGGTGATAGATACTTCATGTTATTAATTGATGACCACTCCCAGATGATGTGGGTGACTTTTCTAAAAGAAAACTCTGAGGCTCTTGAGGAATTCAAAATATTCAAAGCTATGGTAGAGAATGAAACTGGATTAAACACAAAATGTCTCAGGTCTGATAGAGGTGGAGAATTCACATCCAGAGACTTCATAGAATTCTATGAGAAACATGGGATAAAAAGATAGTTATCTGCTCCAAGGACTCCACAATAGAATGGAGTAGTGGAGAGAAAGAACTAGACATTCTAGGAAGCATCTAGAACCATGATGATGGAAGCAAATGTTTCTCAGATCTATTGGAGAGAAGCTATAAGCATTGCTGTCTATACTCTTAATCAAGTATAAATTAGAAGCAATACTGGTAAGACCCCTTATGAACTCTGGTTTGGAATCACTCCCATCGTGAATTATTTCAGAGTCTTTGGTAGCAAATCTTACATTAAAAGAGATGAAGACCTTGGCAAATTTGATGCTAGAAGTGATGAAGGAATATTCTTAGGTTATTCTACTCAAAGCAAAGCATACTGGTGTAATAACAAGAGATTGAAAAAGCTTATAGAAATTACAAATGTGAAGGTTGATGAATGTATTTAAAAACCCTCAAGGTTTTATGGATATGAAGAAGATGATCAGAATGATGTTTTGGTACAAGAAGTCCAAGCCCCTTCTGAAATTTAGATCCAGACCGATCCGGAGAATCCTGAAATACAGGAAGGAGAGATAAGTTTGAATGAACCTGTCTAAGAAATAGAAGTACAAGAAATTCCCAAAGCTCCCAGGTATGTAAGACTGAATCATTCTGAAGATCAGATCATAGGTGATAAAAGCAAAGGTGTTCAAACAAGAAGAAAGATTGATCAAGACATAGAAAAATATTGTCTGATTTCAAAAATTGAACCAAAAATAGTAAGTGAAGCTTGCAATGATGAAAGTTGGACTAAAGCAATGAAGGAAGAGTTGATGTAGATTGAGAAAAATCACACTTGGGATCTTGTTCCCAGACCTAGAAACAAAAATGTGATTGGAAGCAAATGGGTCTTCCAGAATAAACTAAATGAAGATGGTGAAGTAGTCAGAAACAAAGCCAGATTGGTCTGCAAGGGTTATTTCCAAGTAGAAGGAGTTGATTTTGAAGAAACTTTTGTTCTGGTGGCAAGAATTGAAGCAGTCAAATTATTTCTTGCCTTTGCTGCCTTCAAGGATTTCAAAGTATATTAGATGGATGTCAAGTCTACCTTCCTGAATGGTGACTTGGAAGAAGAAGTATACATTGAGCAACTAGATGGCTTTCAATTGTCTGATCATGGTGATATGGTCTACAAGTTGAACAAAGCACTGTATGGACTCAAACAAGCCCCAAGAGCCTAGTATGAAAGACTGGATAAGCATCTTTTGAAGATTGGTTTCAACAAAGGTACTACTAATAGTAACTTGTATTTCAAAATTGATCATGAAAATATCTGGATTGTTGAAGTATTTGTTGATGATATCATTTTTGGAGGAAGAGATAGTATGTGCAAAACTTTTGCAAATCAAATGAAAAGTGAATTTGAGATGTCCATGTTTGGGGAAATGAATTTCTTCTTGGGCCTGCAAATCACTCAAACAAAGAAATGAATCTTCATTTAACAGACCAAATATGTGAAAGAATTGCTGAAGAAATTTGGGATGGAAGACTCAAAACCAATGAACACTCCCATGGAAACCGGATGTAAACTAAACAAAGATGGTGACTCTCCTAAGGCTGATTAGAAAAAGTACAGGTCAATGATTGGAGGACTAATGTATCTTACTCAAACTAGACCTGACATTATGAATGTTGTTGGTCTTGTTGCCAGATTCCAAGCTGATCCTAGAGAATCTCGTGTCATGGCAATCAAGAGGATTCTCAGATATCTAAAAGGAATAGTTGAGTATGGTTTATGGTATCCTAGAGATCATGATTTCTCTCTTCATGCATATACAGATGTGGATTGAGTAGGAGATGTGGATGACCAGAAGAGTACCAGTGGTGGAGCATTCTTTTTAGGGAAAAGATTGGTTTCTTGGCTAAGCAAGAAACAAGAGGCAATATCTTTGTCCACTGCAGAAGAAGAATATATTGTAGCAGCAGGTAGTTGCACTCAAGTATTGTGGATGAAGCAAATGCTAAGAGACATCAGAGTGGAGTATGAGGAACCTATCACAATCTTCTGTGATAATTCAAGTGCAATAAATATATTAAAAAATCCAGTGTTGCATTCAAAGAAAAAACATATATCCATCAAGTTTTAATTTTTGAGAGAGTAGGTGAACAAGAATGAAGTCAGATTGGAGTTTGTGCCCTTCGAGGATTAGATTGTAGACATTTTTACTAAACCTCTACCTAAGGACTCTTTTGAGTATCTCAAGAAGAAGTTAGGGGTTATTACCCCTCCAGTTCTGAATTAAGGTGCACTGATGTGTATCAGTCTGATGGATCTCATAGTCATATCTTGTGGTCCAAATTGATGATAGGAAGCTGCTACTTAGGGGGAGCAGTCTGTATGATTCTGAGTGATGCAAGTATGTGCCCTTTGCCATTGATGTCAAAGGGGGAGAGAAGACATGTGAAAAACAAAAAGTGGTTGCTGATCAAAGGGGGAGTAGTAAATGAAGAGAAGACATGTGAATGGTTGTTGTTGATAGTGGGAGCTATGTCAGTCAATGAGGAGAAGTTCTTGTCTTGATGGTTAAAATAGTTTTTCACATCATATGTTGCCATCAATGATAAAGGGGGAGACTGTTGCAAGTATGGGCCTAACTGGTGTTGTCATTGATGTCAACATACTCCTGTTGCATTGATGTCAAGGATTGGATGAGCTGTGTGTTGAAAATTTTGAGAAAATTAGTCCTATCAGAAACAGAGAAGAACAGTGAAGACAATGAAGCTCTATCAAGTGAAGATCCCAGCTAAGGTGAAGATCAGAGGATATGCATCAAAGGGTTTGTAGATATGTGTCTAAAGGTGATCTAGTAAAGATTTGAGAGGTCTGCATGAAGATTTGAAGAATTTATGGCCATATGAGTAAAACTGGTTCTAGCAGATGTTCAGAGGTGACAGAGTGACACAAATAGGTCCGGTGAGATCCAAAAATGCAATATCTTGTTCTATGGACTTGGTGGAGTATTTAGGAAGTCAATGTGAATTGACAACTCAATTGGTTTGTGGTCTGGAGGTCTAGAAGCATCTATTCCAATATGACAGTGATGACAGATTGTGTTCTTGAGGTTCCAGATGAAGAAGAGAATGATTTTAGTAGTCAAAAGTGGTGTGGATATTCTTGGTGATTCAGGCAAGCTTGTGGGGGTCTCTAGATTGTGTCTAGTTTCTGTTGGTGGTCCGCATTGCAGATTAAGCTCGTAATTGAAGAATTACTTCCGGATGATGATGTTTTTTCTTAAACTTGGCTGACTGGATGATTTACACATCTTGCAGATGATCTTGAAGATGTTCTGTGAAGCATGGCATGTTCCTCAAAGAAGATTGAACTCCCAGATCTGTGTGGCTGACAGAGTGGTGATTCACATGAAGTCTTTTGTAATAAGTCAAGTTGTATTTGTGTATTTTCTCTATAATAAAATAAAGTATGCCAACTTTGATGATTATCCCAAAGTCGATGTCTTGTATAAATAAGAGTTGTGAAGTCATTTCAAAATCATCAGGAGAAGATGAGAGTGTGGTAGAAAGGAGAAAAATGAAAGGCAGAGTAGAAGTATTGAGCTTAAATGGAACTGACTCAAGCATGGTGAAGATGCTAATCTTCAGTTCAAGTATGTAATATTTATTATTCTATAGACAGTGTGTCTCCTGTAGGCAGTGGGCCTCTTGTGAGCAGTGTGCTTGGGCAGTGAGCCCTAATTGGCATGTGCCATTTTGTTCTTCTTATTCTTTTAATAGAGAATACAATCTTGGGTTAGTCACCCCATATTTTCCCTTAACTGGGTTTTCCATGTTAAAATTTTGGTGTCATATGTGTTAATGTGTTTCTGCCCTTGAATTATTGCATTGTGTTTCCATGATTGATTTATTATTATGCTGCTGAATTACAAGAATGATTTAAGTGGTTAATAAAAGGAAAGTTTTGGGACAACCGATTCACCCCCTCTCAATTGTCTATCTTGAAACTAACACTTGACACTTGTCAAGTCACCCCATCCCAAGGAGGTCACCTATTTCCAAAATGGGCTATGATAGATGCTCTTATGACTCTTACAATTGTCATAGAATATGTCATAGCTGTCATAACTTACAGCTGTACGAGAATCTGTCATACACAGACTATAAATAGCATATTCTCTTACAACATGTCATAGTCAACCTTGGGGCGCCTAAAGATGCCTTTTTTAAAGATGCTCTTCGACACATGTCTTCACCTATCATAGAATTTCCTATTTCTGAGTCTTACATGTCATAACTTTGTCATAGGAATCTGTCATGACCGTTTCGGTCAATATTCCCTTACACAACATCCAAGATGCTAACACATGGCAAAATATTCCTACCACCAAGTGGGATGCCTATCTCCTCATGTGAGGACAAAATTACATGTGGTCATATGTCATGTAGGATGACACATCACCGTGCCAACTCCCACAATATGACAACATAGGATTTGGATCCAATTAATACAATAGGCAACAAATAAATAAATACAATGTAAAAATACAAGGAATTACCAAGGTTGAGACATCTTAATTCCCAACACTGGTTATCCCTTGACATGGTCCACTTTCACTTCTTTCCACCATGGAAGTGTTTAGTGCTGATCTAAGTAATGTTGCATGTGTGTAATGCACACACTTCATTAGGACCGACCTAATTGAGATATGTCTTGGTTATAGATGGTATAAATGCAAGATGAAGTTGAATGGAGCAATGTAGAGAAGAAGATGTGAATGTGATTCAAGGGCAATAAAGTTGTGTGAACTTAAATGGTTATGACCCTGGAATACAGTGAGCAGAAGGTGTCTACATTTTAGTGTGCTAGAAGTTGCTGGAGGCAGTGAGCCAAAGGGTGTAGATGACAAAGAGTATCAGCAGTGGATCTCTCCTGTTACTTTGAGATAGTGAATCTCTCTATAACAGTCTTCTTCTTTCTTCTCTCTTCTTGGCAGTGAGCCCTTGGTAGTGAGCCTTTCTCTGGCAGTGAGCCTTTCTTTTGGGTAGTGAGCCCTTGGTAGTGAGCCTACTAATTTTTGGTGTTGTTATTCATATATATTATGAGCTAATCCTCACCGTGGTTTTTCCCTTATTGGGTTTTCCATGTAAATATGGTGTTCTTATGTGTTTGCATTGATGCTTCATATGTTTACATTTTGCTAATGCATTATAATTGGTTGATGTTTAACATACAACTGATTCACCCCCCCTCCTCTTAGTTGTCCTGTACATTCTAACAGAGATAGCTATGCTATATTTTGATTTTATGTGATGAATGTATACTCTAATTTTATCATTTAAAATGTCATTCAATTATGTCTTGGAATTATTCAATTGAACTAGTTGATTTGAATTTAAATTGAGTATCTATATTTAGTAGATTAGAATAATAGATACGCGATACCAATGAAATATATTGTGAATTAAATTTGAAATTGATATGCGCTATGATGATTAAATTTAACTATGATTATCAATTGAGCTATGAATTTTGGATATTATGTGTGTGTGTTAAATCACATCTCAAGTTTCAGTTATATATATTGGATGTATTAATGTGTACAATTGAGTGTGTAGGTACTTTCCATGGCCAATGGAAATTCGGAGGTGTCCTATAAACCCCATGTGATTTCCCTTGTGATACTTGACCTTAGTTCATAATGGGGACTAAAGTCTTTATAATTGTGAAAATGTTGTTATTTGAAATGATAGTTTTTATTTACCATTTTTGTGATATCAATTCGATTTTAATTTTTGTGTTAAGGTTGTTGAGTGAGTCATGCGTGGTGGGTTGTCATCTTATGTGTCAAATTTTGGATTTGTAATTATGGGTCCTTTTTGGGGTCTTGAAATGTCACTTTCTTGAGTTTTTAATGATTTTAGGTCTTTAGGGAAAGTACCTAGGGGTTGAGAAGCTTTTAGGATTTGAAATTTTTGTTGTTGAGTAGATTTTATCACTCCGATGTTCCTTGGGAATAAAGTGGCGTGGATAGGTTTTGGGAAGAGGAATGGTGTACTTATCATAGGTTCATGGATGAGGTGTGGACCAAGTACTCCCCCATCCCAATGCTTCACACATGTGGGAGCATAATCTAGGAAGATTTTTTGGAGAAGAGTGCACAAAAACACTCCTCTCCCCTAGGTCTCACACATGTGTGAGAACATGAAGAGTCATATCACTCATTGAGATTTGGAGATTGGATGAGAATGGGTGAGTTAGAGGCAATGTCGTACCTCCTCATTTGGAGAGTAGTGGCATGAAACTCATTACATATACCCCTCTTGCAAGTTGAGAAGGGAGTTTTAGCTTCATTTTATTTATTGTGTTGAGAGAGAGAGAGAGAGAGAGAGAGAGAGATCAGCCATTGAAACAGCTTTGGTTCATCAAACGCAAGCATTTCTTAACTTAGGAGATCTTTTACTACATCTGCAGTGTCTCTTGTCACAATTCCTGAACCACTTTCCTTTCCTTGAGATTTGTCAATGCTGGTATCAGGACGAATTTGTTGAGATGCATCAACATTTGCACCATCTTCTTTTGTATTATCTTCCTTACCTTCTTCTTTCTCTTCCTCTACTTTCTCAGTGTTATCTGTAGCTGGATTCTTTCCTTTGACCATACTATCTACAATCTGTTCCTGAGGATCTTGTGTTGCAGCAGTATTCTCAACATTATGTTCTTTTCCAGTTTAATTAGGAGAAGTTGGAGTATCTCCTGCATCATCAATTTGGTCTACCATCTCTGTATCTTCTTTGTTTATTTGTTCCTCTTCTGGAACAAATGAGTCATCAACTTTGGTTTGTTGCTCATCAGTTTCCATCTTTTCAATATCTGGGATTGATGAATCAATCTCATCATCTATCTCCTCCTCAACAAATGGAAGATTGTATCTCTTTAATGCACTCATAAGTATTTCCTGTGTTTCTTTAACTATTTGGTCCAATTCTCCAAGAATTAGTTTGTTCATTCTCTTCTTGCTCCTAAATTCATCCTTCACTTTTTGAATATCATACTCATTTGAACTTGAGTGATCTGAGGGCATAGTTTTATCAACACATGCTCTCTAAGCTCCATATCCTTTCTTTTTACATTTTCTTTCCTCAACTCCAAAATGTTTGCAAGACTTGGAGGGATCTCAGAAGTTATTTCAATTAGGGCCTTATTATATATATTCAGATATCTAACAGTTGCTTCCTCCAACACCCTCTTATTTGTGTCACTGTATTCATCATAAAATTCAGTCATGGGTTTCAAGTTTCCATCCACAGTGACTGATTTTATTACATCTTCCATGGAGATTGTGGGCTTCTCAACATATGTATCTATCTTCTGCCTTTTGTTTATCTTTTTTCTTTTGGAGGGCTTCTCCTTAGTCACTTTAGCAGCCTTTGTTCTAGAGGCTTTCAACTCCTTTACCTCAACATCAGAATTTGTTTTTTCTTCATCAATTTTTGTGCTCTTATAGGTTCTTGTGGCCTTTGTTTTCAACCTTTTCCTTCTTTTCAGGATGATTTACCTTCCGGTATCTCAGGATTGGCAGGTTTTGGAGGAATAGGGATAGAAACAGAGCTTCTAGTAGTCCTTGATGTGGAGGAGGCTCTTACTGGAGCACCTCCTTGTTTCTTATCTTGCTTCTCCTTCTCAGCCTTTTCAGTTCTCTCTCAGAATTGCCTCATGGCTTCCTTTGTGAGACCTAGATTCTCAGCCAACTACTCAACTTATTTTCTTACTTTTCTATTGGTTTTAGGTTCTCTGAGCTTAGTATGCAGCTTTAAACTTAGCTCCTCATATGTCCCAAATCTTTCAACTATTGTATCTTTTGGTTTGCTTAGAATATGTTGAGCATACATATTCAAGATTTTTCCATCTACTTCATACCCCATGGGCATGATCCAAACAATTCTTGGTTCCACTGCTTCCATTAGACACTGATCAATGTCAACCATAAAACATATATCATTCTTGTACTTCTCAACAATTGATTTAGGGATTCTTTCCCTTAAATGCATCATACTCTGAAAATTCTTGAAGTATCCCTAGAGTGCAATTTTTTGAGCTTTGTAATCACCAATGTTGCGAAGATGATCTCTGATTTGAATGGCAACTAGCTCATCATTAGTCCAGTGAACACCCTTTACTCTAGGCACTTCATTCATATAGTAGAAAAATAAGCATAGAACCAATGTACCATATTTAAAAGTGTTTTCCTTATCTGTCTTGATTTTGTTTAGGTTTTCAATCAGCTGGTTCTGTAATAGCTCACATAGGTCATAATCTACATTCTTCTTCAACATTTGATATGTTGCATATATGGCAGTTCCGGAGACTAAATTCTCTCTACTAGAGTGATAGATCTTGTAGCCAATCACCATGGAAGCAAACTTCACATACAGTTCAATAATGTCATTTATGGTCATTGCCCTCTTGTCAAACTTTGCACTGGTTGCATCGGTAACAGTTTGGTTTTTCATAGATTTCAACATGGGTAATCCACTGGTTGAGTTTAACCCAATCACAATTCTGATAACATCCTTGGTAATCTTGAATGGTTTTAAAAGCCCTATGAATTCATCATGCATCTGAATCAAAACATACCAGACCCACTCATCTTCATCGAATGTTGGAAACCCCATAATCTGAATAAAATGTTTATCAAGTAGTGCTTTGTACTCTGGTTTAAGGTCATGATTTTCATCCCTGAGATGACTCTCAAACAAATCTACATACCTTGAGTCCCCAAATTCATCTATGTTTGCATGAATATAAACCCTAATATCTTTAGTATGTAGCACACCATACAGAACACTTGGAAATGCACCTAATGGGTCGACTTCTATAGATTTGTGTGGATGTTTCTTAAATTTGGGTTGAGGCCTTTCAGTAATGTCACTGACCAAAGGAGTAGCCATTATAAAAAGATTATAAGTTCAAAGCTTCATAGATAAATACCTTTTTCATGAGATTAGGGTTGATGGATAAATTCGCTTGTCGCACTTCAATTCCTTGTAATCTTAGCTCAGACACTATTCTTCTTGCTTTCTTTGAGTGCAAAGTGCTTCAAATGAGGAGTGAACACCTTTTTATGCTCCACAAAACGTAATTTGCATTTGTAATAAATGCTCTGCCATAACTTCATTCGGTTACTCATTTTCTTGAATAGTTCTTCATGAATTACTTTGCAAATTTCCATATCAACATCTTTTCTTCCAGAAATCCTTCCAAAAGTTTTGAAACAAGTCAAAATATCTTCTCTCATTGTGCCAGATCTAGGTACCCACTTGCTGGCTAGGGGAATTTAGTTTTCAATACAGCTCCCCTGAGCCAGAGCTCCAAATTCAATTCCTGGAGGAATTATCAGCATCGGATTCTAGTGCGGACTCATTACTATTGTTCTCAATTGTTTTCTTAACCCATGTCTTGCTTATTTCATTCTGGATCTCATTCACATCAATTTTTCTTTTGCCTTTATCTTGTCTCTACTCATCTGGTTTTCTGTTTGTCAGACCTCTTCTTTCATTATTCTTACTTCTACATAATCTTGCAATATGACCAGATCTATTGCAATTAAAGCAAACAACCTTTCTTTGCTTATATGCTTGATTTCCTCTTGATCTGCACTAATTAGCCATGTGTCCATATCCATTGCAAGTGAAGTAGTAACCATTGAAAGAGTTACCATTTTCTCTAGAGTTATTCATTATCAGACTTCTGCATTCATTTGATTTATGACCTTACCTCTTACACTTGAAGCATTGATCAGAGAAGGACGAACCATTTTGATTTACTCTGCTTCTGTACTGAGTAGCTGTATGACTAAATTTATTGGAATTAAAACAATTTCCATTAAATGATGGATATCTTTGAGCATTAGGCTGTCTTATCGGAGGTCTTCTAGGTCTGTTTCTCCCATTCCTTGGTTGAAAATTTCTTTGTTCGGATCCAGATCTTTCACCTTTCTCATATCCAAGACCATGCTTGTCATCATCCTTTTTCTGTCCTTCAAGCGTGCTTCAAGTTTAGCTGATCTTATCTTGAACTTCTCCTTGTATTCATTTGCAACTTCTAGGTCATGTCTAAGAATGACAATTTACCTTTCAAGAATTGTCTCATTGTCTCTGCTTTCTTGTAGATTAGACTCTAGGAGGCCAGCTATTCCGTCCAATCTGCAGCATTCTTCAGTTCTTTCTTTTAGATTTTGGCTTAGGTCCTCTTCAGTTTTCTTTCTATCTTCAATTTCTTTGGTAAGCCTCATCACCCCAAATTCCATCTCATGTTTTAGGACAACAACCTCTTTGGCTAAACTCTCACATTCCTTTGTCTTCTCTTTCAAAGCCTCATCCTTGTTGTTGTTCTCATAATGATTTCCAAGTTGAAGAGGTTGTTCCTTCCTCTTCTCATTGGATTTGCTCAATTTCTCTTTTAAGATCTTAATGAAGTCTTCAACATTTTTGAGGTTCTCTTGCAGCTCTTGGACTTTTTCTCTAGACTGCTCAAGATCTTCTAGAGAAAGATTAAGTTGCCCTTGGAGGTTATATTCATCCATTTTACTGCCTTCCCAGATCTTCCTCAAGCTGTTAAACTTTTTCAAAGGAACCTTGCTCTGATACCAATTGTTGGAATTAGATGTGACAACTGAGAGGGGTGGGGTGAATTAGTTGTCTTAAAACTTTAAAACTTGTAGCACTTAATTCCTTTTTACTAATTCATTAATAGATTAATAATTTTATCATGAAAAGCAAGAATCAACAACACATGAGAAGAGGTAGAAATAACACATTTGACACCAAGATTTTTGACATGGAAACCTAGTTAAGGGAAAAACCATGGTGGGGGTTAACCCACAAAGATTATACTCTGTTAAAATTATTACAATAGAGAATGCACATGCATTCGGGCTCACTACCCAGAGCTTAATGCTCAAAGAAAGGCTCACTACCTACATGAAGAAGTTTACAATGTGTTTGAACTGATAGTTAGCATCTACCAATGCAAAGATTCAGTTTTGGTTTAAGCACATAATACTGACTTGATACACTTCATCTTGTTCTGCCCTTTTTATTGCTCTACCATAATTTAGATCTTAGATTCCTTCTCTTTCGTACCCTTTCTCTGCTCTTTTTCACATTTTCTTCATATTACCACACACACCTTCAACACTCAGATCCATTGGCTATATATATATCTAAATTCAATCACTTTTCTGTCGCCCTCATGAAGAACTTAACTAACAATACAAGTACTTTGTTCTATTAACTGAATCCATGTGCCAATGATGATGTGTACCAGAAATAACACTTGAAGGTCATCATTCATGTCGGCCATTAACATTATATTCCATACACAACTTACCAAAACACTTCTATCAGATTTGCATAAGGATCTAACACAAGTCAGCCAGTTCTTTACTGAACTGTTCTATCATATTATGACCTAGTACTTAGATGCTCATAACTTTTACTCCCTTTGTCAATGGATGATAAAATTATGGATTTAGATTGTCCCAACAATCCTTATGACTTCTTCAAATCTATAGCATACTCAGATTTGCCATCAGAGAGATCCGGACCAAGATACCAAACCTTGTCACATGCTCTATTTTTGGCTACCCAGACTTAGATAAATTTTGATTCTGACTTTCGGTAAGAACACATTATGTTATGCGGATAGTTAAATAGTCTTAGTTTCTATTTACGGAGGTACCTCATGGATTGTGGATGTGTTAAGCATCTTGATGATACAAATTTGAGTCCTGGTTGAAAGGAAGCTAGGTGTGTAGAAATCACTTCCTACGCTAATCTAATGAGGGGAGGAGAGTGCAAATTCAATTTAATTCTTACAATTATATAATGTTAACAACAAAAATGGAGATATTACAGCAATACACATACACATAGAAAGTGAGACAGAAGAGAGAGACACAAGATATACGTGGGGAAAACCCTTATCGGGTGAAAAAACCCCACACTCCAAAACCTGCACAATGTATTAACAAAATTGAAATGGTTTACAATACACTTGCAATGCAAGCTCTCAGGAGTCTTTGACACTCGTATCTTGAAGACAAACTGGTAGCAAAATAGTACTTGTCAAGCTTGTAATACATCTCCTCTTCAAAGCACCTATTTATATAGAATATACAAGGCAAAAATGGCTCTACATAGGGATGGGTGTCCAACATGGCCTCATGGTCAAAAACCCATACCTATGGACACTTGTCCAACTCTGTGGGATGTTCTGATACTTGTCAATTCACCCCATCCCAAGGAGGCCGCCTATTTCCAAAATGGGCTATGACAAGTGCTCTTAGGACTCTTACAACCATCATAGAATCTGTCGTAGCTGTCATAACTTATAGCTGTAAGAGAATCTGTCATACACAGGCTATAAATAGCATATTCTCTTACATCATGTCATAGTCCACCTTGGGGTGCCTAAAAATACATTTTTCAAAGATGCTCTTCGACACATGTCTTCACCTGTCATAGAATTTCCTATTTCTGACTCTTACATGTCATAACTTTGTCATAGGAATCTGTCATGACCGTTTTAGTCAATATTTTCTTACACAACATCTAAGATGCTGACACATGGCAAAATATTCATACCACTAAGTGGGACGCCTATCTCCTCATGTGAGGACAGAATTACATGTGGTCATATGCCATGTAGGATGACACATCATCGTGCCACTCCACAATATGACAACATAGGATTTGCATCCAATTAATACAATAGACAATAAATAAATAAATACAATGTAAAAATACAAGTAATTACCAAGGTTGAGACACCTTAATTCTTAACATTCTCCCACTTGTCAAACACCTTGTAAGAGCCAATAGAATTAACAGGATTTAACTGCTATAGGCCGAGAGGTCCATAGACTCCAACACCATCTAAACTTCTCTATGCCCACTGGCTTCATCAATGCATCTGCAACATTCTTCAAAGTATCTACCTAATGTTGCAAATATGTGCCTAAGTGGGTTGTCATTGATGTCAACATATCCTTGTTGCCATTAGTGTCAACTATATCCTATTTTTGTTGTCTGCATAGAAGATCAGACTGTTGAGGATATTGAGAAAATTAATGATAATCAATGCATGCAGATCATGTGGATGTGTAGAGGATTATCAGAGATTGCCTCAGTTAATATTTAAGAAGTCCACATGAAGATCTGAAGGAGTTATGGCCATCTGAGCAGAACCAGTTCCTACTATAATCAGATAAGACAGAGTGACAAGAAAGAAGTCTGGATTGCTCTGGTAATATAAGATTATGATCTATGGATCTGAAGGCATGTTTGGGAAGTTAGTGTGTATCATCAACTCCAGTGGTTCGTGGTTTGGAGGCCCGCAAGCTATCCTTCTAGTCTGATAGCCATGGCAGAGTGTTTTCTTGAGGTTCCAAAGTTAGATTCAAATGTTTCTGATAATATGGTTTAGAATGAATGTTATTGGTGATTCCAATGTGCTTGTAGAGGTCTCTGTATCATGTAGCTACTATGGTGGAGGTTTGTATTGAAGTTTGAGCTTGTTGATTGAAGATTTCTTCTTAAGGTTAATGTTCTTCCCAATCTTGGCCAACCGAATGTTCCTAGCCTGTTATGGATGCCTTAAACACATTTCTATGAAGCATGGAGTGGTTGTAGAAGCAGATTCAAGTCTCAGTTGTATTTGGCCGATAGTGTGATGATCTGCGTCAAGTTTAGCCGACCTTGTTGATCATTCCAAGGTTGATGAAGTATATAATACTTGTTGAAGAAGTATCGAAAGCATTCCTATACAAAAATAGATAACATCCAAAGAAAGGAGGCAGTGAACCTCTCCTTTTGAGTAGCGAGCTCCGGGCAGTGCGCCTGAAGGCATGTGCCTTCTATTTTTTGAAGTATTTTTAACAGGGTACGCATTTTGTGGGTTAACCCCCACCGTGGTTTTTCCCTTAACGGGTTTCCATGTCAAAATCTTGGTGTCAAATGTGTTGATTATGTTTCTACTCTTCTGTTGTTAATTCATGCTTTAATGTTTGCATCACTAATTTGATAGTAAGATAAAGAAGAAGGTTAAAGGCAAAAAAGTTTTTGAGGGACAACTGATTCACTGCCCCTCTTTTAGTTGTCTAGTTTGAACACCTTATCCAAATTTACCTTCCCATCCTCTACCATTTCTCGCACGAAGTGAAATTGTACATCAATATGCTTTGTTCTAGCATGGAAAGTTGGATTCTTCGCAAGGTAAATCGCACTCTGACTGTCACAACAAATCGTAAGTAGTTCTGCATCAACACCAATATCTGAACACAATCTCTTAAGCCAAATAGCTTCCTTGCAAGCATGAGTTTCTACCATGTACTCAGCTTTTGTCGTGGACAAAGCAACCACAGGTTGTCTGATGTAGTACACAACATACACTCAATACAATTTTGCCATTAATCATGTGAGAGCCAAAGATTTGAAGACTGGAACATAAAAAAACTTCTATTCATCAACTCTGCTACTACAATGAGAGAAAACTCTCTTATAACCAAGAAAACAAAAAAATTAAAAAATAACTTTTTTTGGCAGATTTCGACAATTGTCAGATTTTGCCATTTTAGGTAATTTTACAATCATATCTTGAGAATCTAGTTTTTTCCCAAAAACTTCCTAAAGCTAAGGTAGGACGAAAAGCCAACTAACATCCTAAATTTGAAACATGAGTTTCAAGTTATTAAAAAAAACTTTTAAAAAACTATAAAAAAACACTAAATTGCCATTTTAAGGGCCAAGATGAAAGTTTCAAGCCCCAAAAAAGTGCCAAGACGAGGTCCAACCAACTAGGATGGGTTGGGAAACCACTGGCCACCTCATAACGCATCCACTTGTAAAATTTCGTAGAAAACTCACATCCGAGTCAAAAGTTATGACCTTCGGAAGTCCCTACATCATTGTCACTTACTCATCCAACTAATTGCACCACCAAACATATTGAACACATAGGCACTGGTGGATCTCCTACTGTCAATGTCACCTACCCAATCAGAATCCACAAATCCATGAATACAAACTGAATGTAGAGGTCCTGTAACATTGCCATGATATCAAATGGAATACTCTGAAGTACCCCTAAAATATCTGAACACTCGCTTAACTGTATCCCAATGTACCCATCCAGGATTAGCCATAAATCGACTAAGGACTCCCACTGCTTGGACAATGTCTGGTCTTGTACAGACCATAGCATACATCAAAACTACCAACATCACTAGCATAAGGTACTCTGCTCATGTCCTCCACCTCACTAGTAGATTTTGGACAATCATTAATAGACAACTTTGTCTCCAATGATACAGGAACACACAATGGTCTACAATCTGCCATACTGAACCTATCCAACACAATCTTCACATACTTACTTTGGCTTAACCAAAGTTTTCTGTTAGCTCTAACTCTTCTAATTTCCATTCCTAGAATGTACCTGGCTGCCTCGAGATTTTTTATCTCAAACTATGCTGACAACTGAGACTTCAAATTAGAAATCATATTCTTACCATTCCCAATCAACAACATATTGTCAACATACAATGCAATAATGAGAATGCGATCATTATCAAACTTATAATACACACAATGATCAGATTTTGATCTCAGATAACTAATCAACAACACAAAGGCATCAAACTTCGAGTACCACATCCTAGGAGACTGCTTCAAACCATACAAAGACTTCTTTAAATTGCAAACCAAATTTTCTTTACCTTTCTGTATGTAATGCTCTAGCTGTGACATGTAGATTTCTTCCCCCAAATCACCATGAAGGAAAGTTGTCTTCACATCCATCTGTTCTACCTCTAAGTCATAAGTAGCTGCAAGAGATAACAAGAATTGAATGGATGTCAGCTTTGCAACGGGAGAGAAAATATCACCATAATCAATTCCCTCCACTTATGAATACCCCTTCGCAACCAATCTAGCCTTGTACTTTTCAACACAACCATCTACACTGAATTTCTTCTTGAACACCCATTTGCATCCAATGGGTTTTTGTCCATTAGGCAAAGGCACCAAGTCCCATGGTTTATTCTTCTCCAAAGAATCCATCTCATCTTCCATGGCCTCCTTCTAGGAACCTGCATCTTTCATGCCCATAGCCTCTTTCACGGTTCTAGGCTCATCAGTGTTAGTAAGTAAAACAAAAGCACAACTGGAATTAAGTAATGAATAACCAAACCTATCAGGTTGCTTTCTTGTTTGTGTAGACCTCGTCAATGGTTGAGGTTGAGCAAGATTTCAGAGCTGCTAGAACTCTCCTCCTCATCAGGTCTCACAAGGTCTATCTATTCAGTCTTCTCAGGGGTAGAAGGAAATTGAACTACATCCTCTTTCTTTTCTGTTTGTTTTGGCTATAGAAAATAGAAGAAGGTGTTAGCTCTCTGAAGATAACACTTCTTCTATACAACACTTTTTCAGCCACATGATCCCAAAGCTTGTATCCTTTCACACCAACACCATAGCCAATGAAGATACACATAACAACCTTGTTCTCCAATTTAGACCTTTTCTCCTTAGGCACATTTGCATATGCCTCACAACCAAAAAAATGAAGATGTCTAACTGAAGCCTTCTTACCAGACCACACCTCCATGGGTGTCTTACCAACAAGAACTGATGTAGGAGATCTGTTTACCAGATAGCAAGCAATGGCTACAGCTTCAGCCCAAAACTTTTGTCCGAGGCTTGCTACACTAAGCATACTCTAGCCTTCTCCATCAGTGTCCTGTTCATCCTCTTTGCAACTCCATTTTGCTGTGGGGTGTATGGATTTGTCTTATGTCTTTTAATCCCTTGCTCCTTATAGAACTTATCAAACTCTACCAAACAAAACTCACCACCGTTATCAGTTCTCAAACACTTAATCTTTTTACTAGTCTAATTTTTAGCAAAGGCTTTAAACTCTTAAACCGACTAAAGAAGTTAGTCTTGCTTTTGATAAAATAAACCCATGTCCTTCTACTATAATCATCTATAAAAGATACAAAATATATAGATTTAGAAATCAAAGGAGCATTAATTGGACCAAACACATCAGAATGGATAAGATCCAATACACCAGAAGACTTGTGAGAACTAGAGTAAAACTGGACACAGTTTTGCTTTCCATAAATGCAATGTTCGCAAAAGTCAAACTTGAGATTACAATCATTTAACCCCTCAATGAGGTTTTTATTTTTTAGGGTATGTAGACCCTTCTCACCAATGTGGCCATATCTCAAATGCCATAACATAGTCTTTTTAGTAGGATGTTTAACTTCCAAAGCATCTGCACAACCATCAGAAAGTGTTACAACAAATTTCTTCACTGCTTGTTCAGATGGTGGGGATGAAGTGACTGCAGCTCTTTTCTTCGAGTCAGAAGAACTATTGGACTATGAAGTACATGCCTCCAGCTGAAATAGAGTACCTCTTTGAGTACCCTTCACAAGCACCATAGATCCTCTAGTCATCTTCCATCCATTCTTTGAAAAGACAACTTGCACACCTGCATCATTCAATATACTTACAGAAGCAGGTTCTATGCTAGGCCTGGGATGTTGCATAACCCCAGTGATCCCCTTCACTCATCCATTAGGGAATCGGATTGAGACTCTTCCATGACCGATAATCTTCAGATGAGAATCGTCACCCAGGTACACTCTTCCACCTTCGAACTCTTCATATTTCATGAACCAATCTCAATGCGAGGTCATGTGGAATGATGCATCAACATCAATCAACCACACATCATCAGATGCATGGGTGGCCAGGGCTGCGATGAAGGCATCACCATCATCTTGTGTCTTGTTAGAATCTGAATTAGGAGCATTCTTCTTCTTATTTTCTTCTCCTCTTTGCATTCCTTTTAGAAATGCTTAATTTTACCATAGTTCCAATAGAGAACCTTGGACTTTCCAGGAGATTTGGATCTCCCACAAGATTTGGATCTGCCCTTTTCACCTTTCTTGTCCTTCTTCTTACCTTTCTCTTTGGGTCTTCCATGAACCACAAGAGCTTCTTTGGCTGACTCAGATGTCTTTCTCTGCATTTCTTTAGATAACAGCGAAGATACCACTTCATCCATCGTGAAGGTATTGGTAGTGCTTCCGATAGCCATGACAAGATGATCCCACAAATCTAGCAAAGAACAAAGTAGGTTCATACATCGATCTTTCTCCTCCATTTTCACACCCATGGATGTCAACTATGCAACAATCATGTTAAAAGCATTCAAATGGTCCACAACAGATCGTCCATCTTCCATGTTTAGAGAAAATAACTTCTTTTTCAAAAAGAGCTTGTTCACCAGGGACTTGGCCTGATAAATAGATCCCAGCTTCTTCCAAAGTTCTTTAGTAGTCTTCTCCTCATGGACATTCAATAGTACAGAGTCAACTAGACAGAGTCTTATGAGACCCTTAGCCTTCTGATCTTTGAGGTCCCAATCAGCTTGTGACATTGCCGCAGGTTTAGTGCCATCAATGGTTTCCATAGATCACGATCACAAGTAGGTCCTCCATCTTGAGTTTCCACAACTTGAAATTTGTGCATTGAACTTCTCCACCTCTACTCTTCCGGATGTGGTTGCCATCTCCTTCCTACAACAAGATATAGAATACTCTACACAGACTCCCACTTAACCTGAGATTAGCTCAAAAAACCCCTACCCAGTAGCTAGAACCAAAACTGGCCAGGCTCTGATACCAACTGAAAGGAAGCTAGGTGTGTGGTAATTGATTCCTACACCTAATCTAATGAGGGGAGGAGAGTGCAAATTCAATTTAATCCTTACAATTATAGAATGTTAACAACAACAATGGAGATATTGTAGCAATACACATACACATGGAAAGTGAGACAAAAGAGAGAGAGACACAAGATATACGTGGGGAAAACCCTTATCGGGTGAAAAACCCCACACTCCAAAACTTGCACAATGTATTAACAAAAATGAAATGGTTTACAATACACTTGCGATGAAAGCTCTTAGGAGTCTCAACACTCATATCTTGGAGACAAACTGGCAGCATAACAGTACCTGTCAAACCTGTAATACATCTCCTCTCCAAAGCACTTGTTTATATAGAATATACAAGGCAAAAATGGCTCCACATAGGGATGGGCATCCAACATGGCCTCATGGCCCAAAACCCATGCCTATAGACACTTGTCCAACTATGTAGGATGTTCTTGACACTTGTCAAGTCACCCCATCCCAAGGAAGTTGCCTATTCCAAAATGGGCTTTGACAGATGCTCTTACGACTCTTACAACCGTCATAGAATCTGTCATGGTTGTCATAACTTATAGCTATAAGAGAATCTATCATACACAGGCTATAAATAGCATATTCTCTTACAACATGTAATAGTTCACCTTGGGGTCCTCAAAGATTCCTTTTTCAAAGATTCTCTTCGATACATGTCTTCACCTATCATAGAATTTCCTATTTTTAATTTTTACATGTCATAACTTTGTCATAGGAATCTGTCATGACCGTTTCGGCAATATTCCCTTACACAACATCCAAGATGCTAACACATGGAAAAATATTCCTACCACTAAGTGGGATGCCTATCTCCTCATGTGAGGACAAAATTACATGTGGTCATATGCCATGTAGGATGACACATCACCGTGCCAACTCCCACAATATGACAACATAGGATTTGCATCCAATTAATACAATAGTTAATAAATAAATAAATACAATGTAAAAATACAAGGAATTACCAAGGTTGAGGCACCTTAATTCCCAACACTGGTTATCCCTTGACATGTCCACTTTCACTTCTTTCCACCATGGAAGTGTTTAGTGCTGATGTAAGTAATGTTGCATGTGTAATACACACACTTCATTAGGACCGACCTAATTGAGATAGGTCTTGGTTATAGATGGTATAAATGCAAGATGAAGTTGAATGAAGCAATGTAGAGAAGAAGATGTGAATGTGATTCAAGGCAATAAAGTTGTGTGTGAACTTAAATAATTATGACCCTAGAATACAGTGAGCAGAAGGTGTCTACATTTTAGCATGCTAGAAGTTGCTGAAGGCAGGGAGCCAAAGGGTGTGGATGGCAAAGCGTATCAGTAGTGGATCTCTCCTATTACTTTGAGATAGTGAATCTCTCTATAACAGTCTTCTTCTTTCTTCTCTCTTCTTGGCAGTGAGCCCTTGGTAGTGAACCTTTCTCTGGCAGTGAACCTTTCTCTGGTAGTGAGGCTTTCTTCTAGGCAGTGAGTCCTTGGTAGTGAGCCTACTAATTTTCAGTGTTGTTATTCATATATATTGTGAGCTAATCCTCATTGTGGTTTTTCCCTTATTGGGTTTTCCATGTAAATATGGTGTTCTTATGTGTTTGGATGTGTTTGCATTGATGCTTCATATGTTTACATTCTACTAATGTATTATAATTGGTTGATGTTTTGAGGGTTTAAAGTTTAACATACAACTGATTCACCCCCCATTTTAGTTTTCCTATGCATTCTAATAGAAATAGCTATGTTACATTTTGATTTTATGTGATGAATGTATGGTCTTATTTATCATTTAAAATGTCATTCAACTATGCCTTGGAATTATTCAATTGAACTAGTTGGTTTGAATTTAATTGAGTATCTATATTTAGTAGATTAGAATAATAGATATGCGATACCAGTGAAATATATTGTGAATGAAATTTGAAATTGATATGCGCTATGATGATTAAATTTAACTATGATTATCAATTGAGCTATGGATTTTGGATATTATGTGTGTGTGTTAAATCACATCTCAAGTTGTTTTAGCTCTATATATTGGATGTATTAATGTGTACAATTGAGTGTGCAGGTACTTTCCATGGCTAATGGAAATTAAAATGTGTCCTATAAACCCCATGTGATTTCCCTGTGATACTTGACCTTAGTTCATAATGGGGAATAAAGTCTTTATTATTGTGAAAATGTTGTTATTTGAAATGTTAGTTTTTATTTACCATTTTTGTGATATTAATTAGATTTTAATTTTTGTGTTAAGGTTGTTGAGTGAGTCATGCATGGTGGGTTGTCATCTTATGTGTCAAATTTCGGATTTGTAATTAGGGGTCCTTTTTGGGGGTCTTGAAATGTCACTTTCTTGAGTTTTTAATGATTTTAGGTCTCTAGGGAAAGCACCTAGGGGTTGGGAAGCTTTTAGGATTTGAAATTGTTGTTGTTGAGTAGATTTTATCACTCTAACTTTCCTTGGGAATAAAGTGGCGTGGATAGGTTTTGGGAAGAGGAATGGTGTACTTATCATAGGTTCATGGATGAGGGGTGGACCAAGTACACCCCCATCCCAATGCTTCACACACGTGGGAGTATAATCTAGGAAGATTTTTTGGAGAAGAGTGTACAAAAACACTCCTCTCCCCTAGGTCTCACACATGTGTGAGAACATGAAGAGTCCATATCACTCATTGAGATTTGGAGATTGGATGAGAATGGGTGAGTTAGAGGCAATGTGGCACCTCCTATTTGGGCATGAAACTCATTACATATACCTATCTTTCAAGTTGAGAAGGGACTTTTAGCTTTATTTTATTTATTGAGGCTACATCAAATTAAATTCCACTATTTTGGGTAAATTATTGAGGTGGACTCCTCACTTTCTTCTTGTTAGATAGATTGAATTATTGTGTAGCAATTGTATGATTTGTGAAATGTATATAGTGTTTGAAGTGTTCATTGTTGTTGTATTTAGTTTGTGTTGTCTAGGGAAAAAAGTTGTTGATCCTTGGGTTAGGCTCTCCCACTTAGATGAGAACAACCATGTGAGGGGTTGAGGGAGATGTGAACCTCCTTGGGGAAAGGCTACATCAAATTAAATTCCACTATTTTGGGTAAATTATTGAGGTGGGATCCTCACTTTCTTCTTGTTAGATAGATTGAATTCTTGTGTAGCAATTGTATGATTTGTGAAATGTATATAGTGTTTGAAGTGTTCATTGTTGTTGTATTTAGTTTGTGTTGTCTAGGGAAAAAAGTTGTTGATCCTTGGGTTAGGCTCTCCCACTTAGATGAGAACAACCATGTGAGGGGTTAAGGGAGATGTGAACCTCCTTGGGGAAAATATCATTCCCTTGATAGGGAGTTCTTGGCATGAGTGCCATGTATTTTATGTTTGGCATGAGTACCATTGAAGAATGTATTTTTTGGAAGGAATGTGTTATATGGTAAAATGGGACTGTGAGGAGGTTTTGGTGATGTTTGAGAAATGGAGACATGTGTAGATGTTGAGTAAGATATTGATATTCATTTCCCCAATGCAAAGATTTCTACTCTTCTCCCCCTACCATTTTTGTTTCCTTTCATAGAATTCATTGTGTATGTGTAAGCCTTGGGAGATTTGGGAGTTTTTGTGTTGTTCATTGCTTATGAAATGTGAATGGTTGTGTTCTTTTTTTGTTGTGAATTGGGGTTCCTTAGAAGGCCTCGTAACTCAGGGATGGGATTGTAAGAAAGCCCAATAGTTGGGAGGTGAGCACCTCCATTGGTCTTGCTTGGAGTTCTTTATTTATAGGTTTTCAAGTGGACGATAAGAGGAGAAGAGTCTCCTATTCTTGGAATAGTTCAAATCCTTATTTTCATGAGAAAATGATGTGTAAAGTAGCCTTGTAATGTGTTTTAATGATCCTCGGAAGAAGCCTTGTTGAACTTTGTAGAGATAGTTTGAAGTTGTAATAATATCATTTATTGGTTGTTATGGTTCAATAAATAAAGTTTTATGTTGGCAAAAGAATGTTTTTCCCTCTTTACTTAAGTTTTACTATTTAAATGTACATTGTTATGCATTTTCTCCCCTTAGTTTTAATCGAAAATAAGAGTATTTATTTCTTCCTTTATTGCAAATAATATTTTAATTTAGATATTCTCTTCCCTCTACTTTATTTAAGTTGCATTTAAAGAACATTTACAGATACATATTTATATAAACATATATATATATATATATATTTATATAAACATATATATATATTTATATAAACATATATATATATATATATATTTATATAAACATATATATATATATTTATATAAACATATATATATATATAAATATGCATGTATATATATAGATATGTATATATATGTATGTATATATTACTTTAGTCATGTATGTATGTATACATACATACATGCATACGTACGTACATACATAATACATACATATACACATATTAAATGCATTTGCTCTAAAGTATTTGTTTCCTCTATTGCAAATAATATTTTAATTCAGATATTCTCTTCCCTCTACTTTATATATATATATATATTTGTGTGTGTGTTATTGTAACCTTTAAATAAAAAGAAAAGAAATAATTTTTTAGTAGTGAGGTGAGTGTTTTGTTTTTCTTAAACAACATTTAATACTTTTTTGGAAATAAAAAAGATGCATTGCTTAGGGTTGGGGCTTACCCCCCACTCGTACACTATGTAAACAATGACGGGGTGGGTGGGAGAGACCCCACCCACAACGCAACCCAGGTGACGCTATGTGTGGGGGCTCCACCCCCCACAAGGGTGTAAAAGGGGTCCACGATACCATAGGGCACTACAGCCCTGGGGGATTTGACCCCAAAAGAAAGCTCTGTTAAATTTTTTCCTTCTATGTTTTTCCTTTCAATTTTCAATATTAAAATATATACTATATGTACATACACACACACACACACACACACACACACACACACACACATATATATATATGTATAGTGTGTATATATATGTATGTATATTATTCTATGCATTATATGTACATTTATATTGCATATATATATACTGTATATGTACTGGATATATAATATATATGTGTTTTAATATATATTTTTATATTTTCTTGCTTTCTGTTTAAAAAAGAAAAAAGAGACAATTAAAATAAGATTAGGGTTAGTTTAATAGAATACTAGCACTTGCACCCATAGGAGGTTCAAGGAATACGCTGATAGGAACAACCGATGAGTTTAGAAAATTTTCTGGCGTAAGAATTCTGAGCACTATAACGCTTAGATATAAAGGCCTATAGGCTAATTAAAATGCATTCTTTTTCTAATAAAATCATATTAGAATAAATAAATCCTTGTTGAAGTTAATATTTTAGTTATAGAAAATAAGTGAAGCATTATGGTTAGGTTGTTAAGAAGAAATAGAAAATAAATAAAGGGGGTTAGAAAATAAATAAATTATTTAAATAGAAGAGTTAGTACAAAAATAAATAATTTTTGGAAAATTAAAAAAAAAACACATTAGATGAGTATTTCCACCTTTCTTACACTTGGTGGCTTCACTCCCTTGTCTCTCCCTCCAAGCTACAAGTTTGAATGAGAAATTAGAGGTGGAGATGCCTTTTTAAGCTTGAGTTTAGGGATTTTAGTGTTACCTTAACGAATTAGGACCCTTAAGTGAGTTTTAGATAAATTAATTTTGTTTAGGTAAATAAATCTCATGGGGACTAATGGAAATATTTTGGCCGATAGGCCATTCTATATGTGCACACATCTTGTAATTGCCAAAAAAATTTGGTAGTCCTAATAAAAAATAATTTTTTTGGTAGTCCTTCCTTTTTTTGTGGTCCAAAAAATTTAAAATAAAAATCTAAAAATAACCCCATTATCTTCGTGGTTTTAATTACCATCCTGGATTTTGCAAATGAAAAAAATTAAAAATAGAATTGTGGTTGCCATTTCATTTCTTTCCCGCAGCTTTCTACCACACACACAAAAAAAAACTAATATTTCTTTTGTCGTTACTTAATAATTAATCACGTTTGTGTTACATTTCCTATTTCTAGGTTTCACTTCGTATTATATTTGTGTTGTAGATTGTTTTTTGGTAACAATACTAATTCCTTCAATGTTGATTCTGTTGAGAGGGAAAAAATGGAGGTAGCAGCAGAAAAAGCTTTCAGCTGTTAAAGAAAATGGTGGTAGTATATTCGCTGCTCTTTGACAAATACAAGAGTGCTTGGTAGAGAATACACAAGGACCACCTCTAAGCCACATGTATCTCATCCCAGGTAGCGTCTCTAACATTGTGCATCCATTCTTTTTTGCTCTTTCTTATTTACTGTATAGTGGTTTCTTATTTTTATATTCATGGTGGACATTCTCTCCAAATGGGTGGGAAGAAGTCCGCCCTTTCTCGTCTATTATTCCACCACCATTATGCACATATCTATAATAAAATTTTCAAAGATTAAAGATGTTTTTCTGTGACTAGATGAATTCTTTGCACCCAAAAATTTGGTTGGTTTTTCTTAAACTTCAAGAGTGAATAGGAGCGATAAATTTGGTAAGAATTAATGAGGAATGATGATTTGGAATCCTTTATCTATCAGTAGTAATCTCAACTTTCCTATTGAGTCTAATATGTTCAATTCTCATGATTATAGGTGGAAGCCCGATGAAAGCAAAAGTATAAATTCAACCCTCTTCTCACTTTTTGTTGCTACAAGTGATTACAATCTTTTGTAAGAAGTTGCTCTAGAAATTGTGGAGGTAAGATTTCTCTCAAATGCCATTCTCTATATTTCTATCAAACCAAACTACAGATGGTCTAAACTAATAAAAAATAAAATATATCGCCGGACAGTACTCAACATTACAAATCCCCTTATTAGGCAATTAAAACAGCTCACCCTCCTTTCGTATACATACAAAAAAAACCATATTATAACTCAAATTTTCCTATCAAAAAATATTGTACATGCAATCTGTAGTCTATGGAATTTACTCCGAGCTCTATGGATTGAATCCACACCTTACATTATCTTTGACTAACTTTCCAGCATGGGATGCCTGCCCATCCAATGCGTGTGAAAAAATCTCTTTAGTTGTAAATCCTAGGCATAATATTTTATTTATGTAGTGCTCATAGTGATGAGGAATACGCTTGTATTGCATGCTTTTGTAGTTATTGGTTCCATATTTTTTTTGCTACTTATTTATTTTGAAAAAAAGGTGGTCCCACAGTTTTATGTATATACTATAAAATCTATTTTTAAAATAATAGATCAGTTATAGTTTAGGAGTTATAATTTTAGTTCTAATAAAATTATATAACTGTATAATAATTTTAGTTCTAATAATACCACAATACAATCTTCAGTGCATCCCCTCATTGATTGCGAGTCTGTTTTGAATAATATTTCCATTTTATTTTATTTGAAATATTCTAAATGTTGAAAATAAAACATTATCTTTTGATATAGTTTGTAGAATAGGCACAAAATTGACTCCTTGGAAGTGGTTCAAATTAGTATGAATGCAAGATGTGGGAGCTCCACAAAATTATGGCTCATTTATGAGAATAAACATGTTTTCTTAGGAGATGCACAAACACAAGATATACACAAGTTAGATTCGTTGGATTTGTTGAAAAGGATAGAAACTTTCAAGCTGATGCAATTGGCAGGTACTAAAATTAGAAATGCTCTTGCGGGTGCACATGCAAATGTTGGAGTGTAGAGAAAGTTTCAAGTTTGGTTCTAAGAGGAAATATTATTCTTTTGCGTGTAATAAGGATATGTCCAAAATGGAATTGTTAAAAAGAAGCTTTTAAAGCAAATGCATTTGGCAGATGTAACGCCTCTCTGCCAGCACCAAAATAGCAATAATGCATGCAAATGTGAAAGCATAAAGAAGATAATCCGCGAACTGTTTTAGATGAAGAGGAGTGTTTCTAATAAACTCTAATGATTGGAGGATATACACGAAAGGGATTTTTTGAGGAAGCTCAAAAACTTCTCCAAATTTGATGTGGTAGATAATATAGTTAGAGATGCTCCAGTGGGCAGGTACACAAGATATGGAAGCATAGTTAAATTCGTAGGCCAATGTGGAGTCCTGAAGTAACGCCAACTCCCTTAACTTTAGCCAGTATTCTCTCTTTGGCTGTGCCAAAATAGAAGATTCAGAGCTAAAATTATAATGTTCTGTCAGATATTATAGTTGGAAAGGTTTTGGTAAACATATGTGTGAAACATGGAAGCATAGATGAAAATTGTAGCTTGAGGAGGAACATTTGTTTGCCATTAAAACTTGCTATCTTGAATATTTACTATCTACATCATGAATATTTCTTTAAAAACTTATTACTAACTTATTAGTTACTCTTATATAAATAAGAAAGATATCAAGAGCTATACAAATAATATCATACAGGATATTAAGTCTCTTTTTATTTCTTTCATATGTTAATTGATTATATTTTTATAAACATTGTTTTTTATAATTGTATTAAAATTTTTACAAAATATTAAAATAAAAAATTATATAATAAAATAGTAATGTGTGAGAGTGAAAAATGTATTTTAGATTTCTAAGCATATGATATAAAAATATTGTATAATTCAAAAGTGAAAATATATTATAATATATATGCTAACCTTATTTTAGATCCCTAATACATATCATTAAAATTAGGATATGCTAGCATAACTAATATATATCCAAGAGATTACCGAGAGATATGCTAGCATAAATTGGTATGATATTTACAAGAAACCATCAGGCGGTTCGTAGATTGCCATGGAGGAATTTAACTTCTCCAATTATCTCCACAAGAATCTTATTTTTCTGTTCTTTAAATGATGGTAACGAATTATATGCTCTAATTCCACTTTTGAATGCATGCTTACCAATTTAACTTTAGATATATTATTTCTTTCATATGTTAATTAATTATATTTTTATAAACATTGTTTTTATAATTGTATTAAACTTTTTACAAAACATTAAAATAAAAATTGTATAATAAAATAGTAATGTGTAAGAGTGAAAAGTGTATTTTTAATATTTTCATTCATTTTATATTTAATTTGTTTGTTTATTTTAAATATACTAATTTAGTGTCAAAATTGTGTATTTCTATATAAGAGTTGACATACAACTTATACCTCATCAGATTTTGAGTCTCTATCCCTTGGTGGTCTAAACCCAACCCCTATTTTCATTGTTCCTTATCCTACAGGCACATATTTGAAATAGATTTAGAACAACTATAGTTTTAGCTATGAAAATTTCAAAATCAAATTAATTATGCACCCAAGCCAACTTGAATCGAGTTCTTTTAATTTATATAATTTAAAGAAATTATAAAAATATTTTAATTTATTTATAAATTAAAATATATCTACATTTACTACATTAAAAATATTAGTGGAAACTTTTTTTTATAATAAAATGTATTTTAGACATTTGCTTTTTGAAAAAGAAGGGTGAAAATTTTGGAAATTTTATAGTTTTATAATAAAATGTATTTTAGAGATTTTTATTTTTTATTTTAGAGAAATATTAATGGAAATTTTATGTTTTTATAATAAAATGTATTGTAAAAATTTGTTTTTTTATTTTACAAAAATATTACTGGAAACTTTTATGTTTTTTTTATAATAAAATGTATTTTAGATATTTGATTTTTTATTCTAGATTTATATTAGTGGAAATTTATGTTTTAATAATAAAATGGATACTGCATTTATTGCTAATTATATTTTAATTTTTATTAAATTTTAAGTGTAGATGTGGATTTAATTTAATTTAATTATTTTTTATTTATTTTGCATAGGGGATGATTAAAATATAGAATTTATTTATTTTATCAAATCTATTAGCTAGAAGGGGCGGGTGCCCTGTCTCGATTGGCTAAAAAATTTCGTTGCAGTAAAGAAGGTCACGAAGTCCAGTCTCCCCCTATTCCCATGGTACCAGAGGGCATGTCGTGCCAGTGTCACCAGTCACGTGAAAAAAGTTTACCAAGTGCACTGTAGTTTATAGGGAGGCTACCCGATTCTTGCAGTCTAAAAAAAAATCTATTAGTTAGAAATTTCCTTTTCTTTTAGTATTTATTTCTTAAATGTTTAGACTTTAATAACCCTATTGGTAGAAAGAGTATGATAAATTTAAAATTAAATATTTGCATATCCTTTTAAATCCCATAGGGGATGGTGTAATGCCCCTCACTTTTGCTTGTGATAGATGTTATTTTCATGTTTCCTATGACAGTTCTGGTAGAGAGGATAGTCTTATAGGGCATGTTTACAGTTTCGAGATATTTTGACTTCTATGTTATGGTTTATGCTCTCCTTGATCTTAATGGACACTTTGTTATTATGTGAACTGATTATGGATCTATGTTAGGATGATACTTGATTACTTGTACTTTGTGCTTTCACAGTTCGATGGAC
The DNA here is from genome assembly GCA_027924645.1 of Cunninghamia lanceolata. NCBI lineage: Eukaryota > Viridiplantae > Streptophyta > Pinopsida > Cupressales > Cupressaceae > Cunninghamia > Cunninghamia lanceolata. Next base: position 3,487,842 of record BSBN01001736.1, on the reverse strand, counting down.
ATGATTATAGATTAATGTTATTTTAGGTTTAATGTGTTATTCGATCATGATTATGATGTATAACTGGTAATGAATGTAGTTATCTAATGATGTGTTTACATGAACAGAACAGTGTTGCATTACTCGTGTTCGAGTACCCTGCCATTCTGTGACTTCCGTTCAATGTGTCGGTGATTACATGATTATATATGGATATATGCACAACCTTGTTGTTTGTTGCAGGATGCAGGTACCGGGCATCGACTCCACTTGAATTACCAGGTCTGAGCGTGCCCTAGCCAATGGAATTGTGGATTGGAGTTGACATGAGGTTCCCTATTTAGCCAACATCCTCAAGGAGGATGAGTTTCCAGTGTTGTACCCTGTCGTCACCGTCAGTGGGACTGATGTCGTCATGTCTTGTGGCTTCACTTGGGGTCAGGTATCATCTTGTAAGTTAGGGTATATCCAATTTAAGTGTCAATTTATGCATAGTTAGTATTTCATTAAAATAAGGTTATAATTAAGCTAACGTGAAATAAATAGGTGCTATGGGAATTATGTGTTGTGATTATGTAAAAATGATTTAATTGTGTGGTAATTGGTAAAATTAACCGGAATTAGTAAATAAATAAATTAAATTAGATAAATAATTAAATGAAATATTAAATTGCAAATTGTAAGCAGATTAAATTAAACAGAAAATAAAAATGCATATATAAAAGTGAATAAACAACTACATTGTTGATAAAGTAAATTTGTAATAACAATGATATTATCTCAAGGTTAAAAATTTTGTCTAGGGTTGTCGCTTAACACCACATATTCATTATTTTGGGATGAGCAAACTTAATGCCGTGTGCCGGCAATTACAAATTAGAGGTTCAAATTTTTTTGATAGGGTAAACTTTTGAACATTTCAAGATGGTGGGTTGTGGAAAAAGAGAGGAATGTCTCTGCATTCACTCGAGGAGTCCAACCTGTATTCTGAGAAAGTGGGTGTCAGGAAGAGAGGATGTCTCTTGCTTTTATGGGAGGGAGTTGAGTCCTGTTGGGAGAGCAGGAAGAACAGAGAAAAATTAGTGGCAAGAACTGGGAAGGGGCTGAAGAGTTTTGGAGGAGGCTGAAGTTGCAAGCTGGGGTTCGAAAGAAATAGTAATCCATCAGCAGTCCAGGTTCCATTGTCCTTTGATCCCTCTCTTTCTGCTTGTATATGTAAATGGTTTTAGATAGATAAATGTTGCTTCTTTTGTGCCGTGTGTTTTTTTTCCCCTTGTTTGAGCCTTCAACATATTGGCATTAAAATCTGTATTTTTCTTTCATTTTATACTTGCCATTTTTGGCATTAAAATCTGAATTTTATTTTATGTTATATTTGCTATTATTTCACATTAAAATATGTAGTTTTCTTTTATGATATACTTCACATTATTAGCGTTAAAATCTGAATTTTATTTTGTGATTGTACTTGCCTCTATTGACATTAAAATCTGCATTTTTCCTTCATTTTATACTTGTCATTTCCGGCATTAAAATCTGGATTTTATTTTATGTATATTTGCCATTATTTCACATTTAATCTGTATTTTCTTGTATGTTATACTTGCTTATATAGAACTGAATGTCAGAGAGAAACAGACATCTATTTCTTTTAAAATGTGGCATCATGTATGCAACTACCACCACTACCACTGAGATCATATTAAATTTGTGCTGCTCAATCAGTTACTCAACCTGTTGTAAATGAATGATGCAGCACACAACATACACTCAACAGAATTGTGCCATTAAACATGAGAGACAAAAATTTGGAAGCTGAAACATAACGAAATTTCTATTCCTCAACTTTGCTGCTACAATGAGAGAAAACTCTCTTATATCTAAGAAAACAAAAAAAACAAAAAAATTACCTTTTTTGGCAGATTTCGACAATTGTCAGATTTTGCCATTTTAGGTAATTTTACAATCATATCTTGAGAATCCAGTTTTTTCCCAAAAAGCTCATAAAGCTAAGGTAGGACAAAAAACCAACTAACATCCTAAATTCGAAACATGAGTTTCGAGTTATTAAAAAAAGCAACTTTTAAAAAACTAGAAAAAAACACTAATTTGCCATTTTGAGGGCCAAGATGAAAGTTTGAAGCCCTGAAAAAGTGCCAAGATGAGGTCCAACCCGCTAGGGCGGGTTGGGAAACCACTGGCCACCTCATAACGCATCCACCTGTAAAATTTCGTAGAAAACCCACATCCGAGTCAAAAGTTATGACCTCCGGAAGTCCCTGCATCATTCTCCTCTGGTTGAAAAGAACGCAGCTCCTGCAAGTGAGTGTCTTCAAATTGCTGCCATTGGACGGGATCTAACCTCTGCATTTCCCACTCTGTAATCCATGTGCTATCTGTTGGTGGCAATCCGTCCCACTGTACTAAATACTTGTTGTAACGCCCGTGCCGAGTGGAGATAGTGTTCTTACCAAGAATCTGGGCAATCTTTTCCTTCTTCTTATGGGGAATGTGGTTGTGCCATGACACCTCTGGTTGACTATCTTCAGCATCATCCTCACCATGGAATGCATATAAATCAGAAATATTAAACACGGGAGAAATAGCGAGATCATTTGGTAAACTGACCTCATATGCATTATCATTGATCTTCTTTGTAATTCTGCAAGGACCAATTTTCTTGTACTTCAACTTGTGATATGTTCCAGTAGGAAACTGCTCTTTTCTCAAATATACCATCACTAAGTCACCTTCACTGAATGTCTGATGTCGCCGACTAGGATCCACTGAATTCTTATACCTCTCATTACTGTCCTGCAACTTCTGTCTCACTTCTTGCTGCAACTGTTGAAGGTGTTCTGCAAATGCTTCCCCATCATCACTAACTCGATCTTTCATTGGTAGCTGTACCAAATCTAGAACACCCTAAGGATTCCTGCCATACACAATCTGGAAAGGGGACTTTCCTGTTGATCGGTTAACAGAACTATTATAGGCAAATTCGGCCTGGGGTAATGCCAAATCCCATTGTTTTGGCTTTTCTCCAACAATACACCTCAGTAAATTTCCCAGACTCCGATTAACTACCTCTGTTTGCCCATCTGTTTGAGGATGATAGGCACTACTAAACTGTAACTTGGTCCCCATCTTCTTCCATAAAGTCCTCCAGAAATGACTGAGGAATTTGGTATCCCTGTCAGAGGTAATAGTCTTTGGAACACCATGTAGTCTAACAACTTCTGAGAAAAATAACTCTGCTACCCTCGTTGCATCATTAGTCTTCTTACAGGCAATAAAATGAACCATCTTGGAGAACCTATCAACGAATACAAAAATGGAATCATTACCTCGTTGAGTATGTGGAAGTCCCAACACAAAGTCCATGCTCAAATTTGTCCATGGTGCAGCTGGTACTGGTAAGGGCATATACAATCTTGTATTCTGTGAATGTCCCTTAGCCACTTGGTAGATTCTACACCTTGTTACATACTTAGTTATAGCCCTTTTCATCTTTGGCCAGTAATATTTATCTTCTATCAAGGCTATTGTCTTGTCCTTGCCAAAATGTCCAGCCAACCCACTACTATGAAATTCTCTGATAATGTTGTCCCTCATAGAGCCAGCCGGTATGCATAGTTGTTTTCCTTTAAATAGATACTCATCTTGCATAAAATATTCACCCCTAAAGTGATCCAAGTTACCAGATATTGGTGCCTGCAATTGTTCCACAATCTCCCAAAAATCATCATCAGACTCATACAAATTTTTGATGGCATCAAAACCAATCACCTCAGCCTCCATTGTGGTCAAAAGTGCAACACGCCTACTTAACGCATCTGCAACCTGATTTTGTTTTCTAGACTTATGCTTCAACACAAAGTTGTAACCCTGCAAGAAAGAGACCCACTTGGCATGCCTACTATTCAACTTTTTCTGTGTGTTCAAGTACCTCAGTGCAATATGATATGTAAACAATACAAACTCATGGGGAACTAGATAATGTCTCCAATGCCTCAATGCTTGGACAATTGCATAAAATTCCAAATCATAAGTAGAATAATTCTTTCTCACTGCATTCAGCTTTTCACTAAAGAAAGCTATAGGTTTGCTAGCTTGGCTAAGTACAACACCTACTCCTACATGGGAGGCATCACATTCTACTTCAAATACTTTATCAAAATTTGGCAATGCAAGTATAGGTGCTTCTGTTACCTTTTTCTTCAAGTACTTAAAGCTCTCCTCAGCATCCTTGGTCCATACAAACTCCCTCCCTTTGGTGCAATCTGTTATAGGAGCTACAATACTACTGAAATTGCGAATGAACTTTCGATAGAAAGTGGCTAAGCCATGAAAACTTTTTACCGCTGTGATGCTACTTGGACTAGGCCATTCTAAGATTGCCCTGACCTTTTCTGGATCCATTCTGACACCATCTTTAGAAATGACAAAGCCTAAAAAAACCAAACTAACCTGCATGAACCTACACTTTTTCAAATTGGCATAGAGCTTCTCCTTCCTTAGCACACCAAAGATGATCCTCAAGTGTTGTAGATGCTCTTCTCTGCTGTTACTAAATACCAAAATATCATCAAAATAAACTACAACAAACTTACCACTGTAAGGGCGTAGTATAGTGTTCATCAATCTCATAAATGTGCTAGGTGCATTTGATAACCCGAATGGCATAACCATCCACTCATATAATCCATCTCCAGTCTTAAAGGCTGTCTTCCACTCATCCCCTTCTCGAATCCGAATTTGGTGGTAGCCACTTCGTAGGTCGATCTTGCTGAAATATTTAGCCCCTGCAAGGACATCCATCATGTCCTCCATACGAGGTATAGGAAACCGATACTTGATGGTAATCTTATTAATTGCTCTGCTATCAGTGCACAACCTCCATGTTCCATCTTTTTTTGGGGTTAACAATGCAGGTACAGCACATGGGCTCATGCTCTCTCTCACCACACCTTTACTTAGGAGTTCTGTTACTTGCTTATTCATCTCTGCATGTTGTGTTGGATTCATCCTATAAGCTGCTTGGTTGGGTAGAGTTGCTCCTGGAATCAAATCAATATGATGCTGAATATCTCTCTTTGGCGGTAGACCATCAAGCAATTCATTAGGTAAAACATCAACAAATTCTTTCAACAGCTCGGCTACTTCTGGGGGAACTGAAATGTCTTCCTCTTCACCTTTTTTCACTACTAATGCATAGCAACACCCTGTCACCTTCATTTCTTTAACAAGATCTCTTTCAGACAACATGGTCTCACCTTTTCCTTCATCCTTGAGAGGTAATAAAATCACCTTAGCGCCATCTTTCCAAAAGGTGTATGTGTTTTTCTCTCCATCATGCATAACTTTTCTATCATACTGCCATGGCCTTCCCAATAACACATGACAGGCATCCATTGGGACAACATCACACCATATCTCATCCTGATAGATCTTCCCTATGCTAAACTTAATTAGGCATCTTTTATCAATAGTGACTTCATTTCCCTTTTTAAACCATGCAATGCGATACGGATGAGGATGTTTTTCACAGTGTAAATTCAATTTGTCTACCATTTCTTTAGAAACCATATTTTCACAACTACCTCCATCAACAATGACTTGACATACCTTGCCACCCGAAGTGCATCTGGTTCTGAAGATATTGGTTCGAAGCCATGAACCATCAGAGCTTTTGGCTTGTGTTTTCTCCTTCTCTAGAATCACCATTGCTCTTCTCATCATGAGACTTTCTCCCACATCTGGTGGAACCTCCAGTTCTGTCCCTTCCACTTCATGCTGCATTTGAATCATGTTCACCCTAGGTTGTCCTCCTTGATTTCTTTCTTGCATGTTATAATTGGAGCATTCAAATGCCCTATGACCTTCTTCTCCACATCTGAAACAAGTGAAAGGCCTTCTCTGGTTTTCCCATCCTCTACCACTACCATAACCTCTACCTCTTTGAAATCCCCTTCCTCGTTCTTGATTCGAAGGATCTTGCCGAGTGTCTACTTGTTTTTCCACACCATGGGATGACTCTCCCCTGCCATAATTTGAACCTCCTCGAAATGGGGTTGATGTACCCCTTCTTCCTCCTCTATTCCTCTGATGATACTGTCTGTTTTGTTTTTCTTCAGCCTTTAGAGCCAATTGGTAAGCCTCTTCCATATTGTTGAGTCGATGCATGCTCAATTCATCTTGAATAGAAAATTTCAGGCCATTCACATATCTAGCAGCCATTTGTGCATCGGTTTCTTGATGCTCTATACGTATAGATAGTGTATAAAAATCATTTGTATAATCTTGCACAGAAGAGAGGTTCTGCTTTAAATTTTGAAACCTACGAAAAAGGGTTTGCGCATAATCTATGGGCAAAAATTTTTCTCTCAACTTCTTCTCCATTTTATTCCATGTCCTGATCTTATCCTTACCTTTCCTTGTTCATTCCTTTTGAAGATGATCCCACCAAATCATTGCATGACCCTTTAATTTGGTGCATGCAAATTTTACCTTCTTCTCCTCTGTCATGGATTTCCATTCAAAAAATTTTCTCATGCCATTCAACCAGTCTATCAACTCCTCTGGTTTAAGACTACCTGCATAATCTGAAACATCTACCTTGATCCCTTCATTTTTCCCTTCTAAGGCCCTGAGCATCCTCTCTTCAAAACTCATGCCTTCTAATTCTTCTTCTTCATGTTCTGTATCTTGATTTGCACCTCCTTGACCTATCTCTTCATCAGATTCGTCTCCTCCTCTACCCAATCTTTGGGTTTCCATCCGTGTTGTAAGTTCTGCTATTTGCCTTTGCAGATTTTGCATTTCTCTATGCATCTGGGCAAGACCGCCTCTTCCTCTTCCTCGCCCAGCCATCTTCCTGCTCTGATACCAAATGATGCAGCACACCACATACACTCAACAGAATTGTGCCATTAAACATGAGAGACAAAAATTTGGAAGCTGAAACATAACAAAATTTCTATTCCTCAACTCTGCTGCTACAATGAGAGAAAACTCTCTTATATCTAAGAAAACAAAAAAAACAAAAAAATTACCTTTTTTGGCAGATTTCGACAATTGTCAGATTTTGCCATTTTAGGTAATTTTACAATCATATCTTGAGAATCCAGTTTTTTCCCAAAAAGCTCATAAAGCTAAGGTAGGACAAAAAACCAACTAACATCCTAAATTCGAAACATGAGTTTCGAGTTATTAAAAAAAGCAACTTTTAAAAAACTAGAAAAAAACACTAATTTGCCATTTTGAGGGCCAAGATGAAAGTTTGAAGCCCTGAAAAAGTGCCAAGACGAGGTCCAACCCGCTAGGGCGGGTTGGGAAACCACTGGCCACCTCATAACGCATCCACCTGTAAAATTTCGTAGAAAACCCACATCCGAGTCAAAAGTTATGACCTCCGGAAGTCCCTGCATCAGTTGTTGCTCTCTTCTCCGTGATTTTTTTTATCTGATTTTTGTTTTGTTTCCAGCCATCTCATATTTTAGGCGTTGATGGTTATAGTTGTAGGAGAAATGCTTATGGTTGAAAATTATAAGCTGTTTTAATAATTTTATTTGAGAACATATTAAACCGCCTTCAGTATAATTTGCTATCATTGACAACAATGACATATGCTATGGTATGTACAGCTTTTAAACTAATCCATAATCATATAGACGTCTGTCATAAATTTTATTCCCAAGATTTCTAGTGGCTGTAATGAGGATTGTATTCTATTTTCTGTGTTTTATTTCAGGAAGTTAAAGCACATTAATACCTTAAAATATATATATATATATATATATATATATATATATATATATATATATATATATATTTATTTATTTGTTGTGCTTAGTGGACATTAAAATCTAAAAATTAGTCAATTAAAATAAAATTGTATAGTCTCATATAAATGCTCAAAAATTAGATTTGTCAGCTAATTAAATTTCAGCGTATACCTTATAGTTGTAATTAGTCATTTTAGCGAAGGTTAAAATAAATGAGTGTATTATATGAACGGAGAGATTTAAACAATTTGTCAAATTTACATAGTTATAATGATATGCATATTAGGTTTTTATGTGAATTACTTATATTAAAGTAGGTCAAAGTGTTTTGAAGGCACTATTGAATAGATAATTGTTATATAAAAAGAAATTAAATGGAGGCAAGGGATTAATATAATTACTTCTCATGGGATGAAAATATTGCTTTTGAATGATTCAAGGTTATTATTATTATTATTATTATTAATCCTCAACCAACTAAATATGTACATTAAGAAACATAATCCATATTGTAATATAAAAATTACCTTTCTTACTTGAATTGCTGGTAAATAAAGAAATATATATAATTGATATTTCTAGGATTTAAATTTAATTTAGCAACCATTATTGGCATCATTTACTTGCTATTGTTTTAATTAAGAATTTTGTGACTTATAGTAAGGATGCCTCTCGTGTTGATTAGTTGTGTTAAAAGAATGTTAATATTATTACTTGAGGGTAAATGAAGTGTCAGGAATGATGAATTACATGCCTTAGGTTAAGATGGAAAAATATGTTTTTTTCTTAAGAGTAAATATTAACACTTTTGCTGTAAATAAGATGTAAATTGTTATTGGTTGTTTTACCATAGAAGAAATGATGTTTATGTAGAGTAATTAAAGTTTTTTTTTTTTACTTTTAAGTTAAATATGTTTATAAAATAAATAGGAACCCTCAAATTTATCCTCAAGAGCTGAATTTAAATTATATTGTAATTATTTAATTAACTTGCTTTATGCAAATAATTAATAGTGGCTTACTTTAGTTATGTTAATAATATATATAAATAAATTTATGTCTCTTAAAATTAGTTAAATAATTGTTTTTATAAATATTTACATGTAGTTAACTTTTATTGTAGTTGCAGATTTATTCCTTAATAAGAATATAATCAAATGATAGGCTATGTTTTAATGTTAATATACTAGTAATAACTTAGTCAATTGTGATCAGCTATAGTGGATTAACTAGCTATAAAGTAGGCCTAATTTAATTATCAATGTGTTGATTTTGGGAAAATGGAAATTGCTAGTAATAGGCTTAGGAAATTCAATATGTGGGTCATGAACTAGTTCATATAGCCTTTCAATTTTGCATCTACTGGTGCGGGTAGTTATTCCAGAGGCATAGGATAAAATGGTTTAATTTCAAGTGTAGAGTTGTTATCTGTTTTGGATTTACGACATTATAAGAAACATGTTGTCTCTAGTTGTGTTGAGGTATAAGATCTTGTGAATGATAAATGTGTTGCTCTGTGTATATAATGTTGTCCATTTAGTTGTATTTGTCGTATATCTAGTTTTGTGGTGAGTTATGGAATGGGGAGACATGGAAATCATAGAGATGTAATGAATGTGTGTTGTTATGGGCAATGGTTTAGGAGTTCTGCCCTTATGATTATGTTTGAAGGGTCATCGCCTTGCATTGTTATATTTATACATGTTGATATAAGGATAATTGTTATGCAAGATGGTTAATGCCTTGCATGGTTCATGTATCCTCGTTGTCATGATGTTGTTTGCTATGCTTGTTGAGTAGGGTCTAATAGTTGTAGGTAGGGGAGTGGCTTCCAATGTGGGGTCGGTGCCTAAAGTGACTGCCAGGGTAACCCATTGGCAGTTGGTAATCAAGTGATAACCTAATAATAAATCTAGGGGTTGGGTAGTTTTCACACTAATCAAGATAATTGGATGCCTCACTCATGCCTATAGTGCTTGTTTAGGCTAAGGATGAGATGAGAAGGCCGTAGTTGGCAAAATCAACTTCCTTGTCCTCACGAAAGGAAGGTTGATTCTGCATGTGTCACCCTATGGGGCCGGTGCCTAGAGAGAGGCTGCCAGGGTAACCATAGATGGGGGCCATTTTCTAGTGAGAGATATCCTAGGTAACCCATGCTAGGACCATGCAATGACACTCTCCCTACTACAGCCTAGCATTCCCTAGTTGTACTCTCCCAATTTGTTGTGTGTTTGCCTCTGGAAGTACTGTTGTGTTGTTGTGATATTGACTTGTGATGTTGGAGTCCTGTGTTGTCTTATAGCCACTATCCACCTATCTGTATGTTGTAGTGGGAACCTTATGTTAACTCCTAAGCTCAGGGGGTGGACCTCAGGGTTCCACATGGTCGGGTGGAAGAGCTTTATCCATTAGTTTTTTCTCTTTCTTGCCGTTGTTCGAGAGCAAGGAGGATATACCTTGTGTATCAGACATCAAATCTTGTACCTGGTTATGAAGATAGACATTATGCTCATGTACTAGCCTGTGTATCAGTTGATTTATAATGTATGTATTCAGAAGGTGATAATGTATCAATGTATTGATGTACTCTTATGTATGGACCTAAATATGTACATGTAATCTTGATCAAGTTGATTATCTAACTAATGTCATGAAATGGAGATGTATATGTATAATCATCAGTGTAATAGTTTCAGAATTGTTCTACCGATGTTAGTTAGTAATGCATGTGAAGTATGTTGATTAAATTGTCAAGTAATACAACCATGAGACCTTGGAAGACAAGTTGTTAGTTAATGATATGCATAGATTTGTTCAACTTTACCCTGTTATTTTATACAAAAAAAATATTTCTGTCTTGCATAGCACAAATGTGTTGTTTTCTAAGGTTATCTTAGCGGGGTATTACAGATGGTTAAAATATAGAATTTATTTATTTTATCAAATCTATTACTTAGAAATATAGAATTTATATTATTACATTAATTATATTATTTATTACATTAATTACATTAATTATATTATTTATTGATTTTGGTATAATTTTATTTGCACAAGCCATAATTTTATCTACATAGTTTGCTTCAAATATGATGTATAGTACAAATTGATTAATATTAGTTTTTGTATATATGTTATTTGCATCTTCAATATTTTCCTTCATTATTTACTATCTACATCTTGAATATTTCTTTAAAAACTTTTACATATATATTAATTTGATTGTTTATTTATTGTTTCATAATTCTCAGTAAATAATTGAAATTATGGATGCTCCACAAAATGAATCGGAAATCTCAGCTACAAGCCCAGTACTGTCAAATGAATCTACAAGTTCAAATGGGGTTGTTGAAACACCTATAGAAAAATTATCAAAATCTATTTCAAAACACTGCAACAAAATAATTGAAGAAATTGAAGACACAAGCTTACTTGTTGTAGCTGTTGAAGAAGAAGAAATCTTCCAAATGGAAGACATTGCAAAAAAATTTCATGACACATGTAGAAAAGTAGCTGGATTTTCTACTTTTCTAAAAGAAATATATCATGATGAACAACGCGAAGAAGGTCATTCGTTTTACATCATTGAAGAATTTAGATTGTATTTAAACAATATGTTATAGTTATGCCATGATTTTGGTAAATGCTATGTATATTCCTCCTTGAATACTTTTTATGTGTGTTCTTTATCAATTATCAAACATTTATGTTTTTTCTCATATATGTAAATTATCAAGCATATATGTTTTTTCTCATATATGAAAGGTATTTAATAGTTCTAAATTAAATTAAATGTATATGAAAGGGTATTTAATAGTTCTATATAAATTGAAAGGGTATTTAATAGTTCTAAATTAAATGTTTTTTCATATTATTTTTCTATGGTATATGTTAAATAAACTCAATATACAATTAAATATATCCTAATTATTTGTAATTGTTAATAATATATCAAATTCAAAATAATTAGTTGTAAAAGCATTAAATTTCAAATTGAATTAATATACAGCTAAATTCAAATGAATAGATAGATGAAAAACTAAATTATGACAATATTTTATCTGTTGGTGCAGACGGTGTTAAAGTATCCAATATAATTATAGCAATATTTTTTTGTTTTCTCCAAGCTACAACAAAGTGGGTCTACTGTGAAGATAGGTAAATACTACTACTAATTTTTTTTCACTTTTATATAAAGATTCATACACATGAACAAACTAATAGATTTTCGGAAGGAAAATTTTTCTTTAATTAATGAAGTAGGGATAAAAGTTTTCTTTTATTTTTCTTAAGAGGATGGCTACTTCCAAGCCTACTTTATTATTAGTTTTTATTGTGATTGGAGTTGCTTAAATTTTTTCTCTTATTATGAATTTTCTTACAATTAAACTTTTTATAAGACTATTTAATAATGAAATATGTGATGAGCTAAAATTAATTAATGGTGCTGATATTTTAATAATATTATATGTTTATTTTTTCCTAAAATATTGAATTGGTTTTAATAATATAGCTGAGAATTGTATTTATAGTTTATTTTATATTGAGAAGAATTGTGAAATAAAAATGAATGATATGATATTATTTTTTACATGTTTTTAATAAAACAATGGTAGAAAGGAAAATGAAGTTCATGCCCATATATGGTCGCTTGAAAGTCCATTTATCCATCAATCGTGGTATTATTGATTAAACACGATTACAAATATTTAATATGATGTGTTGATAATTTTAGTTTTTAGATTTGATTAGATTGTTTTATTTTTTATAATTAGGGTTAGAGTATATAATTTTATAATTTTTTGTAAAGTAAATGCCAAAGTTCATTCACATAAACATGTGCTCACACAGTGAATACCAAAGCTAAATTTCAAACTTACCCACCCACACACAATGAAAACCATAGTTAATTCACACATGTACATACACTTGACACAAAGTGGACATCAGTGTTTCTGTACACACATAGAGTGAGTGTCAAAGCTCATTCATAGACACATGCATACACACATAGAGTGTGACAAATTTCATTCAAATACATAGGCACACACTTCACACAAACTGAATGACAAAACTAAATATCTTTCACACACACACACACACACACACACACACACACACACACACACACACTCTTCACATGAAGTGAATGCAAAAGTTAACTTTCAAACATGCACACAATGAATGTCAAAGTTTATTCACACACACACACACAATGAAAGTCAAAATTTATTCAAACACACAAAGACTCACAATGAACATCATTGAAGTTTATTTTTAGACACATTTCACAAAATGTGAAAATCAAAGTTTATTCGTACATCACACAAAATGATATCCAAAGTTCATTTGTGCACACACAAAAAAAAGGAATGTTAGTTCTTTCAAGCACATTCCACATAAAGTGAAAATCAAAGTTCATTCATACACTCTACACAAAATGATATCCAAGGCTCATTTGTACACACAAAATAAAGAATTTCAAATCTTTCAATTGCATTCTACACAAAGTGAATATTGAAGTTTGTTCATACACTCCACAAAATGTGATAGTTGAAGTTCATTCACTCCACAAAATGTGTTAGCTTTTAAGTTCATTCATAAATAAAGAAAAACTAAATGTAAAAGTTCTTTCAAGCTCACATAGATACACAACAAATTCCAAAGTTGGTTCAAACACATATACCACACAAAGTGAATACCAATTTTTTTTTTAAAACACACACTACAAAGTGAATGCCTAAATTAACTTTCCCACACACACACAATTTACATAAACAAAAAGTGAATATGCCAATGTTCAAACATAATTCATTCACACAAATTTAGTACAAGCATGCATTAACACTTAAGTTCAAACATTCCAAACTCTGAACACACTCATAAGTGGGTGCCAAATTTATAAAACAAGGTAAAGTTCAAATGCACACACTAGACAAAGTGAATGCCCAAATTAAATTTCACACACACAATTCACACAAAATGAATGTCAAAGTTAAAACACACACTTCACACATAGAAAGTGAACATGTACCAAATTTTAAACATGCTTCATGCACAAAGTTAGTTCAATCACAGACAAGTAAACACTCGAATTCAAATATGCCAAAGAACAAACACACACAAAGTTAATGCCAAAGTTAAAGCACACTCTTCACACAGTGTTAGTTCAATCACTTCACACATAGTTGATTCAAACACACACTTCATACATATATGTTTTTTAAGAGTTATTTTTTGCAATGCTTGGTCGATAGGAAATTAGTAACATGGATTTTATTATCCTACATTATTTAGGTACTGCACGGTTCACCTGATCTCTTGATTGCTTAGAATTTATTTAGTTCATTCACGATTTAATTCATGGGCTTATTCATTTAATACCACTGAATTATTTTTATTTGCAAAAAAAAATTGGATTTCTTATTGTATTTATAGCCTTGTCTACCAACAACTACATGTAATGACTTTCCATGAAAATAAAAATATAAACTATTTAGTGATAGGCCTATAAATATTTGTGCCTATCGGCCATTTGATAGCACCTTTGGTGCTTTTACTAGCTTATTTCAAATTAAATTTAGTGTCATGGCTATTGTAGTCTTGGTTGTACAAGTGATTAATGACGTTATGTTTTTAAATTATTAATTGTAGCTTTAATTAATTTATTCTTCACTTTTGTTGGAAAATGATAGCTTTATATTTTAATTAAATTTAAAGTTAAAACTAATTTCGTATACTTTTTTATATTCAGGCAAATTTGATTCTTTTAGGAAAATTTCAATATAGTTTTGAATGGAAAGATGTATCTTATTAATTTTATTAAAATTTGCATTCATTTTAAATATTTTAAAAAAAATACATTTTATTTGTATTATTGAAAACATATAGTTGTTAAATTTAATTTTAATTTTTTCGTAAGTGTATTTAATTTTTGGAAATGATGTAAATTTTGAAATAGTAGTTAATCACATTTATTTTTTTAAATGTTGTTTTTGAATGATTCAATATTTAATTATTTAAATGAATTTTTCTAATATTTATTTAGCATGCTAGGTATTAAGTATTAGTTATAGGTGTTTAGGCCTCACACCTTAGAGGTGGGGTTGTTTCCACTTTCATATAGAAAACTGGAGAGAATTAACTTGATGGAGGTTCCCCTTGAGGTGTCATGTGAAACAATGCAAAAAACCTAATTAGGTTACCTTCACCTTCATAGGGTGTGTGAAATGAGTTACGTATCACTCGCCTATTTTTGGGCTTCCCCATCCTCGCTTTATGTGGCATGCTCTTTATAATGTTACATATACAATGTAGTCGAGTGTACATGTTAGGATATCATACAAAGTATGATAGAATCTTGCATGTGATTTTTATAAAATAACTATCATGTCAGTTTTCATGTCCACATGCAAATGTGGACATGACATTTGGTATCAGAGCCGAAGTTCAACATTGGGAACTTTGAGAACTTGTATATAAATATCATTGGTTTGACATTAGCAACTTTTTTATCTAGCTTGCCACTTATATCTAGGAGAGGATGTGCTCATGATTGCACTTGTGAGGTGGCACATTCTTGGGAGACACATTCAACACCACCTACGTTGGAGTCCATGCAATAGAAGCCACAGCTAGAATTCAGATTGTAGATCCTTCAAGCATTGTAGTAGTTGATTTTTGTTATATAGCATATAAAATGAGCATGAGAAACAAGTTAAAATGATAACCTATTTCACTCAAATCCTAAGCTACCTCGAATTGAGCATAAAGGAATGCATATACAAAACAAGAAGTTAAACAATAAACCTCATGTGCAAAACTTGCTATGTGGGTGTGCTCCTTGGATGTTGGATGTGTGATGGATCCTCAAATGGACAACATAACCTCGCAATTCATGGAGTCTAGAGAAAAAGAGGCAACATTTAGTTGCATGAAGAAGTGATGTTATTTGTGAAGGGGTGAGCTCCAATTTATATATTTTTGGAGACCCAATTGGATGGCTAGGATTTTATTGAAAGATCAATGGTGGAGGATTCTTGAGAGCTCTCAAGCAAGGAGATCTTGCCAAGTGTTATGATGAGATTGGATGAGAGAAGATGTCCTTGAATCAAGGAGGAATGAAGGGTTAAGATTTGACTTTGGGAAGATGGATGGATGAGATTGACTTGATGAATGGGAGGTATGGTTTGGATTTGATTGAAATTTTAAATTGGGAGCATGGGTACATGTCCAATTTAAAATTGGAGGAAAAGGGGACGAGGTCGCTTTGATTTGAATTTTAAATTGGAAGCATGGGTACATGCCCAACTTAAATTTGTAGGAATAGGAGATGGAGGACAAAAGGACCTTTGTACATGGGTCCTTGACCATGCCTTTTATAAGAAGGCCATGTGGACATGTACAAGAGGCCATGCATTTTTACATTTAGGGGAATGGAGAGGATTTGACCAAGATTAGATTAGGATTTAGGTTGTGCAAGTGGGGGATTATGTTAGTTAATTAGGCTTAAAAAAACCTAATCAAAAGTGTAGAAAATAGGAATTAAATAAATATAAATATTTATTTAATTCATAGGATAGTGTAAGGGGATGTTAGATAAATTAAATTTATCTAATATTTGGACTATAGAAAAAGGGGATAAATGGTTAATAAATCATTTTGGCTAGAGATATGTATTGATGCAGGTACTGATACGAGTATGGATCATGAATAGTAGAAAGTACATGAATAGTGATTTTGACAATAAAATATTGTAAAATCATAGTTTAAAGAGGATTTGATCAACTAACCATCTAGACATGTGTTTATTCAGTTAATTGTGGAGAAAATGTAGTTTAGGGGTGTCTAGAGATGGTTAGTGATGGTTTAGAGGCATTTGGGGATGAATTAGGGATGTTTAGGGATGAATCGAAGAGTGGAAAATTTTAGGTGTCTACATTTTGCCCCTCTTTGAGATGATGTTGCGAAGCATCATCATTTCAAAGAAAGATAAAACATAGTGCTAGATAGGATTAGAAGAAGGTGATAGAATTAGGGATAAGGATGCCCCAGCCACTTGAAGCGAGAGTGAAAAGGAAAGATGATGGTGGGGATGATGCCCCCTTGAGAGGGCAAGTGGGTTCAAAGAACATGGGTGTGCTCTTGAAAGGATGAATATGGTTGGATTAGAAAGAAGAGAGTGGAATTTAAAAGACCACATGGATGGGGGATAAGATAGGTTGGAGTAAGGGATTAGAGGAAGAGAATGATGGGGGAATAAATGATAGGATAAATGATGAGATAGAAGGATGGGATGAAAGGATTAAGGAGGAAAATGGATGGATGCAAGTTGGAGATGTTCATCCCAAACCTTCTAGAAAATATGTTGGACAAGAACTCTGATGAGGGATGCAGGGTGTTAATCCAAACCCTCTTGGAAATAGCTTGTATAAAAACTCTTTAGAGAGGCTCAAGACTATGATGGAGCAAAAATGGATGAAAGGGATGGATCGAAGCAAATTTCTCGACTTCATGAATTATGTGTTATGTTGTACTGAAAAATGAGAGCCATCTTTATTTGATATGGCACGAGATGTTAGGCACCAAGGTATAAGGAACCACGGTGACAATATGTCCCATGCATAAAAGCCAACCGATTAGGTCACAAGCAACCCTATGTTGTATAGAACCATGATATTGAAAACCATGATACCAATGTTACAAGTAGGTTACAAAGACCGGTACTGATACAAGATAAAAGAATGCACACACATAAGCAAGCACACATGCATAAAACATGATTCAAAGACAAACATGATGTTGCCCCTAGTCAATCTAAAAAGCTAAAGATTGATGGATTGGTGATGTTGGATTGTGTTGTTGATGATAAGAACAACATGAGGATTGGGAATGATATATCTCTTTGATGATGATGGATGATTTGGATCAAAGGCTTGAAACAAGGCTAGGAACAAGACCATGGATGTTATTAGATGATTTTGATTATGATGCTTAACTTGAGATGCACATTGATAAGAATTGATCTTGCGATTTGGATTTTAGGGAGATTTGGATATTGATGGATTTGGATTTCTGGGATTGGAATGCATTGGTGTGCATGTAAGTAGCCTTTGGCTAGATACAAATGACAAGGGAAAGTTGAGTCTATTGATGAGGCATGATGGGATGATGAGGATGAAATGATAATGGATAGTGGATAGGAATGGTTAATGACGAGGGAATAATGGATAAGCGATAGTGGATAGGAAGGGTGAGTGAGGTGGATAAGGGATATGTGATAGGTGATAGGGAGTAAAAGGAAAGGACATAGGGATGAAAGCATAATGGATAGTGTGGATAGGGTAATAAAGTGATGGGGCGATAGATAGGGGGGATAGAGTGCTTAGACCAGATTCAACCTATCAAAATCATGGTCAGGGGGAGGATAGGATGGGGATGTATGGATAAGGGGATGATGGATTAGGATAAAAGGATAGGGGATGAGAGTAGACAGGTATGTGAGAAAGGATGATAGATGTAGGATGGGTGGATGTAATATGGTGACTAGTTAGGTAACTTTTTGGTAGTGTGAAGATGTGATGTTATAGAACCACCAAAGGGACTGGGGGATGATAGATGGAAGGGGGTAGGATGGTGGATAGAGGATAGAGGCAAGGTGGATATAGGGAGTGTGAAGGTTATCTCCAAGGAATATGCCACATAGGAAGAAGAGGATGCCCCACTCAAGATGGGTCATGCATGACCAAGTGTTATGATGGTGGGGATGGATGGACATTATAGGATATGCTTGGAAGGATGTATGTCAAGGTGTGTTCAAGGCATGTCTTACATATATTTCCCCTATCCTTAAAAGGATCACAAGCATGGAAGGAGGATGAAAGGGCAATAGTATGGATAGGAAGATGTGGTGGATAGGAAAAAATAGAATAAGTGGATAGGGATAGTGAAGGGGATTAATGGATAAGTTGATGGATGATAGGATGATAGGCTAGGTGAGATTTGCCCCCAAGTGTAGGGTACAAATGGAGAAAGGATTATGCATGATTCCCACAAGGCGTTTTCATCATGGCACTTGCCCAAGGTGCAAAAATATGTGGTTTTCACCATTAGATGAGTTTATTTCTCTTTACTTTTTTATTTTTAGATTTTTAGATTTTTTGCTTTTTCTATTTTTTTAAATTTTTTGGAATATTTGGATGGGATGGATGGATTTGGATAGAGGAAGTGATATGGAGGGGGATGAGGACTCAAGCATATATTTACATAGCAAGGTAATAGCATCCCATTTTGGATGAGTGGCGCACATGGACCATGTCAAGGGTGATACACATGGATGTTAGTAAATGGATGAATGGATGGATGGATGGAGATGGTGGATTAGGATGTGGATTATGGATGGATAATGGTGAAATGGAGGATTATACAAAATCATGGACAATAGGGATGCGATGGGGGAGATATGCATGATAGGGGATGTATGATGGAGGGATGAACGCATATGGGAATGACATGGGTTCGAGGGGAACCAAGACCAACGGTTGCACACACCATAATGGATTTATAGGATTAGGATGGAAGATTTTGGGATTTCTGATTTGGGAATTTAGGGACCCAAATGGACTAGGGATTTTTATGATGTTTTGATGGGGAGCGAGATTTTTAGGATTTGGGAATGGAATGGGATGTGGATGCTCCACTTGGATTTATCACTTTTTGTTTAGGGACCCACACCATTTTTGTTTTTGGAGGTGTGGGCTTATGTAGCCTTTTAGATGGATTGTTCTTGGGTGTTGTGTATTGATGCATTATGACATGATACTCTTTAGGATTTTGTGGATTTTGTGCTTTATATAGGGAGGCATCCAAATTATTATTTTTTTAATTCCATGGATTTGATGGAAGCTTCATATTTGGATGGTGTGTGCTTTTGTTGATCTTGATTAGGAATTTTAGGGCATCAGGATTTATGGATGGGGATATTAAGGATGGGAGGATAAGGGGATTTAAGGATGGGGATATTAGGAGTTAGGAGTAGTGGAGGAAGTGTGGATTTAGGGAGGTGTATGGTCACATTCTTTTTGGATTGATGGATGAAATAATATGGAGGAGGAGGGGTGGTGACATAGGATTTGGAGGTGTGATGAGATGCACCAGATTTGGGTTTGGAAGAATAGATTTTGGAGGGCATGGAGGTGGTACTAACATGTTTGGATTGATTTCCTTGGGATGTATAGCCAAGGTCATGTGTGCATGGATGAATTTTGACATGGATGGTCTCCAAAATGCCATTTTCATGAAGGCCTAGGCCTTTACCATGATAGTTCATGTTTTAGAGCATACGTTGTGCGATAGGATGGGTGCTGTTTTGGAAACAAGATGCAAATCCATTATGAGATGGAGGGGGATGAGTGGTGGAAGAAATATGTTCCTCTCCTATGAGAGCACCACCACGGATAAAGGTAGCAAGACCAAGAGGATAGGATGAAGGATTTGGGTTGCAGTTGATAGGTTATGGTGAAGGGTCGATGGGAGATGGTAAA
Source organism: Cunninghamia lanceolata (assembly GCA_027924645.1). Taxonomy (NCBI): domain Eukaryota; kingdom Viridiplantae; phylum Streptophyta; class Pinopsida; order Cupressales; family Cupressaceae; genus Cunninghamia; species Cunninghamia lanceolata. The sequence continues at coordinate 3,467,534 of BSBN01001736.1, read as the reverse complement.
GGAATGATGGGGGAGGATGGGGGATCAATAGGGATGGTGCGGGAATGGGATGAACTGTGAGGCTTGGATCATGATTAGGATGGGGGGTGGATGTTTTGACATGATTTGGACAAGGCTCTTTACATAATCAGGTTTGCGTGGATAGTGTGATTGGGGAGGAACATGTAGTTTCAATTATTTAAATAGGCTCCTTGGATAGGGTGGATGGAGGAGAGGGAAATACTTTGGATAGGATGGAGTAAGCTGATGATTTGGTATTGATGGGGGTGAGGTTGGTGGCAAGGTCATCAATGACACATTGAGGTGTCTGGGGAGGAGTGGAATGGAGTGACTCCACAAGTTTGTTTTCATGATTTTTCTCAACAATCTTATCGAGGATTCCTTAGAGGAAGGATGATTTGGATTTAGTAGGAGAATTGGATAGTGGGGTAGATGGTGTATTGGATGATGAAGTAGATGGTAGGGTTGGTAGATAAAGAGATGGTGGATAGGGATATGATAGATTTGGATAAGGAGAGGATAGATTGGATAAGGGGAATAAGGATAAGAAGGATGTGAATAAGAGGTGGAGGTGACATGGATTTCATATGAGAATGGATGCTAGGATGTGGATGGGGGATAGAATAGATTTCCCTTGTCAAGGATAGCATAAGGATGACCATAGGATATGAAATGAGGTGCAGGGACGCAGCTTGTCACTTGTGCTAGCCAATGCATGGTCATAATGTGCTTGCATGTTTATGGATGGGTGAGAGTGATTTATGGCAAGCTTACTTGTAATAATTTCATCAAGGATTTAAAGTTTAACTTGGTCAATAAAATTATCAATAAACGGATATGAAGTCATGATCAAATTCAGATTTAGGATGATGTGATGTAGGATGGCTTAATGAACTTGATTTAGATTTTGGATTAGAGGGGGATTTATTTGGATTAATTGGGATTGGATGATTTTGGATTGATTTAGGATTTGGATTGATCAAGGTCAGTGATATCTGACACTTGATACTGGGATTGGTTTTGATTAATCAAGGTCAACAATTTATGACACTTGATCAAATTTGGATTCATTGGGGTTAATTTTGGATTAGGCCAAGGGCCCTTTGATGGTTGGATTGGATTGGATTTGATTAAGGATTAGGCCAAGTGCACTTTGGATAGTAATTTGGATGATGATTTGGAGGAAAATTATTAGGATTTGGATGCAATTGGATGGAGTATGATTATGATTTGGAGAGGGTTGAAAGGGGTTAAGTCCTTAACCAAATTTTTATTTGAAAATGATGGTTTTTGGATTGAGGATTGGAATTGGATTTTAATTAGGGATGGATAGAAGAATGATGGATGCTTGATTTAGGATGAGGGATGATTAGATAAGGTTGGGATTTGGATGAAAGTGGATTAAGCTAAAAAATGGGATTAGGGGGATTAATGGATGAGATGATTACGGATAATTGATGGGATTGGATTAGGATGGATGATAGGCTTGATTACGGAGATGGGTTGGATTAAGATTAGGGAATGATTGGATTAGGATTAGATTAAGGATGAAGTGGATTATGGGAGAATTGACTAAGCTCAAATAGTAGGATTGGATTAAGCTCAATTGATGGAAATTCATGAGGATGATGGTGATGATTGGGAAGTGGATGAGATGGATAATGGATTGGATTAGATGTGGAAGAGAATTGGGATTATGTAGATAAGGGATTTGGATTAAGATGATGAGGAAGTGATTAGGATTGAATTACGATGGAGATGGAGAATTGGGTTAGGATGAAATACTTAGTAAAATGGATTAGAATATGGATGAAAAGGGAGTAAGAGGAAAAGAGGGTTGGATTAAGAGGATTATGGGGTGATTAGGATTGGATAAATAGATTAGGATATGGATGAGTGGATTAAGATGTGGATTAGGGAGTGATTATGATGATGAGATGGGATTAAGATCAAAGATGGTATATGATTAAGCTTAAATTATGGGATTTGATAGGGAGGTTCAGTGATGTTTGAAGGAGACCCAACCCAACATTAGGGGGGTGTGGGGGGATGAATGTGATCCCCCACTAATAGGGTTTTAGGGGTGTATCCCCTGACTAGATTTTTTTTGAGAAATGGGATTGTAAAATTGATGGTTTTGATGGGGGGTTTATTTGGATGACTAGGATAATGATTACAATGAATTTGGATAATTGGATGAGTGATTAGGAGGAATTGGATTGAGATAAGGTGGATTAGGAAGAAATTGGATTAGGATGATGTGGATTAAGAGGAAAATAGATTATTCAGATTTGGATTAGGAAAATGGATGATTTGGAGGAGGATTAAGATGGGTGATTAAGGATGGCTAATCACTTGACCTTAAGAAAATTTGTAATAAAATAAACACACATGCATGCATAATTATTGCGAAGGATTTGGATTTGATTTGTATTGAGGGGATTCACAAGTTTTGATGATGAAGACATTCTAAACACACCAACACCATAGATTTAGTAAGATAGGTGTGACATATCTTGTGGATCTCACCAAATGACCATGGGCCAACCCCAACACAAAATAGGTAAGAGATTCCCACCCCCATTAATACCATAATGCTATAGCTTAGATAGATAGGGAATATATGGTCATGTAACACCATATACCTCTTACCTTGGAGACTTTCATCTTTCCCAAAGTAGCCCCTATCTCAAGTATAATGGTATGTGTGAGTGTCTTCCCCTCCTATAGAGGTGCACCAAAATATATGGCATTTAAAGGGTCTTAAGATAGGATGTACAAGCTTCTAGGGGATATCCTTGATACACACAAGATACATGAGACCTATATTTGTGAGATGAGGGGTATGTCTAATGGTATAGTGCAAGAGGGTAACCCACTCTCCTCCTTCACTTTTCAAGGTATAAAGTTCTTGCAAGCTTCACCCAAATAAAAAATATCCATCAATTGAAGAGCCTTTCGATTCTCTTCCAAATTTGTATACCTCACCAGAACACAAGGGTTGAGGTCATCCCCTTGGTGATGAAATCCAAGGTAGGCTCCCTAGAGGAAAAAATCCAAGGTGTTTTTGATCTCCAAGATCGCTAAATGGTGCAAGGAGAGAGCATACATACTAAGGACCTTGGGATGAAAAATGATAACAAAGATTGGATCAAATCAAGGTTTTTAATCCCCAAGATTGTGTGAAGTGCAAGGGGAAAGCATACACCTTGAAAATGATCCCCCCCCAAAAAAATTCTTTTTTATCCCAAAAAGAAATGTTCCTAGATTTAGTGATAAAATGATGAGTCCTTCAAGAAGAGAGGCTGCAAAACCACAAGATTAGTAGTATTAGAATTGTCTTGAATGATCAAAAAGTGCTGCAATAACCAAAGTTATTCCATGAAATGATGTTGGATAAAAAATTAGGATTGAAATAGACATATGTGCTGACAAAGACTACTCAGGCATTGACAGAGGCTACAAGGGCATTGATAGAGGCTGCAAGGGTGCCAATCTAGGGTGCAGGCATTGAAAAGGTAGACATGGGCACTAAAGATAGTGATATAGGCACTAATGCAAGCATAGGTGCTAATCCCTATGACATGGGTGCTAATCAGGCAAACATGGGTGCTAATCCTAATGATGCAGGTACCAATCAGTGAATAGGAAAGCACAAGAACTTCCTATGACCTGGGTGCTAATATCTCTGACACAGGTGCTAAAAGACCTAACACATGTGCTAAAACATAGAGAATCTATACCTAAGTGCAAGGTTGTTGAAACTAACTGCATAGATGCTGATCCGGGCTCATAGACGCTAATTCAAGATACATAGGCACTGACATGAGGTAGAGATGATGGGGGACCTTCAATATAATGAAAAACCTACAAAACAAAGTGTTAGATTTGCAAAACAGAGTGTTAGGACTTGTTATGGATGCAACCAAACCAATTAGGGCATGTTAGATATGAATATTCAAGACATTAAATCATGAAAATGATGTAAAATCATAGGCACTAATCTATGCATTTCCTACAAAAATAGAGAGTTAATAGACACATGCACTACAAGATGATGCACATGCACTAATAGAAGGGTCATGGGCATTGATATGCAAAAGTAGGCATGACTATAACAGGTCTGCACGACACCACTTGACAAGAAACTCAGAAGATTGTTAAATTAGAAGTGTGGGGGTCCCACTGGGTGTGCTAAATGTATAACATAGAAAATTAGCATGAGAAATAAGTTAAAAGGATAACCTATTTCACTCAAATCCTAAGCTACCTTGGATTGAGCATAAAGGAATGCATATACAAAACAAGCAGTTAAACAATAAACCTCATGTGCAAACCTTGATATGTGGATGTACTGCTTAGATGTTGGATGTGTGATGGCTCCTTGAATTGAAAACATAACCTTGCAATTCATGGAGTCTTTAGAGAAAAAGAGGTAACATTTAGTTGCATGAAGAAGTGATGTTATTTGTGAAGGGGTGAGCTCCAATTTATAGATTTTTGAAGACTCAATTAGATGGTTAGGATTTGATTGAAAGATTAATGGTGGAGGATTCTTGAGAGATCTCAAGGAAGGAGAGCTTTCCAACTATCATGATGAGATTGGATGAGAGAAGATGTCCTTGGATCAAGGAGGAATGAAGGGTGAAGATTTGACTTTGGGAAGATGGATGGATGAGATTAACTTGATAAATGGGAGGTATTGGTTGTATTTGATTAGAATTTTAAATTAGGAGCATGGGTACATTCCCAATTCAAAATTGGAGGAAAAGGGGATGAGGTGGCTTTGATTTGAATTTTAAATTGGAAGCATGGGTACATTCCCAATTTAAAATTGGAGGAATAGGGGATGGAGTACAAAAGGACCTTTGTACATGGGTCCTTGACCATGCCTTTTGTAAGAAGGCCATGTGGACATGTACAAGAGGGGATTCATTTGTACATTTGGGGGAATGTAGAGGATTTGACCAACATTAGATTAGGATTTAGGTTGTGCAAGTGGGGAATTAGGTTAGTTAATTAGGCTTAGAAAACTCTAATCAAAAGTGTAGAAAATAGGAATTAAATAAATATAAATATTTATTTAATTCATAGGATAGGGTAAGGGAATATTAGATAAATTAAATTTATCTAATGTTTGGACTTTAGAGAAAGATGATAAATGTAATGCCCCACCATGCAACCCTAGAGATAAGTCAACTAACACAATAAAAAGGCAGAAATATTTTTTTCTTGGTAATAGAATTAACAAATTATAACATAGTCTGATACAACAAGTTAACTACATCTCTAGGGATAACATGACTACATTAATGAAATTAAGCAATAACCAACAACATACATAACTCATTCAAAACATGACTACATTACATGATCTAACTAACAGCCGTTGTTTGTTCTAAGTCCAAATGCACAAGATGGTTACACTCACGCACAAGTTGTAATGTCTACCCTAAAAAATCTTAGTGATTAACAAGAATGAAATCAACGAAATAATAGAAACAATTTACAAGATTAAACTTAGTAAATATCATATTACATAATGGTGTATATCAATATTCATCGAATATAAACTGTACGATACAACTATTCAATTAAATTGATACACATTTATACATAGTTACCAATACTACTAGATAGTCATCTATTCACCAACTTGAAAGGGGCCTCCTTAGCTCCAAAATCCTGCATGTCTATAGATCTCAACTACACATGTAATAAAACATTAGTCCTTATTAATTACATAATTCAAATATTAATTACACCAATGACAAGCCTAAGACCCTAAGGGGCCGACCTAATGTCTCGGGAGCTCATGATGGCCTTGCCTATGTACGCGTAGCGCAGAGACTTCGTAGTTTGGGACTTGAACTTGTAACCACATGACGGTATCATACAATTCAAAACTTCTAGAATATTATTCATATGACATCGATGCCTTCTCAAGCTTCGATACACATTCACATTTTGAACCATACATGAGGATAGTAGAAAATTGGGGTTTACCTATCTCATAACAATGTCATAAACTTTTCTATACATAAATGATCTTCTTCGAGCTAGTAAACAAGTTACCACTATACTAATCATGCAAGGTTAACAATAGATCTTCTTCTCAATGTAAACAATACTTATTTCTCCAAGCTAATTTAGTAATTGAGTATAGTAAGAAAATATTAGAATGATAATACAATTTTGAGTAATTCAATCTTGTGGCCCTTTTTATTACTAAAACAAATGAAACGCATTGCTAAATCATATCTAATAGATTTGATTTTCTATCTATAACAATAGTCTAATGGATAAAGTCTTTAAATGAATGTATTTTCAAGAGAGAGTAAAGATCCTAATGCCATACTCTATCCGCAAAGATAAAAAAAATAAAAAAAATAAAACACTAAAAACAATATATAGATATTATAAAGATAATAGTAACGATAATATTATCCTACTAAAAATCATTCACACATACTATTGTTTCTATTAGATCAAATGCACTAAGGATAAACATCATTACGCTATTTCAGTTACAAGTTTATTTCAATACAAGAAGAAAGCATGGACATTATCAACTAAGAATTTTATTTATATTTATTAACAAAACAAATTCTTACCACAAAATAAATCTGTTTACATATGCAAGAATATTCTTCCTATCTAAAGTAAATTATTTTAAAGATATTTCAAATTAATTCATATACTTATTGGACATAATTTTTCTATTTGAACAAACATGATAAATTCTTTACATATCTTTCTTTACTTAAAAAGATGAATTAAAATAATAACAAATCAAAGAGAATAATTATAACTGATTTGATTCTTAAAGAGTGAGAATTTAGTTTCTAAGAAAAGAACATTTCTAATACAATGCCACTTGTCATTAAGAAATATTAAAGATAAAATAAATGATCTAAAACCTTCTATCTAAATTATAAGTGAAAACAAAGAATTTTTAACTTTATTTTTCTAAATTCCAACAATGATACTACAACATTTAATGGAAGAATTTTATCAAGAAAAGATAAAGTAATGTTATCATTTCTTATTAAACTCAAGATTCTTAGAATAGATATAAAACATCAGCCAACAATACTATTCTAACAATTGTAATTTGCCAAGCATTAAAATACAAACACTTACAAGTTCAGGCCTTCTATTAGCATTATTCACATAATTTCTAAGTATATTAATTTAAGATCATGAAAATATTCTTATTCAAGACATTTACTTTCTAATTTATTTTCACACTCATATTAGTAAACAAATCTTCTAAACTAATTTCCAAATTTCAATATTAGGAACTTTGAACATTGAAAAGATATCAATTATTCATGCTAACAAATATATTTATTTGATTCAAGAAGTTAAATAAATAGATATAATTACTAATAAGGTTAATATTTCTTCCTCCATTATATAAGTTCTACCCAAATTATTTAACCAAGAAAATTTAAATTAATCTAAGTGAAATAAACCAATAATAAGAGAACCAGATTCATTTCATTTTCTTAACTAAGGTCATAACTAAGAAAATAATTAACTTCTATTCTATTCTTAGTAAAATATTTTTACATGAATAATCATACCCGAGAAAATAGCTATATCTTAATCTTTCTATTATTACTTATCTATAAATAATGCTATTACCTAATATTTAAATTGCACAATACATCATCTATAGTACTTATATAATTTCCAACCATCTAACCAAAATAAAATAGATAGGTATAACCTCTTGGTTCTTTTTCCCTTTTAAAACTTACATTTTATTATAACTATACATAAGTAATTAAGTACGAAATTTTAGCTTAAAGCCTATATATATCTAAGGAGATAATTACAACATCTAGAGGTCAATTTATAATATAATTATATGCAAACATATATATTCTAACATTATTCAATTAAATAATATGACAAAGAAATTAAATTGAAATGATATTATGCTCCCTAATTCCTTGAATTAAATTAAGGCTTAATTCTTATCCATTTTAATTAATACTCAAGAAAACATATCACTTACATTATCTTCTAAGTTACTTTCTAAATCATACTTCCTAAGTCATAGTTTAGCTATTAACATTCATATACATTATTCCTTAAAAATATATTTACTTGCCCTCCATATGATAATATTCTATTTTCTAGTTTCTCTACAACTACAACTCAAAATTAAGAAAGATATTAAATCAAATAAATAAAGGACATTTAATAAGGGTGACTTCAACATAAAAGGAATAAGTTGATACAATTTTTGAAACTTTCTAATAAGGTAATTATATGCATATAAATAAGGGGCTTGGGTTGCAAGGTTTAAAAGAGACTTCTAAATATTAATGAGAGATTTAAATAATAATGCTGACAAATAGCTGTACGGTCTCCATTGGAAGATTTCAAAATGCATGAATAGAAATCCATTTAAAGATATCTTACTTGCAGGTTAAGAAAAAAATCATAGGATCTCTATAGAGGAGCTTAACATGTTAAAAAGAAAATCAGAAAATAAATCTTATAATATGAGGTATGAGTGGCACTCACAGAGATGCCATTTTCATGGGATGCAATGATTGCAGGAAAATACACAAAATGGCTTTGAGATCTTTTCAAACACAATCCTTCAGCAGATGTGATAGGAAGAAAAATTCCATCAGAGGTTTGAATTAGTGGCCTACAAATTTAGATATCTTCATGTAGACACTTAACGAGGAGGGACAAACCAGGCATGGAGAATGTTTGACAAGATGCCCCAAAAATCAATCATCTTTTCCTCCAAACTGCATCTTTCACCATTCTTTTCTTCCAAATTCCATTTCTTTCTCCCTGCAATAAAAGATCTCCCCCAAATCGTTGATTTTTTTTTTTTTGGAACTAATTTGTAGCACCTCTCCCCCCATAACAACCAAGATATAGTCCATTTATTACACCTTCTCCACAAACCTTCTTAAAACCATGGGGTACCTTTTGAAGAGTATACGTTTCAAACTTAAAATAGAAAAGAGTAATTAATGCCCATAAATTAATTGCCCTTATGAAACTGCTGCTTCCCTCATGAGACCTAAATTAGATACAATGATGCATTCGAAGAATCTTTCCCAGAAGATATTCAAATATCTATTTACTTAATTAAGTAATTATTGTTATTTCTCACTAAATATTATTTGATAATATATATTGCAAAACTAATGCAGTTAATGAATTCACCACGACTAATGACAATTAGATAAAAGTTTATTCTAAATTAGTTAAAATGCAAATGCAATTTATTTCATTCTACGAAAATGAATAACCCACATCAATTAAATAATCTAACTAAATAACCCAAATGTTGAACATACCTGACATAGCTAAAGTGAATACGGAGGGGCACTACATCCTCCCCCCTAAAGTTCGACTTACTCTTGGAAGTCACAACTAGAGTAGAACATAACATGTTAGTACCAACCTCAAAGTTGATTCATCTCATAAAATAATGTATACTTGTAGTGCCCCTCAACTTATCATCTTTTGGACTGATGTTTGCTTAGTAGTACTGGACATTTTGACAGTATTTTTAGATCATTGATGATGGATTTCTAGTCATTTTGCTATTTCAGTATGAACCTAATTGTTATGATAACAGATGTTGATGATGGATTATGACATTTTATGCTTTACAATTTGATAAATGAACTGATGTTTTAGATGCTTTGATTGTTATTCATAAACGTGAATGGAACAGTGTCGTATTACTCGCTCTCGAGTACCCTACCCCACTGCGATTTCCATTCACGATAGGACTGCATGTGATGTATATGTATATCTTGTCATGGTTAACCGTGCGTTGCTGCAGGATGCAGGTACTAGGCATCGACTCCACCTGATTACAGGTCTGAGCGTGCCTTCGCCAATGGATTAGTTGGTTGGAGTTAACGTGAGGTTCCTAGTCAGTGTTCCTTGGTCGTCAGTTACCCTTGTGGTTGTTGGTTGTCGTTCGCTCATGTCTTGCTGTTAGGTAATACTGTACCTTGGAGTCAAATCAAGTTCGAAGGTGTCTAAGTATGTGTGGTAATGTTGTGCTTTAATTAGAATTATTCTACGGAAGAGTATAAATGTTGTTAAATGGGCATAATGTCGTTAGTTGTAAACAAATTATTATTTTATTTAAAGTATTGTTGTTAAATAAATATTGTAATAAACTTTGTATTAATTAATATAATATTATTTATAATAAATATTTAAATAAATAAAATAGTTGTGATCATGTGGTAAATTGTGATTGACAACTTAATTAATAAAATAAATTAAAATATAGTTATAAAATTTTTGATTGTTGTAATATTACAATTTTATTAATATTTATATGGTTGGTCGGCTATAAAAATTAAATATTGTTGAAACTGTATACTAATATTTAAAAAGAAACCTCTTGGGAGGAGGAAATAAAAATAGGATCACGTGTCGAGTACCTCGAACGATGGAAGGGACTGTGTTATAAAAGGAAAGCTTGTAGAGGTAAAGAGGGGAGATCACAGGTGAAAGAAGGGAGAAGAAGGCTGGAGAAAGAAGCTTGGAACTGCAGCAATTGAAGCAGACTCGTCGATTTGACATCGTAGCCAGGTTCCTCTAATGCTCGATTTCTGCCTTTGATTCTGCATCTGTATATGCTGGGTTGATTGCTTCTTTATTTGCAAATGGAATGCTTGTGGTCGTATTGCTTCCTGCAGAATCCTTCTGTCCTTTCTGTGTTTACTCCTTTTCTAGGATAGAATCAGAGTAAAATCGTGAATTCTTAGGAAACATCAATTTACCTTAGGTACTATAAATTTATCACGGTTGTAGCTATTGATTTGTGTAACAACAACAATACTTAGATCTCTGTTGTATGACATCATTGAATTTAAAAAAAAAAAGACGTCTTGATCTGTCAGCAAACCCTAGTAATATTTCCTTGAAAGAGGGCAGGTATAAATGATGGACCGAGTGCTGCAATTTGCTTTTGCGTAATCGCTTTCTGTTTTAAAAAAAAAAAAAAAAAGGGAAATCCTAATTTGTCATAAGAGTATGTTCTCTTTGAGCGGTGTTCCATCCTCCAACGGCAGCTTTAAGGCAGATGTTGCCCAGAAGATCCTTCGCCACGATGCCACGAATTCTTCAAGGTCAATTATTTGAAATTTCTTTTGTTTGGATACCCGTCCTTCACTCGTTCCATTAAAGACCTAGCCGTTTGGACCGGGAACATATCTGACAGGGGGTTAGTAATGAGGATCACACCCTGTAATGCAAGTGTAATGCAGATTTATCATCGAGCCAATGAATAGGCAAATCCTTCTTAGGCCAGACGTAAGACAAGTGATAAGTAGTGTGAATTGAACACATAGGATAGGATCGCCAGTCAGCCGCTGTTTATTGGTTTTCTGCTTCCTGAGTAGGGCGAATGATTAGACGTCCCAATGCTTATTTTTTTCAATCCCTGAGCGGTAGTGCAAAAGACATAGCCTACCGGTGTGCAGCTCCACGTAGACAGATAACTAGGGTATTATATTCGGTGTTACACATTCAGTTTATGAGACGTCCATCTTTGTACTGATAGCGATTTATCTGGGAGCAATGACCCATCGCTGCACCTGGAAGTTCGTACTTACATTGTGTGTAAACTGCAATCCCTTTTAAAACTTTCAGATCACTGGTGGCCACAGCTAGTCGCCCTGTATTGCAAGCAAATATTTACCATCAGGCTGAGCGAATTTTGTCACCTTTAGCAAATAATGGGAATTGTAGTGTCTAACCAGATCCATCATCTAAGTCACTGTGTATTCCTGTCTTGCATTGATTAATATTTACACTCACAGCGAATCTGGCGGGATTGATGCCTGAATACATTAGGGTTCCTGTATTTGTTAGACGCTAAAACCTAAAAGTTAGTCAACTTATGGTGTAGATTGCATAGCCTGCAGGTCGTGCCTCCTCTAGCTGGATCGCTGTCCCAGCTAAATGCCACTTTCTGTATACTAGCAGCTGGTGCAACATAACCACATAATCCCCGCAGATCTAACTGTTATCTCAATGATGAAGTTTAGGGCATAACAATAGGTTAGAATACAATTATCTCTTTCAGCGTATTCTTCTGCAATTATTGTTTTTCTTCAGCCGCTTCAATTCTGTGAAATCATCATTTGACTGGTAATGATGTCTCTATTTCCGTCACTTTGTGACATACAAATATAGCGGACACAGGAAAGAAGAAGAAAGATAATCGCAGTTGCCTACTTAAGTGTCCATGACTTCAAACCTTGCATAGTCCGTATGGTATCAAGTGGTAAACTAAAGTCATTTGTTTGGTACATGGAGTAAGAGGTCTGAATCACCTATACACCCACCACTTCTGCTAGAGTGTTTGGGGTACCTTCGACCATACCATTAGTCTAGAAGCATAGTAATGATAGCCAAACAAGATCTTACTATTCAAACCTTGTGCAAGATCAGACCTTTTATATTTAACAAGTTAATCTATTATTTAATACTCATCTGAAGGTAGTTGGTTATAAGCAGATAATCCAAGATTGTGATCTAATAAAAAAAAAATCATTACTTGTATAATTCTTATTTTGCACTGTTGCATTGGTAATGTAGAATTTGCGTAGTATGCATGTAACCTTCTACCAAGGAAAAATTCACTAGCACCAGACAAGGGCAGAGCAGCTCAGTCTTTAGGTCATTTAAATATCATCTACTTCAATAGTTAAGCAGCCAGTAACAGGTTTTACATCTGTTCCACTACAAAAGATGATAATTTAGTAAAGATACCCTGTCTAAACTTATGTTAGGGCATATAAAAAGCCTCTTCCAGTTACTTAGGAAGCTTCTTTAATACTGTCATAGACATAACGTTAATTTTAGAGCTGATTAGGGAATGAAACAATGTATGTTGTTTATTAAACTATGGTAAAATAATAATAGTAATATTATTAATGGTATTAATCCAAATTGAAAAGTTGTTAGACAAATAAAAATGTTATTATTGTAAACCCATTGTTGAAGTGGTCAAAACATATGGTAGGACAATCTATTTTTATTAGATTATCGGTTAAAGGTGAAAGTGAGTTAAAATATTATAATTAAGTTGGGTGATATATTTAGATTAAAATGTTGAAATTTACTTGGTTAAACCATTTGATTGTTGTTTTAAAAGGATAAAAAAATAAAGAAGATTGGTGGATTTAGATGGTATTGTATGAGTTAAGTTGACTTGATGTGTCATGGCACCTTGGTCGTTATAGCACGATTTGTAAGTGGTCAAGCTCTAGTCCCAGAGGCTTTGTATGTCGTAGTTTAAGTGCAACCAACATGTGGATAGTTGTTCTAAGTGTTGTGGTGTTTTATAACATGTGACTCTAATTGAGTATATTTGTTGAAAGTTGTTAATGCTTATGTGGATGTAATATCCCCGGATAAGATGTTTATTTAGTTGTGACTATCTTGTACCCGTTTTGTTGTAATGGTTATATGGAGAGACCTGGAATCTGTAAAAGAGTAAAGTGTTGTAATGTTATAGGAAATGGATTACAACAAGTGTTTGATTCTGTTGTAATGCAAGAGGAATTATACCTTGCAGTGAAAATGTATGAGTAATGTTATAATGCCTTGTATGGTGGTTGGGGTTTACTAGGTGTTAGGAAGGAGAGTGGCTTTCAATGTGGGGCCGGCGCCCAAAGTGGCAGTCAGGATAACCCGTTGGAAGTAGATTAATCAAGTGATAACCTAAAAATTAACTAGGGGGTTAAGGGTAGTCTTCACATTAATAAGATTATTGGATTCCTCTCCCATGACCTGTAGTGCTTGTTTAGACTAAGGATGGGTAGAGAAGGCCTGGTCGGCATGATTGACTTCCTTGTCCTCATGAAAGGAAGGTCGATTCTGCATGTGTCACCCTATGGGGCCGGCGCCTAGTGAGAGGCTGTCAGGATAACCCATGTTAAGACCGTGCAATGACACTCTCCCTACTGCAACCTAGCATCCCTTGTTCGGTCTCTCCTCATTTGTTTTGTGTCACCTCTGGAAGTGAAAGTTAAGTTAAGTTATGTTGTATTGATATTGCCATGTGTTGTATTGGCGTTTGGTCGTCCTTTGTTCTTGTTTGTCTTTCATCTACCTGACTGTCAGTGTTAGGGACCTCATGTTAACTCCTAGCTCGGGGGGTGGACCTTAGGGTTCCACATGGTCGGGTGGAAGAGCTATTTTATCCATTGGTTACTCTTGACAAGATCATATGTAGAAAAGGATTTGTTCCAGTTGTACTTGTTCCAATGATGAGGATGTAAGTGTATAACCTTGTACCAGATTTGTGTAACAGAACATTCTTTATGTATGTAACTTTTGATGTAGACTAAAAGTGGCAATGTAATGATGTCATGATGTACTTATATGAAAGCATTTCAGTTATGTATTTTATCATGCAGTTTCCGTTATTTGAAGATTGCAATGAATGTGAATAAGTTATTTATTTGAGCATGGATTTGGATCAGTACCTGATGTATGTTAATTTGTGTTAGTCGATTTGTCAAGTGATGCAGCCTTGAATCCCTTAGAGAATGTGTCGTAAGTGATTATGTTATCATTATTTAATCTTTTAAAAAAAAAATTTCCCTGTTTCTTTTAGCATAAGTGTGTATTCTTTAAGGTGTTCAAGGTGGGCGTTACAATACTAGTCTGCCTATGGAAAGAGGTTTATCTCATATACTCCATTTCAACATACTTTACCCTTCTACTTTTCAATGTCTCAACAGTAACACAATCACAACTTGCATTTCAAAAAAAATGATTCCCTAATACCTAAACCACTCAACATCCTTACAAGTTAGCATTGACACTCAATCAGTTTCTTCAAGATTAAAAAAAAAACACATTGCACCATTTTAATCTTAACTTATAGAAATTCTCGTATCATAAAGTATTCAATTTTAAATACACCACCATTGCAATTCCTCTTCCATGCTGCTATTAAGAAATCAATAGATCAGAATGCTACATTTTCTCAAAATATTAACATATTTATACATAAAACACACATTTTCCATTAAATATCTATCATTTATAAGTACAACATTTTTATTTAATCATTTTACAACACTGAATCTCATAACATATTCCACCAAAGATCATGATTTATCACCTTTTGAAGAATACAAACACAATTTATCATACATTCTTCACATACACACAAATTCACATCACTAGGCTACACAAGGGTCCATCTGGATATTGGAAAATAGTATACTAATCCATGATACATAATCCATGAGCCAAGAGCCAAAATCCATCTCACATAATCCATACCTCACACTCAGTGATTTGTTGGTGTTAGGCCGCACTCACATGGTGAGACCATCCAGACAAGCCATAATGATCTCTCTCTTGTTGTATAAGGTGGTTAACCTCCAAGAGATAGTCATCACACATAGGTGGGTAGTGGGTCCTGTAGGAGTCAATGACAACACTAAGAGGGGGGGTGAATCAGTGTTGTGTAAATTCTTATCTTTTTGCAAACTTTACAAGACAAGTACAAAGAAAGACATTAAAGATCTATTGAGCTCATATGCACAAGGCTGATAGTGAAAGATGTGAACCAAAAACTTATAAACAAAACACAAATATGTACACATAGAGACAAATTATAACACAAAAATTTCTGGAGTGGAAAACCCTCTCTGGGTAGAAAAACCACTCATGAAGTGCCTCACTGGCTTAACTTTAAAAACTTCTTACAAAGCCTCACTGGCTGAATGTCTCACTGACAATTGAGAGGTCTTACTAACCTTCAAGCCTCACTAGCATACTGTGCCTCACTGGCAAACCAAATCACCAACAAAAGTAATAAACAAATCAGAGGGATACTCTGTTTCCATTCAATACAAAACATTTCTTCTCTCATATGTGTCTGTTAAATGGCCATTTTATTCAAAATCAATCCTGTATCCAGATCCCCTCAACAACACTATAAATTAATCTGTATTCTGATCCATTCAATAACACTTTCTTATTTTGTATGTTTCATCTCTGTATTTCAAGACATGCTATCAATGCACCTGAACAAACATTATATATAAATTGAATGTCTTTTCACCTTTCATCTTCTGTATATTTCATCTCTGTCAAATTATGAAGTTGCATTAATACCAAGACTCTTGATGTTCCTCTTCTCTGCAAAACAACATCCATCCATTGCAATGACTAATCATATTCCTCTATCTGCAAAAACCATTTTCCTGCAAGAATATAGATCTTCATATTTATCTGTGCATAATTAAAGACTTTTTAATCTTTTCAACAAGATCCTTCATCTCTTCAATGATGCTTCATATTCCTGCAAAAACACAATATCTGAATGCAAACAAAATCAATTTAATTTTCTTCTTTGTACAAATTCCTTCAATAATTTTTTTTTTCATATATCTCAAATTTACAGAACCCTTCAATCTTCTCCTTCACATTCTTCATCTTCAAAAATCATTTTGCCTTGTATAAAGCCTTCATAAAAAATCTTTTCAAAACTCTTGATCTTCTCTATAAAAATAAACTCTTGATCTTCTCTGCAAAAATACATTTCCAAAAACTTGATCTTCAAAAAAAACTTCAATTCTCACACAAAAATATGTCTCCAAAAATCTCTTTCATATTCTTCAAATCCCCTTAAAAATTTCTGCATAAAAATCTTTCATCAAAAAGACTCCTTGAAAAAAAATCTCCTTAAAAAAAAACAACTCCTTAAAATCTACCTTAAATTTCTTTTCAAAAGACTAAAATTCTAATAATAGTCTTTTCTTAAAAAGGCACATCCACTATTTCCTCCAAGGCACGTGGGAGAGTTTTTTAAAAAAATTAGTAATAAATCTTCAATAAAGATCTCCAAAAAAAGAATGCTTTTAAAAGCACTCACAAAGCTTTATTTTGGAAAGCTAAAAGATAGGCTAAAAAAATCTTTTTTAAGACTTTCTAACCATTCGTGCCCCACACAAATTTGTGCCCACCTTTTTCTCAATGCATATATAAAAATTTATTATTATTATTTTTTTAATGTCATAAGGATATAACATTTTGGAGCCAATAAAATAAAGTTTCTAATATTTAAAACCATATTATGGCTTATGCGTACTCCCCTTAAATATTTGATACTCATGAGTTTATTTTATAAAATCATTCTAACTTTAAATATGACCCTATGCATTTTGATCAATGCTCTTCATAAATTAAATAAGGATATTCAATGCATATTTGAGTCTTATATCTGCTCCCCTAAAGTCATACAGATTTATATGACTTATTTGATGGCTTGACATGGAGAACACCATACTATCAACACTGAAATCATTAGATGATCAGCATCTCCCTGTTTATATGAACACCATAAAACCATAAGTTAGCATCAAACATCACTTAACCAAATCCTTCAAACACCAAGTATGATCAAGAATGAACCAGTATGAACACCAAACCATGAAGATATCCTGATGACATCACTTATCAATCACTGATCCTGATGACATGAACAACTCCTGCCAATACCAACACCTTTTTGACATCAATAACAATCTGTTACCATCAGGTCCTAGCTGTATAATAGCCTCACATACCCCTATCCTCAAGGTTCCCTACATCTGCTTCCTCGTATACACTCACCAAGTCCACCTCATGCATCCTTGGAGAGGAATCACAATACGACACTTGGCCGACATAAAAAACAATAAGGATAAACTAGTTTAGCCACCAAAGTCATAAAGAAAGATTAAATAGAATTTTAATTTCAACAATAAAGCAAGAAATGCGCGCAATTTCAACACTAAATCAAATGTAACCACAAGGGTTACAAGTAAATAAGATCACAAGGTGTGGCTAAACCATCACCATCAAATATAAACAAGGCGTCAACCTTCACAATCAATAGAAAATCATCAATAACCATAAAGAAAGTCCACAATCTTTGAAATTACACTGTACAATACTGTGTGACTAGATACTAGCCACCAAACGAGGAAGGAGGGAACAATGTCAGGCTATAATAGTAGCCCTCATGTGGTACTAACCAAGTGGCCCACACACTCCTTGGCTACCTGCATGGAACATGCACCTCGGCCACATCCCGCATCGCATCTCAGCGCGACATGGTCATACGCTAGCTGGAGAAGGCACGTACTGGCCGTATGCTACATGGCAGTGTGTCTGTGGCTCCACAGAAGTAGGCATGTGCAGAACACACCCCGCATAGTGACACCTCATGGAAAAGGCACACGTAGGTACTCACCGTAGCCAGAGGTATACATGGCTAGGACATACCCATATGCTAACCGAACCAAACACTGTCGAAAGAAAACATGAGTATCCTCTACAAGTGTGTGAGGCCCCATTACGCTCATCATACAAGTAGACTATCATAACACAATCTTATAATGCACCTTCACGTGTCTATGCACGTGGCATCATGTCCTCGAGCCCAGCTCGCTACCATCAGCAACATGGCATCATCACCAACACTATGTCAGAACATCAGTGGGGTGTGGCATCGTACCTATTGCATCATGTCGGAACATGTGCAAATACGAACTTTGTCTCAACATGGGTAACAAAACTCCCTCCACATGCTGGACCTCAAAATATACATGGGGCACATGGTCTCACTTGGGTTTTATCCATGTAGGTCCTAGACCCCGGCCCCCAAGTGACGACTCATGTCATCACATAGTTCCAATTGGGTTGTCCATGTAGGTCCTAGACCTCGGCCCCCAAATGACAACTCATGTGGTATATCATACCTTTCGTGAAGACAAGGTAAATGATCCTCCAAGAAATACCATCAAGATGCTAAGAAATTGTGGGGATTAGGCTAACACATATGAACCAAGTACCCTGATCCATCATAAGGGGAAGTAGTGAGTACATTTCCTCAAGTTCGGTTGAGTGAGGGACCACTTTGTGCCATCATAAGCATATGCTGCACACTCTGTCCAAGGAGCTTTGTGGCTGCTACTACCCCTTCATAGATTGGGGGACTAGAGAACCAAAAGAAGAGAATCTATGAATCTAACTTTGGCTACTCTTTTTTTTATATATATTTTTAACCACACAAGGGTTGGCTCTCAATCGGGTAACAAACATACAAACACACGTAATGGTATGGTTAATCCCACACCAAAAATACACATTCCCCATGGATGGGTTCCCAGTATCACCATCCTATGGGCACACAAAGCAAGTATAGGGTATTCACAACATTCAACCATGCATAGTTACTGGTTTCTCACATTTATAGGGGAATATTTACATTTACATACACAATTTTGATTACTACCATAAGTACATTTATTTCCATAACCAATGTGATTCCCTTTGCAAAATCATAACATTAGTTGTTATCCCCTTCCCTTCCAGTTTTCTTCCACTCTACTTTTCTACGTATCACACAATGCTGAATCTCAATATCATGATCATCTATCCTATACATCAATCTAAGTGTTTAGATTACATGTTATCCAACACAAGAGTTCCTATCACATGCATAAAAAGAATTACTATAACTAAACATGGGTGACAATGTTAACCAGAGATCCCAGTGCTGCAAACCTAGCTCTGATACTAAATGTAATGCCCTGCCATGCAACCCTAGAGATAAGTCAACTAATGCAATAAAAAGGCAGAAATATTTTTTTCTTGGTAATAGAATTAATAAATTATATCATAGTCTGATAAAACAAGTTAACTACATCTCTAGGGATAACATAACTGCACTAATGAAATTAAGCAATAACCAACAACATACATAACTCATTCAAACAATGACTACATTACATGATCTAACTAATAGCCGTTGTTTGTTCTAAGTTTGAATGCACAAGATGGTTACACTCACGCACAAGTTGTAATGTCTACCCCAGAAAATCTTAGTGATTAACAAGAATGAAATCAATGGAATAATAGAAACAATTTACAAGATTAAACTTAGTAAATATCATATTATATAACGGTGTATATCAATATTCATCGAATATGAACTGTAAGGTACAACTATTCAATTAACTTGATACACATTTATACATAGTTACCAATACTACCAGATAGTCATCTATTCACCAACTGGAAAGGGGCCTCCTTAGCTCCAGAATCTTGCATGTCTATAGATCTCAACTGCACATCTAATAAAACATTAGTCCTTATTAATTACATAATTCAAATATTAATTACACCAATGACAAGCCTAAGGCCCTAAGGGGCCGACCTAATGTCTCGGGGGTTCATGATGGCCTTGCCTACGTACGCGTAGCACAGAGACTTTGTAGTTTGGGACTTGAACTTGTAACCACGTGACGGTATCATACAATTCAAAACTTCTAGAATATTATTCATATGACATCGACGCCTTCTCAAGCTTGGATACACATTCACATTTTGAACCATACATGAGGATAGTAGATGTGTATGAGGAAAAATCGATTAAATAAAAACTAAATAAAGTCAAAGAACCCAATAACATAAAGAAAACGAATTTAAATAAAAGCCATGACAAATAATCAATGAAATAAAGACTTTTACCGAAATCTGTATTGTTTCCTTTGGATTTAATGTGGATTGCTTAATGAAGTTGCAAAGCCATAGCTGCAATAAGCAAGTAGTGTGCTCAAGAGATCAATGTCAAAAGATCGTGATAGTGTTCAATCGACGTGTTTTGTATGCTCAAAGCGCTGTTAAGTATGCCTAAGAATACGATCGAAGAGAGAGCTAATGAAGGAGATGAGGGGGGTTTATATAGGTTTCAAGGAAGATCAATCAACGGTCCAGATAATTCAGAAGAATCAACGGAGGAGATAAGTTGAGGAATGTGCAACGAATGAGAAGAAGACATGTGTCTTGCTTGCTTTTGCATGAGAGGAATTATCAAGAATAGAAGAATGAGTTAACTGAAGAGATAAATCAATTAAAAGAAAAAAAGCAATCAGTTAAGTGATTTAAAACAAGAAGAAGGGATTTGCATGAGAAAAGAAGATATTTTGCTTTATTAAATATAGAAATATTTAATTGATGAGCAAGAAAGCTTGAGTTATATTAGAGATAACTCAAATTAGAAGAAAAAGCAATTTAAATAAATAATTGATTTATTTAAATTTAGAGAAGATATTTTGGAAGAAGTAATTAAATAATTGGAATTATTTAATTTAGAAGATTTTGAAAGCAAATTAAATAAATAAATTTATTTAATTGTTGTGCATGATTTTGGAAGAATAAATTTGATTTAATTAAATAATTTAAGAATTATTTAATTTTAGATAAGAGGGAATTTGTTGAATTAATTAAATAATTGGGTTTATTTAATTAATGTGGATTTGATTTTTGAAAGAGGATAATGATCTAATTAAATAATTAATATTATTTAATTGTGGAAGAATATAGAGGAATTTAATTTAATTAATTAAATAAAGGGAATTTATTTAATTAAATGTCAAAAGTATGTGATTTAGAAGAATTTGGTGAAATTAATTAAATAATTAGATTATTTAATTAATGTTGTAATGCAGGTGATGAGACAGATTATGAAATGTAAGTGATGTGACGACTTGGTCATTTTAGGGTGTCTACATTTTGCCCCTCTTTGATGCGATGTAGTTTACATCGTTGCGTCAAAGAAATCGATAGTTGAATACATGATACAATTGTTTTTTTTTTTTCTATGCCCTAGTGTAAGTAGTTGCCCCAGCGTATGCCCCCTCAAGCGGGAAGACAGGGAAGCGACAGAGGAAAGGGGTTGACGCTCGACCAGAAGAGGACGCGACCAAGAAGAAGAAAAAGCAGAAGAAGGGGTGGGAAAGAAAAACTAAGGGGGGGGACACTATAAATAGGTCCCATGGGGACCACAATCCTCATTTGCACTCTCGGAGATTCTAAAGTTAGAGAGGAGAGAATTCAAACCTAGTAGGAGAGAGTGGAGCAGCCAGCAAGGAGAGATGCTGATTCCAGTGCACAGTCATCGGGCAGAGCTGGTGCGGACCTACCGGTGGCCAGCAGGAGCTCCGGCAGTGGTAAGTGATCGAAAACCCCCTTTGCATTTGTCGTTTAGGGTCATTTAGGGCTAGGTTTAGGTAGAGTTAGCCAAGTCAGCCAAAGGCGCTTTAGGAAGCCGCAACGCGTATGGTGTAGGGTTGTAGCGCTTTTGGTGTGCTGTAGCGCGGCTGGTCGTCACCTGCAGCGCTAATGGAAAAATTGCGTCACTTTTGGCTAAATGATTCACGCCGAAGCGCATTTGGCAAATCCCGCAGCGCATGCGGTTAGGCAGTGCAGCGCACTTGGCAAAGTAGGTTAGCGCAAGTGGTGGGTAGGTGGGAAAAGCGCGTCACGTCTGGTAGGACAAAGTGGTGCAGTTGGTAGGACAGAGGGGCGCTTCTGAAAAAACAAGGCGCATGTGGTTTAAAAACTACAGCGCGTCTGGATAAACAGTATGGCGCTGTTGGTGGAGAGGGACAACGCTTTTGTATAAATCAAAGCGCTTTTGGCTAGATAGAATAAAAAGTTAGGGTGCAATAGAATGGGGGGACTTAGGAGAGGGACACCGAGCCTAGTTGACAAGAGGGAAAAGGGATGGTTGGGGGTTGCATAGCATAGCCTATGGGTAGGTAGGATTTGAGGGATTAAGGAAAGAAACTGACAAGCGTGTTGCTTATGGATGCAGAGGATACTGCCACCGCTGATGTCGCGGGAGCGACACCACGCCATCGTGCACAAGGTTGTTCAGTTGACATGGGAGGAGGACGCATTCCTGGAGCATGCGGGACTATGGCATGTGGCCCACTTGACACACATTAGGGCGAATCTCACCCTAGTGACAACAGTCGTGGAGAGGTATCACAGCGAGACCTCGTCATTCCACTTTCTGACGAGAGAGGCTACAGTGACACTGGAGGATGTATACCACATCCTGAGGATCCGGATAGATGGAGAGATTGTGGACTTTGACCCAGCACGGGGCGAGGCAGGCTTGGAGGAGGTCTTCTGCACAGATGACCTGTGGATAGAGGACGGGGAGATCTGATGGGCAGATGTCCCGAGACTCTGCGATAGGATCAGATGGATCGTTGCATCATTGATTGGTGGCTTCCTGTGCCCAGTCAGGAGATCTAGAGGATTATCAGTTGGCTGGGGTACAGTGCTATCAGGGATGTTCACCCATGGCAGACAGTATGCGTGGGGACCCTGCGTGCTGTTATATCATGATATGCACCATTGTGTTTACAGGAGAGGCAGGAGCCTCTCAGCAGGGGTGACTCTACTACAGGTATGGGCGTGGGAGCACATTCCAGTTATCCGACCCATGGCACAGCGCCACCGAGACAGAGGTGAGCCATATGCATTTTTATATGACGGGGTGATGATACATCAGAGGATGGGGTCTGTTAGCTACTGGAGGCGGTAGATAGATGAGATGGACCTATTTATATGGAGGCCCTGGTTACTATGTGAGGAGTGGGCAAACAAGCATGAGCAGCTCATGTACTGCAGACAGGCTCGTTATCTGTTCGGTAGACGGACATATATGATAGAGAGATACCTTCCAGAGCAAGTTCGCAGGCAGTTTGGATTGCCGCAGGGACTACCCGTGGGGGAGGCACTCATGCCAGGACACAGAGGGAGGTTGGAGACTGGGATGCTGAGATCCCAGTGGCGACAGCATTGACAGAGGTATGGGGACTTATCCCCATGAGATGGGATTGGGACTTTGGGCTAGCAGACCCAGGGATGCTGCCAGAGTACAACCAGTACTGGCAGACACACAAGCCGATGAGACTGACTACACTAGGTGTAGCAGGGGCAGTGGGAGAGGTATTGGTCCTTGGAGGGGAGGCAAGGATGAGGTGGCAGGCCAGGGCAGCCTGGCAGCAGGCAGCGGGCCAGCAGGCAGGTGGAGAGGTGGCCAGCAGGCCGATGTAGAGATGGCAGAGGCAGTGGGCCTGGTCGTAGAGACTGACTTACAGAGAGCAGAGCGACTGCTACAGGAGGAGATAGCCCGGAGGACTCGCTTAGAGCTCTGGATGGCACGACTTAGGAGAGACAGGGATGCAGCGCGGGCAGATGCGAGGCAGGTAGAGGCCACAGCCCAAGCACAGACACAGGTAGCCTCAGCAGCACAGACAGCCCTGGCACAGGTACAGGCGCAGCTACAGGCACAGGTGCAGGCATACAGACAGCTGCAGGCCCAGATACAAGCATAGGCATAGGTGCAGGTGCAGCCGCTAGCCGCACCAGCAGCAGACGCAGATGAGCTAGCATAGGCTAGGTGAGAGAGAGACGCAGAGGTGCAGCTGCGGTTGACAACAGAGGCCACACTATTTAGAGTGAGGAGGGAGAGAGAGGAGGCACACCGCGCACTGGGTACAGACCAGAGGACCTTATATAGTGAGCTCGTCCGAGTGCAGGGTGAGCTAGTATCCGCCGACAGGGAGGCAAAGTACTACAGGGGCTTGTATGTGGGAGCGGTGCCAGCAGCTCAGCAGGCACCGAGTTACAGAGATAGGAGCAGATCTGGGGCATCCGGATCTCGAAGGACAGGGCAGTCAGTGTCTTCAGTTAGAGGACCACTCTTACCTCCAGGGGGAGGAGGAGGACCATCAGGGGGACCTCCACCGAGCACAGGGGGAGGCTAGGGGCCATAGCAGGAGGGTAGCTCTACCCACTAGGGCACCTTCATTTGTATTGTATCATATTGTATCATTTGGGATAGATGCCTGCGTGCATTCTGATGTATATTTTGCAGGCTCTTGATAGCCTTTATGTACTATATTGATGTATATTTGGATGTATACACATTTTGTATTATTGATGTAGACACCGAGATTTTGTATTATGATTACATGATATATATGATGATCGATTCGGCTCACTGTTGTTCATGCTTTTGTGTATGCATTCCTTGATGTCATGGATGTGATGATATGTATGTATGATTATGGATTCATGTGATGACATATGTGGCTTATATGATGCTTATAGATGTATGATGATAGAGATATATGATGATATAGATGTGATGACTAGTGATATCTAACATGTGGGTTTTGCAGATATGCACCAGAGAGAAGAACAGGAGGAGATGGAGACAGAGACTGTTGATCAATTACTGCAATGAAAGCGATATAAGGGTTTGTGGAAATGGATGAAAGGTGAGCTTGTTGCAATGGCTTCGCATTTGTATATAAAGAGCAATCCTTATTTTGATATAGCACGTGGATAGTTTGCCACCAAGGTATAAAAGACCAAGGTGCAGTAATATCCGAGTGAGTGGACGTTGACTCTGCAAACAAACGGTTTGAACTTAGATCCTTTAGACATAATATAACCTTGTTGGAACATGTGAATAAGCCATAGTCTTGAACATAAAATAAACTTCCATACATGCGAATGCAAGAAGAATTATTAATATGTAAGATGCTAGGTTGTAACACACACAAGATAAATAGAATGCCAAGAAAGATACTAAAGATCATTCCTCAAACACGGCACACAGAAAGCAATGACTATGCCCCCAATCCGTACTGCGTCGCAACATACCAAGATTATAGATAAATCAAGGTAGTCTTGAATAGGTATTGGATAAAGGACAAAAGATAAACCATAACACAAAATTGACGGACTTACAAAGAAAACATATAGCCAACATATTCTCTTGCCAAAGAGGTTTTCTCAGGATAGATTGGATAGGAAAGATAACAGCCTTATCGTAGGAACTCTGTGTCCGTTAAAGGGTGCTATCTACCTAAAAAGACAATGTCTTGCTGCGGGAAATGCCACATGTCACAGGAGATGCGTGTGTTGGTCTCGACAATGGAACACTTCGCAGAAGACAAGCTTGTGGATTTAGGGCTTTGGTTAAGCGGTATGTAGCTGATGTTGGCAATCAGTATGCAGGATAGTAGATGACTTTGGAAGAAAGCCGCTTTACTTCAGGTTTGTTAACGACTTTTGCTTTGAAAGGATGCGCTAGCTGGTTGCTTGAGTTAGTCAAGTCGAGGTGAATGGATTTTGACAAACGGAAGACTAGAAGGATGGAATGCTAATGGATTGGGATGGGTGGAGAATGATGGATCGTGTGTGCCTGAGTACTGGATACATCCTTCATATTCCAGACTGCATACATACCCTGTATCCACGAGATCAAGGCACACTTACGATGGAAGAGGAACCTGATAAATATGTAGTTCTGGATAGAGTGATGAGATGGGTCAAGGTGGAAGGGGGAGATCTTATGTACCTGAGTACTGGAAATGTCCTACGTGTTCCAGACTGCCTACATACCCATATCCATGGGATCAAGGTACCTTAAGATTGAGAAGAGATAATATGTAGTTCTGGTAGATGTGATGCAGGGGGAAAAGCGTTGAGAAGATGACAGCCTTATCATAGGAAATCTGTGTCCGTTAAAGGGTGTTACCTGTGGAAATGAGACAAGATTGAAGTATGCGCTGCAAACCACGAACAAGGAACCAATCCTAGACCGAAGCTAAGGAAAGAGTTGCCCCCATTCTGGTAGAGGAAACTGTAGGGGTGACTGCCGACGAAGACACAGAAAGACGTGACCTAGGACAAGACAGTGTTAACTGTAGACACAGATCAAGACATGGGAAGACGACAAGGGACATTGACAAATTTCCAAGCTATACTAGATAGGGAGATGGAAATGCAAACAAAGTCAATGGTTTTATTATGGATGGATGGATGAAGCGTGTTGTTGCGAACTGGACAAGGAGTGGACATGACTCGATAGACGATGGATGCTGACTCTATGCATAGCACCTGTTTGCCAGGTTTTCACTATGGTACTTATCCAAGGCACCTGTTTGCTAGGTTTTCACCAGAGGACGGATTTTTTTTGGATTTTTTTTTTTTTAGAATACTCTGAGGATCAGGCATAGAACTTCTTGAGATGGACACTGTTAAGTGGCTCATCTAGAGGAATGCCGTCAGGTGTAGCTAAAGTATAAGCTCCTGATCCATATGCTACTGTGACAATGAAGGGACCTAACCAGTTAGGCTCAAACTTACCCTTCTTCGCTCGATCTGCTTGATTTCTCTGATTTTCCTTAAGTACAAGATCACCAACTTGAAACCATCTTTCTTTGATCTTTTTGTTGTAATTACGCCAGAGGCGGTTTTGATAGACATGGAGATGATTAAGTGCGGCAAGGCGCCTCTCATCTAGTAGTTCAAGCTCAGCTAATCTGGAAGTGCGATACTCATCTATGCCGATCAGGTCCTGCATGGATACTCTGAGGGATGGGATCTCAACCTCTATAGGTAGGATGGCTTCAGAGCCAAAGACCAAGGCATATGGTGTGGCACCAGTTGGTGTTCTAATACTAGTGTGGTAGGCCCATAGGGCGGGATTGAGTTGTAAGTGCCAATCACGACCAGCTTCATTGACCATTTTCTTGAGGATTTTGAGAATGGTTTTATTGGAAGCCTCAGCTTGGCCATTACTCTGCGGATAGTAGGGAGTTGAAAAGCGATGTTGGATATTGTATTGTGTGCACAAGGCACGGACATCTTGGTTCTTGAATGGTCTCCCATTATCAGTGACAATGGCTTGGGGAATACCATTCCGGCATATGAGGTAGTTTAGAATAAACTTGGCTATTTGCTTACCGGTGATATAGGTCATAGGAATGGCTTCCACCCACTTCGTGAAATATTCAGTGGTGGTAATGATAAACTTGTGGCCATTGGAGGAGGAAGGGTGGATTTGTCCTACGAGGTCGAGACCCCATTGAGAAAAAGGCCATGGAGTTGTCACAGGTTGTAATTCATGAGCTAGTGCGTGAATCAAATCTCCATGCTGCTGACATTGTAGACACTTCTTAGCAAACTGTGCAGCATCTTGCTCTATTGTAGGCCAGTACTAACCTGTTCTGAGTATCTTCTTAACAAGATTAGGACCGGTTGAATGTGCGCCACAGACACCTTCGTGTATGTCTCATAAGGTAGCTTCGGCTTCTTCTGCGTTAAGACATCGTAAGAGGATACCATCGAGACTCTGGCGATATAGTGTATCACCCAGAATGATGTAACGAGAGGATCGACGAATAAAGGTTTTGCGTTGCGTGGATGATAGGTCAGGGGGAAAGGTATTGTTCTTGAGGTATTCATAGATATCTTCATACCATGGGGAATTGGGACCAACAAGTTCGTAGATGATTTCAGTAACTGGAACGTCGACGGCTGGTATCAACAATTGCTCGATCAAGAATTTACACTTCTGTGTATTAGCAGGCATGTCAATCAGTGACCCTACAGAAGCCATAGAATCTGTAGCTTTGTTATGCTCTCTTGGAATTTGCTCAAATGTGATGCTAGAAAAGTGTGGTTTGTAGGCATCCACTAGTTGTTTGTAGGGGACCAACTTTTCATCCTTTGTTTGGTATTCATCCGTGACTTGGCGAATGACTAACTGTGAGTCTCCATATACTTGTAATTCTGTGATGTCCCATTGAACTGCTGTATTGAGACCTATAAGGAGTGCTTCATATTCGGCTATATTGTTGGTGCAAGGGAATGCAAGCCGATATGCCTTAGGAATATAGTCTTTTTGCGGTGTAACAAATAAGATGCTGGCTCCTGATCCATGTTGTGTGTAAGAACCGTCAAAGTATAACTTCCACATTATGGAGGTAGCAAGAGTGAAGAGATTTTTGTCAGGAAAGTCTGCTACCATAGGATGTGTATTTTTCATAGGTGCATCTGCTAGTTGATCCGGGAGGGCTTGTCCTTTAATTGCCTTACGATCCCTGTACTCAATATCGAACTCACTAAGGATCATAACCCATTTAGCTAGTCTGCCTGTGAGAGATGCTTTTGCTAGTAGATATTTCAAGGGATCAATCTTGGCTATCAGATTTGTGTGTTGGTTCAACATGTAATGCCGCAACTTTTGGGAGGCGAACACTACTACTAAACAAGCCCTTTCCATTGGTGAATAATTGAGCTCGTATCCCACCAAGGTTCTACTAATGTAATAAATTGCATGCTCTTTTCCTGTGTCATCATTCTGTGCTAGCAGGGCCCCTAGGGCTGAATTTGTAGTGGAGATGTATAAGATCAAAGGTTTGTCCACAACTGGTGGAACCAATACAGGAGGTGTAGCTAGATACTCTTTAAGTTGATCAAATGCTGCTTGAAACTTATTGTCCCATCGAAATGAGACATCCTTTCGGAGTAAGTGCCGAAAGGGTTGACATTTATCTGCTAGCTGTGATATGAAGCGCCGAATGGACTGCAACCTTCCCTGAAGGCTCCTTAGTGCTTTTAGGTTCTTTGGTGGAGGCATCTCCACTATAGCCTTTACTTTCGCTGGATCTACTTTGATGCCTCTATGAGATACAATGTATCCCAATAGCTTCCCTGATGTTATGGCGAATACACACTTCTTTGGATTGAGTCTTACTTGGTATTTTTCAAGCCTGTCGAAGATCTGTCCTAAGACCTGTATGTGATCCACTCTAGCAGATTTAGCCAATATATCATCAACATAGTCTTCCATGATGTGATGAAACAGATCGTGGAAGATCACTGTCATTGCTCTCTGATAGGTTGCTCCTGCATTCTTCAGACCAAACAGCATGACACACCAACAATAATTGCCCCAAGAACAAGTAAAGGTTGTTTTATGTTGGTCTTCTTCAGCTATCCTTATCTGATTATAACCCGAGAATCCGTCCATGAGAGAAAGCATCTCGTGACCTGTTGTCAAGTCCACTATAATGCCAATGTTTGGTAGTGGAAAGTCATCTTTAGGACATGCCTTATTGAGATCTCTGAAATCATTACACATGCGGATGTGCCCATTAGGTTTAGACACAGGTACAATGTTTGAGACCCAATCTGAATAGTCAATGGGTCGTATGAACTTTGCATCTAACAGCTTTTGTATTTCCACCTTCACGAAGAGAGCTATCTATGGGTGCATCTTTCTCAACTTCTGCTTGATTGGTTTCACTTTGGGATCAACTATGAGATAATGAACTACCAGCTTAGGGTCTAGCCCTGGCATATCTGCATAGGTCCATGCAAAGTTGATGGTTCGTGCCAGAATGTGTATGAGGAAAAATCGATTAAATAAAAACTAAATAAAATCAAAGAACCCAATAACATAAAGAAAATGAATTTAAATAAAAGCCATGACAAATAATCAATGAAATAAAGACTTTTACTGAAATCTGTATTATTTCCTGTGGATTGAATGTGGATTGCTCAATGAAGTTGCAAAGCCATAGCTGCAATAAGCAAGTAGTGTGCTCAAGAGATCAATGTCAAAAGATCGTGATAGTGCTCAATCAACGCGTTTTGTATGCTCAAAGCGCTGTTAAGTATGCCTGAGAATATGATCGAAGAGAGAGCTAATGAAGGAGATGAGGGGGGTTTATATAGGTTTCAAGGAAGATCAATCAACAGTCTAGATAATTCAGAAGAATCAACGGAGGAGATAAGTTAAGGAATGTGCAACGAATGAGAAGAAGACATGTGTCTTGCTTGCTTTTGCATGAGAGGAATTATCAAGAATAGAAGAATGAGTTAACTGAAGAGATAAATCAATTAAAAGAAAAAAAGCAATCAGTTAAGTGATTTAAAACAAGAAGAAGGGATTTGCATGAGAAAAGAAGATATTTTGCTTTATTAAATATAGAAATATTTAATTGATGAGCAAGAAAGCTTGAGTTATATTAGAGATAACTCAAATTAGAAGAAAAAACAATTTAAATAAATAATTGATTTATTTAAATTTAGAGAAGATATTTTGGAAGAAGTAATTAAATAATTGGAATTATTTAATTTAGAAGATTTTGAAAGCAAATTAAATAAATAAATTTATTTAATTGTTGTGCATGATTTTGGAAGAATAAATTTGATTTAATTAAATAATTTAAGAATTATTTAATTTTAGATAAGAGGGAATTTGTTGAATTAATTAAATAATTGGGTTTATTTAATTAATGTGGATTTGATTTTCGAAAGAGGATAATGATCTAATTAAATAATTAATATTATTTAATTGTGGAAGAATATAGAGGAATTTAATTTAATTAATTAAATAAAGGGAATTTATTTAATTAAATGTCGAAAGTATGTGATTTAGAAGAATTTGGTGAAATTAATTAAATAATTAGATTATTTAATTAACGTTGTAATGCAGGTGATGAGACAGATTATGAAATGTAAGTGATGTGAGGACTTGGTCATTTTAGGGTGTCTACAGTAGAAAATTGGGGTTTACCTATCTCATAACAATGTCATAAACTTTTCTATACATAAATGATCTTCTTCAAGCTAGTAAACAAGTTACCACTATACTAATCATGCAAGGTTAACAATAGATCTTCTTCTTAATGTAAACAATACTTATTTCTCCAAGCTAATTTAGTAATTGAGCATAGTAAGAAAATATTAGAATGATAATACAATTTTGAGTAATTCAATCCTGTGGCCCTTTTTATTACTAAAACAAATGAAACACATTACTAAATCATATCTAATAGATTTGATTTTCTATCTATAACAATAGTCTAATGGATAAAGTCTTTAAATGAATGTATTTTCATGAGACATTAAAGATCCTAATGCCATACTCTATCTGCAAAGATAAAATAAATCTAAAAAAATAAAACAGTAAAAATAATATATAGATATTATAAAGATAATAGTAATGATAATATAATCCTACTAAAAATTAGTCACACATACTATTGTTTCTATTAGATCAAATGCACTAAGGATAAACATCATTACGCTATTTCAGTTACAAGTTTATTTCAATACAAGAAGAAAGCATGGACATTATCAACTAAGAATTTTATTTATATTTATTAACAAAACAAATTCTTACAACAAAATAAATCTGTTTACATATGCAAGAATATTCTTCCTATCTTAAATAAATTCTTTTAAAGATATTTCAAATTAATTCATATACTTATTGGACATAATTTTTCTATTTGAACAAACATGATAAATTCTTTACATATCTTTCCTTACTTAAAAAGATGAATTAAAATAATAACAAATCAAAGAGAATAATTATAATTGATTTGATTCTTAAAGAGTGAGAATTTAGTTTCTAAGAAAAGAACATTTCTAATGCAATGCCACTTGTCATTAAGAAATATTAAAGATAAAATAAATGATCTAAAACCTTCTATCTAAATTATAAGTGAAAACAAAGAAATTTTAACTTTATTTTTCTAAATTCCAACAATGATACTACAACATTTAATGGAAGAATTTTATCAAGAAAAGATAAAGTAATGTTATCATTTCTTATTAAACTCAAGATTCTTAGAATAGCTATAAAACATTAGCCAACAATACTATTCTAACAATTGTAATTTACCAAGCATTAAAATACAAACACTTATAAGTTCAAGCCTTCTATTAGCATTATTCACATAATTTCTAAGTATATTAATTTAAGATCACGAAAATATTCTTATTCAAGACATTTACTTTCTAATTTATTTTCACACTCATATTAGTAAACAAATCTTCTAAACTAATTTTCAAATTTCAATATTAGTAACTTTGAACATTGAAAAGATATCAATTATTCATGCTAACAAATATATTTATTTGATTCAAGAAGTTAAATAAATAGATATAATTACTAATAAGGTTAATATTTCTTCCTCCATTATATAAGTTCTACCCAAATTATTCAACCAAGAAAATTTAAATTAATCTAAGTTAAATAAACCAATAATAAGAGAACCAGATTCATTTCATTTTCTTAACTAAGGTCATAACTAAGAAAATAATTAACTTCTATTCTATTCTTAGTAAAATATTTTTACATGAATAATCATACCCGAGAAAATAGCTATATCTTAATCTTTCTATTATTACTTATCTATAAATAATGCTATTACCTAATATTTAAATTGCACAATACATCATCTATAGTGCTTATATAATTTCCAACCATCTAACCAAAATAAAATAGATAGGTATAACCTCTTGGTTCTTTTCCCCTTTTAAAACTTACATTTTATTATAACTCTACATAAGTAATTAAGTACTAAATTTTAGCTTAAAGTCTATATATATCTAAGGAGATAATTACAACATCTAGAGGTCAATTATAATATAATGATATGCAAACATATATATTCTAACATTATTCAATTAAATAATATGACAAAGAAATTAAATTGAAATGATATTATGCTCCCTAATTCCTTGAATTAAATTAAGGCTTAATTCTTATCCATTTTAATTAATACTCAAGCAAACATATCACTTACATTATCTTCTAAGTTACTTTCTAAATCATACTTCCTAACTCATAGTTTAGCTATTAACATTCATATACATTATTACTTAAATATATATTTACTTGCCCTCCATATGATAATATTCTATTTTCTAGTTTCTCTCAAACTA
The DNA here is from genome assembly GCA_027924645.1 of Cunninghamia lanceolata. NCBI lineage: Eukaryota > Viridiplantae > Streptophyta > Pinopsida > Cupressales > Cupressaceae > Cunninghamia > Cunninghamia lanceolata. The sequence goes on along the minus strand of BSBN01001736.1, from coordinate 3,434,102 downwards.
CAACTCAAAATTAAGAAAGATACTAAATCAAATTAATAAAGGACATTTAATAAGGGTGACTTCAACATAAAAGGAATAAGTTGATACAATTTTTGAAACTTTCTAATTAGGTAATTATATGCATATAAATAAGGGGCTTGGGTTGCAAGGTTTAAAAGAGACTTCTAAATATTAATGAGAGATTTAAATAATAATGTTGACAAATAGTTGTACGGTCTCCATTGGAAGATTTCAAAATGTATGAATAGAAATCCATTTAAAGATATCTTACTTGCAGGTTAAGAAAAAAATCATAGGATCTCTATAGAGGAGCTTAACATGTTAAAAAAAATTAGAAAATAAATCTTATGATATGAGGTATGAGTGGCACTCACAGAGATGCCATTTTCATGGGATGCAATGATTGTAGGAAAATACACAAAATGGCTTTGAGATCTTTTCAAACACAATCCTGTTAGACTTAGGGCATACAACTAAGAGGGGGGGTGAATCAGTGTGCGAAACTTTCCCCTTTTAAACACTTGAATCTTCTTTAGTGATTAGCATAATATTAATCATGAACCATAATGCATTTAAATCAAAAGTAGAAACATATCAACACATATGACACCAAGATTTTGACGTGGAAAACCTGGTTAAGGGAAAAACCATGGGGTGATTAACCCAAGAATGTATTCTCTATTAGAACAATAGAAAGAACAAAATGGCACATGCCAATTAGGGCTCACTGCCCAAGCACACTGCTCACAAGAGGCTCACTGCCTACAAGAGACACACTGTCTACAAAGGAATAAGTATCACCTTTATAAACTAGAGAATAGCATCTTCAGCATGCTTGAATCAGTTCCATTGAAGCCCAATACTTCTGCTCTGCCTTTCGCACTTCTCTTCGCTACCACACACTCATCACCACAAGACACACTTCAAAATGAATTCACAATCCCTTATTTATACAAGGCATCGACTTAGGAACAATCATCTAAGTCGGCAAACACCTATAAGAACATCCGCAAGACGTCTAATACATCCGGTTAGTCAATCTCAAGAAGAACACCAATATCCGTGGTTATTTTTCAAATGCAAACTCTAACTTCAATGTGGACCACCAACATTAATTGGACATGATCCAACGATCATCATAACCTTCCCTGAATCACCAAAAATATCCGCACTTCATCATCCTACTGGAATTCTTCTCTCCTTCATCTGGAGCTACAAGAACACAGTCTGTCATCACTGTCACAAATGAATAGGCACTTCCAGACCTTCAACCCACAAACTAATCTAGTTGATACTTCATAGGGACATCCTCAACACTCCCTCAGATCTGCAGAATGGGATAAGGAGATACCAGATCTCACCGGACCTATCTGTGGCACTCTGTCACCTCTGAACACCTACCGGAACCGGTTCTACTTGAGCAACCATAACTTCTTCAGATCTTCATGCGGACCTCTGAAATCTTGACTAGAGCATCTGAAGACTTATATCTACAAACCCTTTAAACCGTATCCTCTGATCCTCAACCTATTGAGGACTTTTACCTTCTTGTCATCACTGTTCTTCACTGTTCCTGATTGAGACTTATTTTCTCAATATCCTCAGCACACAACTCATCTAATCCTTCTCATTAATGCAACATGAGTATGTTGACATCAATGACAACACCGGTTAGGCCCATACTTGCAACAATCTCCCCCTTTGTCATTGATGGAAACATATGATGTGAAAAACCATCAAGACAAGAACTTCTCCTTGTTGTTACAACTCCCCCTAACATCAACAACTATTCACATGTCTTCTCTTCCTTTATTGCTCCCCCTTTGATCAGCAACCACTTATTTTTCACATGTCTTCTCTCCCCCTTTGACATCAATGGCAAAGGGCTCATACTTGTAACTTAACTACTTCATAACATACTAGCTGCTCCCCCTGAGTAGCAGCTCCCTTATCATCAATCCGGATCACAAGATATGACTGTGATATCCACCTGATTGATGCACATTAGTGCATCCTAGTTCATCACCGGAGGGGCAATAACCCCTAACTTCTCCCTGAGATACTCAAAAGAGTCCTTGGGAAGAGGTTTAGTAAAAATATCTACAAGCTGATCCTTAGAGGGCACATACTCCAATCTGACTTCACCCTTGTTCAATTGCTCTCTTAGAAAGTGAAACTTGATAGATATATGCTTAGTCTTAGAATGCAACACCAGATTCTAAGAAATATTTATTGCACTTGAATTATCACAGAAAATTGTGATAGGCTCCTCATATTCTACTTGAATATCTCTTAGCATCTGCTTCATCCACAAAACTTGAATGTAACTACCTACTACTACAATGTATTCTGCTTCAATTGTAGATAGGGATATTGCCTCTTGTTTCTTGCTTAGCTAAGAAACCAACCTTTTTCCCAAAAAGAATGCTCCTCCACTTGTACTTTTCCTATCATCCATATCTCTTGTCCAATCTGCATCTATATATGCATGAAGAGAAAAATTATGATCTCTAGGATACCACATACCATACTCAACTGTTCCTTTTAGCTACCTAAAAATTCTTTTGATTGCCATGACATGAGATTCTCTAGGATCAGCCTGGAATCTCACCACAAGACCAACAGCTTGCATTATATTTGGTATAGTTTGAGTGAGATAAAATAATCCTCCAATCATTGATCTGTACTTTGTTTGATCTATCTTAGGAGAGTCATCATCTTTGCTCAGCTTACATCCGGTTGCCATGGGAGTGTTCATTGGCTTTGAATCTTCCATTCCAAATTTCCTCAATAATTCTTTCACATATTTGGTCTGAGAGATAAAGATTCCTTTCTTTGTCTGAGTAATTTGCAGACCCAAGAAGAAATTCATTTCACTGAGCATTGACATTTCAAACTCACTTTTCATTTGATTTGCAAAGGTTTTACACATACTATCTCTTCCTCCAAAGATGATATCATCAACAAATACTTCAACAATCAAGATGTTTTCATGATCAATTTTGAAATATAGGTTACTATCAGCAGTACCTTTGTTGAAACCAATCTTCAAAAGATGTTTGTCCAACCTTTCATACCATGCTCTTGGGGCTTGCTTTAGACCATACAGTGCCTTCTTTAATTTGCAGACCATATCACCATGCTCAGATAACTAAAATCCATCTGGTTGTTCAATGTACACTTCTTCTTCTAAGTCACCATTCAGGAAAGAAGATTTGACATCCATCTGATACACTTTGAAATCCTTGAAGGCAGCAAATGCAAGAAATAGTCTGATTGCTTCAATTCTTGCCACCGGAGCAAAGGTTTCTTCAAAATCAATCCCTTCTATTTGAGAGTAGCCTTTGCAGACTAATCTAGCTTTATTTCTGATTACTTCACCAACTTCATTTAGTTTGTTCCGGAAGACCCATTTGGTTCCAATCACATTCTTATTTCTAGGTCTAGGAACAAGATCCCAAGTGTGATTTTTCTCAATTTGCATCAACTCTTCCTCCATTGCTTTGGTCCAATTTTCATCATTGCAGGCTTCATTTATTGTCTTAGGTTCAATCTTTGAAATTAGACAATATTCATCTGAATTTTGAAAAATTTTCCTTCTAGTTTGCACACCTTTGCTTTTGTCACCTATGATCTGATCTTCAGAGTGGTTTAGTCTTACATACCTTGGAACTTTGGGAGTTTCTTACACTTCTGCTTCTTGATCAGGCTCATTCAGACCTATCTCTTCTTCCTGATTTACCGGATTAGTTTGAATCTGACTTTCAGGAGAGGATTGAGCTCCTTGAACCAGAACACCATTTTTATCATCTTCATCATACTCATAAAACCTTGAGGGTTTCTCTATTCCCTCATCAACCTTCACATTTGTACTTTCTATCATCTTTCTTAGTCTCTTGTTATAACACCGATATGCTTTGCTTTGAGTAGAGTAACCCAAGAATATTCCTTCATCACTTCTAGCATCAAACTTGCCTAAATCTTCATCTCTTTTGAAGTAACATTTGCTACCAAAGACTTTGAAATATCTTACAATAGGAGTAATGCCAAACCAAAGTTCATAAGGGGTCTTACCGGTATTGCTTATGATTTGCACTCGATTAAGAGTATAGATTACAGTGCTGACAGCTTCTCTCCAATAGATCTGAGGAACATTTTCTTCCATCATCATAGTCCTAGATGCTTCCTAGATGGTCCAGTTCTTTCTCTCCACTACTCCATTATGCTGTGGAGTCCTCAGAGCAGACAATTGTCTCTTAATTCCATGTTTCTCATAGAATTCTATGAACTCACCGGATGTGAATTCTCCACCTCTATCAGACCTCAGATATTTCAACTTTATTCCTGTTTCATTCTCTACCATAGCCTTGAATATTTTGAATTTCTCAAGAGCTTCTGATTTCTCCTTTAGAAAGGTTACCCACATCATCTGGGAATAGTCATCTATTAGCAGCATGAAGTATCTATCACCTTGAATACTTCTAGTTCTTGCCGGACCACAAAGATCAGTGTGAACTAAGTCCAATAGTCCGGTAGAAGACAGTTCCTTGCTTTTGAATGTGACTCTGCTCATCTTACCCAACTGACATTCCTTGCACAAGCTGTTAGTAGGTTTCACCAATTTTGGAAGATCTCTTACAGCCTGAGTATTGCTTATTTTGATGATATTATCAAAATTCACATGACACATCCTTCTATGCCATAACCAACTCTGATAAACTTGAACAAACAAGTAGCTTTTATCAATACCAACCAAGTGGAAGATATTACCTTTAGTTTGAGTACCAGATGCAATCTCTGTTCCAGATCTTTCAAAGATTTTGCATTTTCCATCCTTGAATAAGAGATCATAGCCTTTGTCCACCAACTGTCCAACACTGAGAAGATTGTGCTTCAAACCTTCAACATACAGTACATTACCAGTTTTGTTTCTTCCATTAAAAGAAATAGTTCCTCTTCCTCTGATTCTACCAGCAGAATTATCACCAAACTTCACCACTCCTTCATACCTATCCAAATCTATGAACTTATTCTTGTCACCTGTCATGTGGTGAGAGCAACCATTGTCAATGACCCAATCATTCTTTTCTTCAACTTGGGCAGCCAGAGCTCTTTCTACAACTTTATGATTGATAGATACAGAGGATATTGGTTCTTCTTCCTTGATGGCAATAAATAGCCATTCACTTTCGAATTTGTTTCCTATCTTTGATTCATCATCTGTTACTCCTTCATTATCATCTTCTTCATGAACATAGTAACAATTCTTTTGGAACCTTGATCTGTTAGGATTTGGCTTTGAAAATCTTTCCAGACATTTTAAGGCAAAATGACCAATCTTATTGTAGTTAAAACACTTAAAAGATAATTTTCCTTCATACTTACCAGATCCTCTTGGCAGTCTCTTTGCAATGAGGGCATCAAGTTGAACAGTTTCTACTTCTTCTTCTAGGTCTTTTCTTGCTTTTCCATACCATAACAAATTCCTTGATGAGTTCTCTCCTGGATCAAATCCTTGTTTACCTTTCACAGAGGGACTAGCTTTGAATGCAGATTCAGTTTTGGGGGGATCATCTCCAAATTTGGTCATTTCAAAAGCAGCTAGTTTGCCAGCCAATTGGTCTCTTGTGACAATTGTATGGGCTCTGAATTCATCAATGGCAGTAACCTTGATTTTGTAAGAGGTAGGAAGGGATCTGATAATCTTACCAACAATCTCATTTTCATCCAAGACTCCACCAGAATTTCTAATTCCACAAATCGGCTCGTTCACTCTTGGCATAAAAGTGGTAATATTTTCATCATCTCTCATCTTCAATTTTTCAAATTTCCCTTTTAGACTCTGTAGCCTTGCACATTTAACATACTCATCTCCTTCATGCAAAAGTTCTAGTTTAATCTAGATCTCATAGGAAGTTGGTAGGTCAATAACATTTGAGAGCTCTGAGTCAGTTAATGCCCTTAGAAGAGCCTCTTTGGTCCACAGATTGTTTTCAGCATCTGTGATTTCATTTAGGGTTGTTGGACCACCCTGTGGAGATGCATATGCTTTTGTGACCATGGACCAGTACGCCTTTCCCATACACTGCAAGTGACATTTCATGCGACCTTTCCAAAGAGAAAAGTTGGTTCCATCAAACTTTGGACTATCCTTCTTGTATGACAACATCCTAGATCTCCTCAAGCAGTTAAGCTCCTTTTAGAGGAACTTAGCTCTGATACCAATTGTTAGACTTAGGGCATACAACTGAGAGGGGGGGTGAATCAGTTGTGCAAAACTTTCCCTTTTTATAAACTTGAATCTTCTTTAGTGATTAGCATAATATTAATCATGAACCATAATGCATTTAAATCAGAAGCAAAAATATATCAACACATATGACACCAAGATTTTGACGTGGAAAACCCGGTTAAGGGAAAAACCACAGGGTGATTAACCCAAGAATGTATTCTTTGTTAGAAGAATAGAAAGAACAAAATGGCACATGCCAATTAGGGCTCACTGCCCAAGCACACTGCTCACAAGAGGCTCACTGCCTACAAGAGACACACTGTCTACAAAGGAATAAGTATCACCTTTATGAACTAGAGAATAGCATCTCCAGCATGCTTGAATCAGTTCCATTTAAGCCCAATACTTCTGCTCTGCCTTTTGCACTTCTCTTCACTACCACACACTCATCACCACAAGACACACTTCAAAATGATATCACAATCCCTTATTTATAGAAGGCATTGACTTAGGAACAATCATCTAAGTCAGAAAACACCTATAAGAACATCTGCAAGACGTGTAATACATCTGGTCAGCCAGTCTCAAGAACACCAATATCTGTGGTTATTTTTCAAATGCAAACTCTAACTTCAATGCAGACCACCAACATTAACTGGACATGATCCAACGATCATCATAACCTTCCCTGAATCACCAAAAACATCCACACTTCATCATCCTACTGGAATTCTTCTCTCCTTCATTTGGAGCTACAAGAACACAGTCTGTCATCACTGTCACAAATGAATAGGCACTTCTGGACCTTCAACCCATGAACTAATCTAGTTGATACTTCACAGGGACATCCTCAACACTCCCTCAGATCTGCATAACGGGATAATGAGATATCAGATCTCACCGGACCTATCTGTGGCACTCTATCACCTCTGAACACCTGTCGGAACTAGTTCTACTTGAGTGACCATAACTTCTTCAGATCTTCATGCGGACCTCTAAAATCTTGACTGGAGCATCTTAAGACTTATATCTACAAACCCTTTAAACCACATCCTCTGATCCTCAACCTATTGAGGACTTTTACCTTCTTGTCATCATTGTTCTTCACTGCTCTTAATTGAGACTTATTTTCTCAATATCCTCAGCACACAGCTCATCTAATCCTTCTCATTAATGCAACATGAGTATGTTGACATCAATGACAACACCAGTTAGGCCCATACTTGCAACAAGTCCTTCAGCAGATGTGATAGGAAGAAAAATTCCATCAGAGGTTTGAATTAGTGGCCTACAGATTTAGATATCTTCATGCAAACACTTAACGAGGAGGCACAAACTAGGCATGGAGAATGTTTGATAAGATGCCCCAAAAATCGATCATCTTTTCCTCCAAACTGCATCTTTCACCATTCTTTTCTTCCAAATTCCATTTCTTTCTCCCTACAATAAAAGATCTCCCCCAAATCATTGATTTTTTTTTTGAACTAATTTGTAGCACCTCTCCCCCCCATAACAACCAAGATTTAGGCCATTTATTACACCTTCTCCACAACCCTTCTTAAAACCATAGGGTACCTTTTGAAGAGTATACATTTCAAACTTAAAATAGAAAAGAGCAATTAATGCCCATAAATTAGTTGCCCTTATGAAACGGTCGCTTCCCTCATGAGACCTAAATTTGATATAATGATGCATTTGAAGAATCTTTCCCAGAAGATATTCAAATATCTATTTACTTAATTAAGTAATTATTGTTATTTCTCACTAAATATTTATTGATAATATATATTGCAAAACTAATGTAGTTAATGAATTCACCACAACTAATGACAATTAGATAAAAGTTTATTCTAAATTAGTTAAAATGCAAATGCATTTTATTTCATTTCTACGAAAATGAATAACCCACATCAATTAAATAATCCAACTAAATAACCCAAATGTCAAACATACATGATACAACCAAAGTGAATACGGAAGGGCACTACAATAAATGATTAATAAATAATTTTGGATAGGGATAAGTACTGATGCAGGTACTGATATGGGTACTAATGAATAGTAGAAAGTACATGAAGTGCTTTCAAAAAGAAAATATTGTAAAATCATAGTTTAAAGGGGATTTGATCAATTAACAATCTAAACATGTGTTTATTTAGTTAATAATGGAGAAAATGTAGTTTAGGGGTGTTTAGAGATGGTTAGTGATTGTTTAGAGGTGTTTGGGGATGAATTAGGGATGTTCAGGGATGAATAAAAGAGTGGACAATTTTAGCTATCTATAGTCATATTTTAGGAGTGGTTGTAAATTGCACTAGAGGCCTCTTTGTTGGAGTACAATACCACTGAGAGGGGGGGTGAATCAATGGTATACTAATTTAAAATAACCTTGAATAAATCTTTCACAACTTTAAACATATAAAATGCAAGTTTTAGAACAGTTCAACTATCATGTGTTACATCATACATGTAAAGCTATCAAGCTTGATTGAACATAAAGAACATAAGCAAATCATACAAGATGAAGACGCCATAGAGACTCAAATGCTGAAAGATACACAAGACTAAATGTTTGAACATCCAGGCCAAGTAGACCACAAATAATGAGAAACCATAACACAATAATTTATGAGTGGAAAACCCTCATAGGGATAAAAAACCACTTGGGAAAAATTGCCTCACTGGCTTAATAAAATCCCACTTATCATAGAGCCTCACTAGCTACTTTTTGTGTCTCACTTAGCAAAGCCTCACTGGAAAATACAACTACCTCACTGGCAAAGCCTCACTGGCTACACAACATGGCTCACTGGCAAATACAACTACCTCATTGGCAAATACAACTTTCACATCAATATGATTCTGTGAATAGAAGGATAGAGTATAATCTCTGTTTCATTACAAATCATTTCTTGATTGTCTCATTTTTATTGGAGACTCAAGAACCTATATGTCTATGTATCCACATACAACCAGCACTTAAAGTGCTTTCTCAATTTTTCAGAATAGATAGTTCATCAATGCTTTCAGCATAAACATAATAACGACTCTTTGTAGAATATGTCTCATACAAATCAAAACTACACATAGTGACTATGTCACTATTTTATATGCATTTAAGTAACAAAAAATCTTTCACAAAAATTCTGCAAGTATAACTGCCTTTTACCAACTACCATCAACAAGCCTTTCAAAATAAAACTAAAAAACCATCAAGCATCATTGTGGTTTCAAAACTGCACATAACCAACTTCAGATACCTGTCAAAATAAAGCCATCAGGAAATTGTTGTTGCACAAGTTTAGATCATAGCCTTTAGTCATATGAATGATACCCATTGATGTCTTTTAATATCTTAAAGCACTAAAATCTATACCTGCTAGGTCGATATGTCCTAGGAACAAAGGTCGATAATCATTATGTAAGAAATCTCTTTGTAATAGAAACCCTTTATCGAGATTTAGAGTAAGCTTCAAAGCAAGAAACCCTAGATAACATAAGGTCTCAAGGAATAAGCAAATTGATTTACATACCTTTGAAACTTGATAAGAAACAAATGATTACGGTTCAAGATTTGCAAAAAAGTTACCAATCAAAAATTGATTTAACCTGTCCATTTGAAAGGTTGACAATATCTGAAGATTATTCCTTGCAAACTGTCGTCATCACACCCTAGCATTTACATTCCATAATGACCACAATCCCTTAGAGACAGTGAGCAGCTCTGTGCCCTAATGCCATAGAGAGCAGTCGCAACTTCCACAATAAAAACCAAACATTGTGCCCCATCGAAATGATAATAAAACTAGGGTTATCATTATGTCTTTCTTTTTACATGATACCCAAAGTATTACCTACCTTAGTCGATTAATATTGCTTCCTCAATGTCAAATAATTCATTATTGCCTTTGTCATTTCATTAATGTATACATCATTATTCCCTTTGCAAATAATGATCAAAGCATGATATGCTTCAAACACTTGTGCATAGAATCAAATCAAAGAACTTGACTTCTCAAATAATGTCCAACACAATAATGAACAACAAAGTAACCTTGTAAAGCTTAGTTTGACATCTATGCCAAACATCACTGCCAATGCCAACAAGGGTCAACAAACTCCCCCTTTGGCATTGATGTCAAACACACTGCCACTACCACTACCATCAAATAATGTTATCACCTTGGACAAAAAAATCATAACCAGCTGTGCATGTATCATGAAACCTGAACCAATGCATTACCAACTCACTGCACTACCAATTCATTACCAACTCACTACACTGTAAGTATACCATTACCATTAGAAAAACTAAAACAACAATACCACTATGCAAAGACTTATCTCCCTTTAACAACAATGCGAAAGGCTAGGGACAACAAAGTTGGAAGAAGATTGTCTAGAAGCCTGAAAACAAGTTCCAATTAAAGATACATCATAACAACACCAATTCATTAGAAGTACCCTAATTGCACCCTAAGTACCAACTGTGAAATACAAATACAATGAAACCACTTGTCCAATGTACATTGTTACCAGCAATGTTACCAATGTCAAGAGTAACTTGTCAAGAGCTCACTTGTCAAAGCTTATTTCAAATCACACATGCCACCAAGAATGGAAGATGACAACTATGCATTTCACTGCCATGCCAAAAGAGTAACATCTAGCATTGAACATCACCACTGATAATAGATAGCCCAAGATGAGAGTTATTACTGCCCTTTTACCTTGTATGCAAAATCAAAGCATTGTTTAAAACAAGATAAGAAATCACAATGCAACATTGCATACCATTAGATATTGAAGAAAGATTCTAGCATCCCAAGAGAAACAAGAAACTCTCCCTAAAGAAGATATAGACAGACATAAAATGTAAAGCACTGTCATTTCAAAAACTTCTTAATCCTGTCAACCACTAGACCAAGCAAGATAAGTAACCATGGTGAAAAGCATTGGAAAGATAATAAAGCAACATAGCAGATCACTGTCCATAGTGCAAGCCATGTAGCAACTAACATATCGACCAACTGTCAAAGAATCAATGGACAGATTACCAATAATAATGTGTGAATATTAGGAAAATGAACCACTTGTGCTAAATGTTCAATGTTGCATCAAATACATCAACTTCACTCAAACACATATCAATATGAGCATCTGTCATTTGATCTCTAAGCAACTATCCTCCTTGAATCATGAAGCAACTCTACTATTTGTGCAACTATCAAGCAATCATTAGCAATGCACAAAGCATATCCACTATCCCACAAATGTGAAATGATGAGTTCAAGATATTCACTGTATATTGCACTATTAGCAAGTCCATCAATATTATGCAATCATTGTTATTAAAGACAAAATCTCAAACAACCACTGTAAATGTAAGACTGTCCAAACACCACTGCAAATATTCACTATCCACAAGCTACTATTATATTGCATGTGCAGGACAACAACACTGAGAACAACAATCTCCAAATCATTCAAATATAACACAAAAATGCAAAGGTACTGTTAAATTTCAATGTGGACTGTCATACTTAAATATGACACTATCCTTTCTTCACTGTCATTTACAAATGTTAAGTAACGTATACTTCAATGTCACCTCATTATCATGGTCCAAACTGTTGTGATGCTCACAACACACCCCTTTTTTCTCCCTAGCAAAAATGAGGACCCCTGGTGTGGCTGGCTTTTTGTTGCTTCTGTGTGTGGGTTTGCTTGGTGGTAAAGGCAAAAAGGTAAAATCAAGTGCAAACCTTGATGAAAATAGAGAAAAAATAACATTGAGTATCAGTGCTTAGTATGGATGGATTCCTTGTTAAAAATGAACATGGGTTACTTTTTGAATCATTTGGAAATTCACCATATTTTGCAAGTTATAAGCATTTTTGGTAAATGTATAAATAGAGGGTTTGTGTTTTGTATATACAAAGTACTTTGTATGTACAAAGTCATTTCATTTACAAGTGTGTTTGTATATCGGGTCTTTCTATCAGTCGTAAAAAGGAGATAGTCGGGTTTAAAATACATGTTGTTACTTGTATACGATTTTGGTTGACGCTTTATCCTAATATACAAGTCAGGCCTGAAAATGTCAAAATTAAAGTGAATAAATGGTCAAATCCACTATGTATATTTTGGTTTGTATATTTGGCAAGTGATAGATATACAAACAAAATATACATCGGGTTATACATAGCGTGGAAATGAAAAGGTATTAAATTTGACTTAGTCTTTGTATATTTTGCACTTTGTATATGTATGTTCGGTAGTACACATTGTGTTTATATACAAAGCGGAATCGAAAAGGGTATGAAATAATGAATAATTGTTGTATATTTTGGGTTTGCATATAAGGTATCAGAAGACGTACATTGTTTTATATACAACGCGGAATTGAAAGAAAATTGGAATATGATATAAATGATGCATTCAGACTTAAAGTATATATGGTGATGTAGTGGTTTATACATCACGGAACCGAAGATAGTATGGAATAATGTTTAACTGTTGTATATTTTTTGTCTTTGTATGTTGTGACATGTATAAGGTGAAATATACAACATTTTATATACATCCCGTATTTGAAGGTAAATATAATGTGATTTATAGCAGTTTGAGGTCTGAAAGTTTGAAAGGAAGTAAACGCATCGTAGAAAGGCATTGTTGAGAGGTAAGGTGGACCCCACTGTATGTACATGTTTGCTCGTATAATAACCATGGATATTTTAAGATGTACAAGCAGGAGGAGATGCAAGGCGGATTTGTCGCAGAAGTTAAAAACGGTAAAGTCTTTGTATATTTGGCATTTGTATATTTATAATATACATTCCAGATATACAAAGAATCAATACATTGTGGAAAGAGAAAAGGTAATGAAATAAATGTATGTGCGGTTTGTATGTGCACTTATACAACAGAATATACAAGTGGGATATACAAGGGCCGAAGATAAAAAGATGTACGGAGAAGGGTAAAGGAGCATTAGTTGATTGTATGCATAAAAAGAGTTTGTATGTTTTGAAAATACAATGAAATATACAAAGGGAAAAATATGCATGTTGAATCAAGCTAAACGGTAAAAAGTTTGAAAAACATAACACTATAATAAAGGCTGAGAGCGTAGTGCATTAATTGTTGTAATTAATGCGAATTAATACTCAAACAAAAGGGAAATTTAACGAGGGTTAGGGCATTTTCATGATTATTCCAATTTCAGTATATTGTTTTAAAGTGAAAATTGCAAAAAAGAGAGCTATTGCGGTGGATTAAACAAAATTTACCAGAGTGACAACAGTTACAGTAGCTGGATAAAGGTGAAAATGGTAAAGTAAGTCAATGGGTAAATGGTCGCAAACAACATGTATTTATCCAAAACGCTGTTTATGTTCGGTTGATTTAATATTGTTATTTCAATAATATTCGTTGAAACGTTGGCATTTGGGCAAATTACTGTTTTAATGGTTAATTAACTGAATAGAGCTTAATTAATTTAGAGGTTAAAATAGAAAAGAAAAAATGAGTTAAGGTAAATTGTAAAAATAGAAATTCATGGTGAAAACCCTGAACCAGAAATGGAAACGACAATTAAAACAAGTATGTTTCTATAGGATGGCCCCTAAACAGAAGAAGGATAGAGGGGAAGAGGTAAAGAAAGAAAGAAAACCCTAGAAAGAAGTAGAGAAAGAGGAATTGCCCATTCACAGGGGTTATCCATCACTGATTAGCACAGGTGGAGTGGGCACGCACACGAGTATTGGGAATTATGATGCAGAAGATGTGCTAAAGAAGATCACTACTGCAGATGCATCAAAAGACATGAAATGCATTTGGGAAAGCAGATTATACAGAGCTGCAGGTTTCCCATTGGCAATGGAGGCCAAGGATGTGTCTGGATTGTGTGACTTTATACAACCCATCTACAAGGAAGGTCATGCTGTCTGACAGATTGATTGCTGACCTAACCACAGAGGGCATTGCAAGAACTTTTGGGTTAGAGGTTACTGAGAAGATGAGTGATATTGACATTGACCAATATAATGAGGATTTCCAAACCAATGAGAAAGAATGTAAGAATAAAATATTTCATAATTGGTATAACTCATAAAACAAACCTAAAGCTGTGGCCAGGATACCAAAGAACTTGATGAGGATATGCTTCAAAGAAGAGATTTATCTAATGATCACTATGTTGAGCTGACTGTTTGGATTAAGGGATAGTACAAAATGTGAACCTTGGATGTTCACTGTCATTGAGTTCATAAGAATGGGAGAAACGGAGCAAGGGCAGATCCACTGGGCCAAGGTCATTAGCACAGCCATTTGGAGGCAAGCTATGCAAATACAACATAAGATGTCACCATTTTATATGTATTCTTATGTATTATATTCCTGTGCTATAGAGATCAGACCTTATATTCATGGGATAGAGAGGATTGGTGTTATGGGAAGCGGTCCTAATCAGAAGTTGGTGTATGAACATTACCCTGTCCTGCAGAAGGAGAATGCCTTGAAGAGTTTTGCTTTAGTAAATGATGTTTTTTATACTTATTTAGTAAGAATTTTGAATGAGGAACCTGACAAGAGAATATCCAAAAGGGCAGAGGATGCAATTTGTTTGCACAGTTCTTGGTTCATACAGTTTGAGCATTTCACTTACATTAGAACTGAGGGATTTGAGGGAAAACCATTTATGTTTCCAAGGTACCTGTCTGTCAAGTTGATTATATTAGAGTTTTCAAGACAAAATTTGAATGTTTTTAGGATGTACAAGAGAAAATTTAACAGAGGAAATGTGAAGTTACCGTGCGCTATTGGTAGATATTCCTACTACAGTGAAGATGTTGCAGGGTATTCTGAACAAGAATTAAGATTCTATGGTTTCCAAGAATTTGACTTAACAAGGAGATTTGATCCCTTCCATAAGATTCAAAATTTTGTAGATAAAAAGTATAAGCATCTGATACATATTGAGGATTTCTGGGCTGACTGCAAGAATGACAAGGAAGTAAGGAAGAGAGCTCACAAAAGATTGACCATCGAGCAGATGGAATCTATAGGGAATATATACGTGCCCCTAGAGGTTCAGGATGATGACAGATTGTTACATCACAGTTATGCATTAGCAAGGATGGCTCCTATTACAGAGCCTGATTGGTCAAAACCATGGAATACATCTTTGGATGAGGTATCTGAAGCAATAATATTATTTTCAAAGACATGGCTAAGGGATAGAAATGAAGAACTCAAAGCTGAAGGCAAAGAGGTCACCTACCCAAAGCAGGGAAGCAAAAGAAAGGCAGAGCCTACTGAGGACCTACAATGTTTTTATAAAAAGAAGAGAAAAATTGTTGAAGCCAAAATTGTAGAAAAAGATAAAAATGCTACATTGATGGATCCATATGCTTTAGGCATAACAATTGCAGTGGCATTAGATACTTTTGTTGATACAAAATCAATGAGTCATGAGGTGAGTGCAGAAGAAGTACAGGATGCAAAAGAGGCAGCAGGGCAAACAGTAAAAAGGGCAATTCCCATAAGTTTATCAAGGGGAGAAGCTTCTAGGTCAGCTGATATAATTGGAGCACAAGAAGTAGGGGAAAGGATGAAAAATATATCTAGTGCTTCTACACCTTTAACACCAGGACAGACATTCATTAAGGTAAAAGCAGAATTGGCTAGAGAGAAGCTGCAAGAGTCAAGAACTTATGAAGCCAAACAATTTGTAGAGACTGTGCACATTGAGAGTAGTGATAGTGAAGAAGGAATAATGTACAAAGGAAAAGCAATTGACCTAGAAGAGGCTTCGAGTGACTTCCTAAGTGAGGAGGAAGGGCCTAGCACTCAAGATGAAATAGGAATTTAACATGGCATGGAACATGCAGAAGAGAAAGTACAAGAGAAGCAGGATCAGTAGATCCCTTTGGTACTTTGGTGCCACCTAAAATCATTAGGGATGTGCATGAGGAAGCACATAAAATTGAAGAAACTGAAGGAGAAATAGCAGATGAAGAAACAAGGCAAGATACTTCAGATGCAGATGCCTTAAACATGCTGAATATGTATGGTGAGCCAGGGGAAGAAGAAAAGAATTTAGAAATCATAGGAGATCAAGAAGAAGAAACAAAAAAGGATGATGTAAAGGCCAATTCACCAGTACATATAGAACAACCATAGACAGAGAACATAGACAAATCAGAAGAAGAAAATAAAGGTCCTGAGGACAAAGAGGCAGGAGAAAAAGTAGGTGAGAATGAACCTGGGGAGAAGGTAGGAAATGCTCAAAAGGAAGAATCATCAACAGAAAGGGCTCCCAAAGAGAAAGATCAAGAAGAGGAACAACAAGAACAACAACAACAGTAGGAGCAACAGCAAAGAGAAGTAGAGACAGACAAACCTCATGAGGAGGTAATTGATGAAGAGAAAGCGGCAAAGGGCACAAAAGAGGTTCCTACATGGCTAGAAGGAGAAATAAGGAGTGAAAAGAAAGAAATACAGTTAGCTCCAATTGATATTAAGAGCTTATTAGGAGAAAGGACAACTCCAAGAAAAGAGAAAAGAAAAGCTAGGACAATGTCAGCAATCCAGAGGGGTCCAGATGGATCAAGAACTCTAAGCCTAACTATTCCTCAGAAAGAGAAGGCAAAAGGTGAGATTACATTGGAGGAATATAAGATATTAAATATTGATCTTGGGTATTCAACAAGAGAACAACACCTCCATGAATGGGAGGATATGCACCAAGTAACAGCTGATATCCTAAGGAAGGATAAAGATCAATTGGAACATTTAAAAGGACACATTGTCCAGTTGCAGCAATTCATTTAGGGGATATTTGATCCCAATGCCACAATTCCTGATTTACCTACTAATATAGCAGTAGTATCCCAAGAAGAGGTAAAAGAAATGGAAAATAAAAGGTTAAAAGCTAATATTTTTTGATGAGTGGTTTACTGATTTTATGCAAGAAGGAAAGCAAATAATAGAGCAAGCTGTGGAAAGCTGGAATATAGGTTCAATAGAGAAGAATAAATGTATGATACTCATACATAACTGCTAGGTCAGAAAAAAGGAATGCAGATCAGAGATTGATCAGTTGAAAGAAATGGAAAGAAGAACAGATGAACTGATTCATGAAAGAGCACTTAGTGTTGCATTGGCGAATAAACTGCCAGGAGCAATAATGGAACTTCAATTCGAGGAAGATAACCTCAAAAGGTGTACAATAATTATACAGGAGTTGGAAGAAAAGGCAGAAGACATGATAAAAATGCATAGGAAGATCATAGAGAGACTCCTACAACATGAGTGTGTTGGAATGCTAGCATATGATTTAGAGATGGCTATAAAAGAATTCAAGGCCATATTTACACCGTTTATAGAAAATCCTGATGCAATTCTCAGTAAACAAATGATAGATACATTAATGGAAGAACGAGTTAAAATGAACAAATACAAGAAGAAAAGAGAAGGCTTAGAGAATGAAGAGAAGAAGTTGAAAGAAGGGGTGGTGATGCAAGGGTATATTTTGGCAAAAAGTACAGGGGCAGACCGCACCTTTGTAGAAGGTGTAATAGACAATTTCAGGAAATATTTGAAAAAGTGAAAAGGTGAACAAATGTAAAGGTTTAAAAAAAAGAAAGTCAAGTAAAGATGCCTTGGCGGGAAAGAGTCAATGAAGAGAAAGGGGAATCTTATTTTTGCAAAGATTCCAATGGCATCCTTTGAGCGAGGATAAAGATGCCAAATAGATATTTTGGGTAGGCGGTTAGAAACAAGAATGCACCATTGATCAGAAATAGAAAGATCTCAACTGTGGATTAAAGTAGTAGCCATGGCCATTTGAAAGTTTAAATTCTATATAAGAAACATGGTTACTTGTATATTATTTACATAGGGATTTGTAGAAATTAGCATAATAGATTGTAATTTGTTCTGAGACTTTGAATAGAAGGAGTATTTTAGTATAAAGGAGGTCGCCTATGTCTACATTAAGGAATGCATGGAAATGTCCAACTTTCTTACTGTATCTGTAAAAGCATTGTAAGTTTTGGTGAATTTGATTAATAAAGCTAAGAGTCATAATTACATTGTAAACCATATATGGCTATGTGTTTTGAATATAATTATATCTGGAAGTCTGTGTCTACTTTCTGAGTGTCTTCCAGCTCTACTTTATATTTGAAACAATTTCTCTTAAAGCTTGCAATCCTGAATGCTTGTTTGTGAAAATATTCAGAACATTTGCATTTGGTGATTTGATCTGCTGAGTTAATCAATTTTGCTGTAAGTTTTACCATGTGCATAACAGAACGTTTAGATCCTGTAGTAAGTGAAGTTGAATTTAATTTCTCTCTAACTTTTCCCTGACTTTGAAATATTTATCTAAAACGCAGAAATCTAAAGAAGATTGTCTAACATTTGAAAGAGCTGAGATAAATTGAGTTGATATTTGGCAATCTTTATACATATTTGAACAGAAAAGCATGTTTTAACATAGATCATTCAAAGCTTTGATATAAAGTATTGGTTTGTGTAGAGTAATAGTAATTTCACTAATATTTGTAACAATTTGCATAAATTGAGCCCAGCAGGTAGTCAATTCACCTTAAATCACGTAAGGCCCCTTGCATATTACAGCTTCATAGTAACTTGCTGAACTATCTAACAGGTTAAGACCTGACCATATGGAAACTTGGGATTGAGTAATCTTAATTGATTTCTCCATATCTTTCAAGATAGTTAGGTTCATTTATGAATTTTAAGTTTTGTTGTAATTGTCTAAAAACAACCATCAACAGTTTTTGGCGCTAGAAGGAGGGCCGATTTGAGTTAGGGTTCACTTCAAGTAAAGCTGGCTCATAACCATAGAGTGACTAGGTCTAGATCCAATTTAGAAGACGTATTTGTGCAATTACCACATAGGAGATAGAGTAAAAGTCCTTTGGTGTGGAATCCTAAAATAATGCATACAGGAAGTTCATTTGGAACGCCTCCTAGATCACCTTTTAACATCCACAATATTGTAAGCCCCGACAGTTCTTCATGCAGATTCTTAAATCTTGGTTCAGGCCCTCCCAGAGGTCCTAGTCCTCCTAGAGGTCCCAGTCCTCCTAGAAATCCAAGTCCACCTATAAATCCAGGTGTTCCTACAGGTCCAGGTCAAGCACAGATACCTAGCATGGCTTATTTCAATGTCAATTCTCTCATACATTTTGTGGATTATCATGATATGCCAAAGAACCTTGAGAAAATATGTCCTAAATATTAGTTACATCAAGATCCAGAAGATCATATCAGGATATTTAAAGAGGCATGCTTTAGAGCCAGACTGAAACATGAAGATGTTGTGTGCAGATTATTTCCTTACACTTTCAATGAACAAGCATCTAACTGGTATGTGAATTTACCTAATGGCTACGTTTCTTCCTGGACACTAATGGAGGAAGCATTTCTGTATAGATTTAGGGGACCAATAGATCCTTCTATCTTATATCATAAATTAGCCACAATCAAAAGAGGTGAAGGGGAACTAATCGATAACTTTAATGACAGGTTTCAAAAGTCATATTCTAGGTTGGTAGCACCATACATGGTAGTTCCAGATACATTGTTGGCTATGTATTATGTTGCTTTAGATCCATTAACTGCCATATTTGTCAAGAGGAAGCCTAACATAGACACAGTATCCAAAGCCTACAAAGAGGCAGCCTCTGTTAATCAGGAAATGAGACAGACAACCTACAATCCATTCCTCAATGGAGGAAACCCTGGAATGCAAAATCAAGTGTAACCTTGGAATGGAGTTCCAGCACATAACACTCCAATGTTGAATCCAGTCCCTACATACACACCTGTGTACAATCCTGTTCCAATTCAGGCTATAGTACCTTACACTGGTAATACTACCAATTTAAATCAGAGTAATGGTCAATCATTCTTCCAACCACCTCAGGATACATTTATAGCAAAAGCACAAGAGGAAAGGGAGGATATCAAAGAAATCACTGCACATCTAAGAAGGTTGACCACTGAGATGACGCAGTTGAGAAATGAGAATTTCTACGGTAGAAATAACCAGGGGTATAATCAGAACTATAATCAGAGTCAAAACCAGAATTATAACCCCAACCACAACCAACATCAGAATCAGGGTTACAACTAGGGTCAGAGTTCTAATCAAGGTCAAAATCACAGTCAACATCAGAATCATAATCAGGGGCAACAAATGCAAAATAGAGGCCCAGTCATAGATAACAGAGCCCGGAATAACAATAACAAGAATAAGAATCAGCCTAGGCCACCTAAAACTTGGAATATAACACCTAATAATGGCACTTTAGCTTCTCCATTTGAGAATGTGGACAACCAAGATACTAAGCAAATAGCTAGGATTCAAATGGCCAATGTAGCACTGAAGAATTGGTGTAGGATCCATAATACTAATGCCCATGTTGAATTAGACTGTCCTCAGTTCCATCTGGTAGCAAGTATTTTTAATGTGGATGTACATGATCCTACTTCTGAGTTCTTAGTTCCTAAAGGTAATGAAATTGTACCCTCTGGTTATGATACTGCTCTAGTTTTAGAAACTTTTACCTTCAGAGAAGAAGAAGATGACCAATTGTTAGAGGGTGAACCATATTTTTGTGAGAATTTATATCCCGAGACAGCCTTAGTACTAAATGCTTTTCAGTTTCCATTTGAAACTGAAAATGAAGTGTTGTATGAGCCAGAGGAGGTGCAAGCCTTCCAACAGTCAAGTAAAAATCATACTTACAACCTGAGAAACAATCCTAGGCCAGGACGTCCTTTCACCACATCCACTCCTCCTAATAATTCTAATACTCCTCCAGATCAGAATGCTAGCAACAACCCTGCTATACTAAAGGCTAATCACAATGCAAATAATGGAACAGTAACACAAAAGGTCCAGACAAATAAAATAGAGACTGTAGAAACAATGAGACTGATGAGTTATCTGTCAAAAGAAATAAAGAAAATTAAGGTCAGTATACCTTTATGTGAGTTGTTGAAAACTCTAGGGGTTAGAAATGCTTTTATTAAATCTTTGGATGCATCTGTGACAGGAGATGTTTCTACTGAAGTAAATGTGCCTAATGGGGATACACAGCCCAAAGAAAAGAATAAGAAAGCTGAGCAACCATCTAATACCAATGTTGTAATGTATGCTGATAAAAAGGATGCTCCTCCTTTCTTGCTAACTGTTAGATTGTGTGGAAAGAACATACACAATTGTATGGTTGATTTAGGTGCATCAGCCAATGTTATGCCTTTAGGGATATGTAAAACTTTAGGCTTGACCCCTGCTAAATCTGCCAAAGTTGTCACACAGCTAGACAAAACTGAAGTTAGTGTAATTGGAGAATTAATTCTTATTCAGATGCAGTTAGCCTCAGACCCCAGAGTGAGTCAGTTTATAGACATCCAAGTAGTGGATATACCTGTAAATTATGGGATGTTATTGAGTAGAGACTGGTCAAAAACTTTGAATGGATATATGGCCACCGATTTCTCACACATGTGGTTACCTTGGAGAGGTGTGCATAATCAAATTAGGATAGAATCTGACCCCAGGATGAAACATATGATCATAGAGTACAACAGGACTAATAAAATATTGTATGCTGCTGTTGAACCTAGTATTTACAGGGTTACTAATAAAGGGGTGCAAATTGAGGAAATATTAATGCTAAATTTCAGAGAAAAGCCTGTTGATAAAGGAACAAAAGGATTCATTGAATCGGATGGAAATTCTTCTGATGAAGAAAATAATGCACTGAATACTTTTAGTTGGGTCATCAGATAGGAGATGATACAGTGCATTGAACAAAAGGTTCATATTCAATGTAAGTTATACAAAAGCAAGTGCAGAGTTCACAACACATCACACTTTGAAGAGAGTTGTGGAATGTGCAGGGACATTATTGAATATGAATATATAAGATGCACAAACGCGATGGAATTGCAAGAGGGAAGTGTTATTCTTATTCAACCAAAGAAATATATTCAAGATAACATGGAGGGGTTAATTCCAAAAGTCAAAAAAGAGGTGAATGACAAAAATGTTTGTCATTCTGATCTGTAGATTGAGAAGGGGAATGTACAAGCAAGTCAGGATGAATTACCCATGGACAAACAAGATAGCACTACACAAGTGATAGAAAAGGTTAAATTGGCCAAGGTAAAATGTCAAAAGAATAGAGATGGCATGTGGACCTTAAAATGTGATGGTTCTAAATCTAAACAAGGTGCAGGTGCTGGGGTAGAATTGGTAGATCCTCATGGCAAATCTTATCTAGCAGTGTATAGGTTGCAGTTTGCTTGTACTAATAATGTTGTAGAATATGAAGCTTTAATTTATGGACTTGTCATGGCTATAAAGAAGAAGGTGAAAATGATCAGAGTATTTTTAGACTCTGAGTTAGTAGTTAGACAGGTAAGAAAAGTATATGCTTGCAATTATAACAGAATGGTTTGTTACAGGCATAGAGTATGGGATTTAATAGAGTCATTTGATGCTTTCAATATAGAGCATATCCCTAGAGAACTAAACCATAGGCCAAATGCACTAGCAGTTGCTGCTAGCACACTAGAACCTCTAACATTATCAGGATTGAAAAGATTTGCTGTAGAATTAGTGAATGTGCCCAGTGTACCAAATAATGTAACTCATTTTCAGGTATTCGAGGGGGATCAGCAAATTGTTGATTTTTTAACTTGCAATGAGGTATTTGAGGCCCGAATTATTGATGAACAGGAGAGGCCTGATATGTCTTGGGACGAAGAAGACATTATTAACTTAAAAAGTAATTTTCTGCCTAAAGGAGTGATTGAGTTAGAGCAAATCTTTGACTTCGATGGAGTAGTAAAACAAAAGGATTTACCTAAAATAGAAGGAGGTAAGTGTGATCCTTATAGCCTAGGAACAGAGCAGAACCCTCAGAATGTACAAATTGGAAAGGCTTGTTCTGAGAAAATTAGAGCTGAAGTTATTGATGTTCTGAAAGATTACAAGCACGTCATAGCATGGACATATGAAGATTTAAAAACTTATGACACGTTCATCATCACTCACGTGATTCCTTTAAAACCAGATATCAAGCCATTCAGGCAAAAGCAAAGGCATGTGAATGCACTTTTAGAGCCTTTGATATTTGAGGAGGTGAAGAAGCTGCTGTCTGCTAGAATAATTTTCCCTGTCAGACACTCAAACTGGGTAGCTAACTTAGTACCTGTTAGGAAGAAAAGTGGGGATATCAGGTTATGCGTAGATTTTAGGAATTTAAACAAGGAGTCTGAGAAAGAAAATTATCCTTTTCCTCCCATGGATGAAGTGCTGTAAGCAGTGAATGGGGAAAAGATAATGTCTTTCTTGGATGGATTTTCAGGGTATAACCAGGTCCTAGTCGATAAAGAGGATAGGTTGAAAACTACTTTCTCATGTAAATGGGGTAATTATGCTTACAGGAGAATGCCGTTTGGACTAATCAATGCAGGTGCCACTTTTCAGAGAGCCATGGTAAGTGCATTGTAATTTATATGGATGATCTAACTGTGTATTCTAAAGATGCATCTACCCACGCTGAAGATCTAAGGAAGGTACTCAAGAGATGCGAAAGGTATGGAATTTTGCTAAATCCTAAGAAATGTGTGTTCGGAGTAACAGAAGGAAAACTACTAGGACATGTCATTTCTGAGAATGGGATATCAATTGATCCTGATAGAATAGAGGGAATCAAAAAATTGCAATTACCAAATACTAAAAAGGAATTAAAATCATTTTTTGGTAAAATTAACTTTGTCAGGAAGTTCATTATAGGGTTTGCAGAGATTGTGTGACCATTAAATGCCATGTTGAAGAAAGATGTGGATATAGAATGGACACCAGTAGCCAAAGCTATGTTTGAGGATATCAAGGAGGCAATTTTTGAAGCTCCTATATTGGCAAGTCCAGATTACACAAAACCATTCTATATTTATTCGTTTGCATCCACACATTCTGTCGTAGTTGCCTTGACATAGAAAGGAGAAAATGATGAAGAAAAGCCAATAGCATTTATGAGTGCACCTCTGAAAGATGCACAGTTAAAATACTTGGATACAGAGAGACAAGCGTTTGTACTGGTAAGAGCTGTAAAAAGTTTAGACACTACATCTTACACAGTCAAGTTAAGGCTATAGTACTAGATGCAGCGGTAAAGATGTTGCTGATGCAGAATGAGCCTGGAGAAAAAAGAGCTAAGTGGATCACCACTTTACAAGAATTTGACATGGAAATCATTCCAATGAAACTGGTCAGAGGACAAGCTCTAGTGCAAACTATAGCCAATACAGACCCAAATTTGATAAAATAGCAATATGTATTGAATACCAATGAGACATCAGGGTGGTATGACGACTTGAATACTTTTCTGATATCAAGAAAATACCCAAGTAAAATGAAATCTTCGCAAAGAAGGGCTTTAAAGATCAAAGCACAAAACTACATGGTGCAAGGAGGTCTTCTATACAAGAAGAACCATGAAGGAATTTATTTAAGATGTCTGAATAGAGATGAAGCTGATAAGGTATTGTTAGACTTGCATGATAAATATGGAACTGCTCATGGTTCCTATTTAGCCACAACACATAAGATACTAAGGGCGGGTTATTATTGGCCTACTATGTTCAAGGATACAGAGAATCACATTAAAAATTGCCACATCTGTCAGATTACAGCAGATAAAGGGAGAAATCAAGCTAATCCATTACAACCTGTCATTGAATCTAGGCCATTTGCACAGTGGGGTATAGATTTCATTGGAGTCATAAATCCTCCATCGTCTGTAGGACACAAATTCATACTGACAGTGACTAATTACTGTACAAGGTGGATTGAAGCCACATGTTGCAAATTCTCTACTACTGAGGTAGTTATAAGATTCCTTGAAGAAAACATCATCACTAGGTTTGGGGCTCCTTATTCCCTGGTATGTGACAATGGCCTTGCATTTTCTTCTTTAAAGTTTTCTAAATGGGCATTTGAACATGGAATTATTTTAAAGTTTTCTTCAAATTATTATCCTCAGGGTAATGGGTTAGTTAAATCAACCAATAAGATTTTATTAGATATAATCAAGAAACTAATTGAAAAAAAACCAAGAGAATGGAACACATTATTGAAGTATGCGCTGTTGGCAGATAGGACCAGAGTTAAATCGGCATTAGGCAATGTACCCTATCATTTAGTTTATGGGACTGATCCCATACTTCCAGTTAATTTAAGAATACTAGTTTGGAAATTTGCTAACGAATACTTAGGCTTTGATGATCATAGAGAATCCAGGATAATCCAACTGTTGGAGTTAGATGAGAAAAGAGATCAAGCCATTGAAAAGTTTGCTAAACATCAGGCAGTGGTAAAGAGATGGTTTGACAAAAGGGCAAGAGTCAAGACATTTAGAATTTTAGACTTAGTGCTATGTTGGGATAAAGCACATGAGAAAAAGGGTAATCATGGAAAATTTGACAAGTTATGGTTAGGTCCATTACAAGTGTCAGAAATAATCAGAGACAACACTTTCAGGCTTAAGACCTTGACTGGAGAGGATGTACCATTACCAGTTAATGGCCAACACTTGAAACATTACTTTCAGGCTTAAGATGAGGGTGGTTGGTCTGTTGTATCATAATGTGAATAATGTTGTTTTGGTTTTGTTTTGTTTGTTTTGGGTTGGTTGTTTTTTTTTTGTTTTTGTTGTTTTTTTGTGTTTGGTTTTGTTTGTTGTTTGTATAGTTTGTTTTGCTTTTGTTTGCTTTGGTGTTTTGCTATAGTAGGGATGTTTGTTTTGTTTTAGAGTATACAGGAGCAGATTAACAACCATTGAAAACAATATAAAATTCAGAACATTCAAGTGAATTATTTGAAAGTTGTGCATAATTTGTTGTGACTGTCATAACTATAGAAAATTAGTTAACTTGTGAAATTTTGTATTCAATAAGAATGGGTTGAGTATCCAAAGGAAGTTCTCACAATGACACACTTAAAATCCTTGGGTTTGTTGAACTTACCAGTGTAGATATTAGGTGAAAAATTAGAGGTCACCCTTGCTACCATTACAATTCTCAGCTTAATTTTAGCAAGTGACTGTTCCTTGCATCATGAAGTTACAACTAAAATATCTTATGAAATATCTATCAAGTATAAAATATAAAATATAAATAAATGAATAAAATGGATTTTATTGAAATCTAGGTTAAGTCATATAAGTAACTCTACCGGGGCTATAAACACTTGCTGGCAGTGGGGCTCTACTTAGGAGAATGGTAACGATAACCTTGCCGATCCGGTTGGCTATAAGGGAATGATATCAACTAGGTAGTCTAATGTCAGTCACTGGTTGGTTCAACTAATTTTCAAGATGAGGCTTATTAATCACATGCACCCACTTAACTGAAAATGAAAATTCATGCACCTTATTGAATACATTAGGTTTGAAGTTGAATGATGATTTGCAGGCAAAGATAGTTGGAAATTATGAATTTATTTCATTTCAGTTTTCTTTAATGATTTTAATTTAATTGTTTTATTTGGTTGCTAGTTGTTGTGATGCTCACAATGCACCCCTTTTTGCTCCCTAGCAAAAATGAGGACCCCTGCTGTGGCTGGCTTTTTGTTGCTTTTGTGTGGGTCTACTTGGTGGTAAAGGCAAAAAGGTAAAATCAAGTACAAACCTTGGTGAAAATAGAGAAAAAATAACATTGAGTACCAGTGCTTAGTATGGATGGATTCCTTGTTAAAAATGAACATGGGTTACTTTTTGAATCATTTGAAAATTTGCCATATTTTGCAAGTTATAAGCGTTTTTGGTAAATGTATAAATAGAGGGTTTGTGTTTTGTATATACAAAGTACTTTATATGTACAAAGTCATTTCATTTACAAGTGTGTTTGTAAATCAGGTCTTTCTGTCAGTCGTAAAAAGGAGATAGTCGGGTTTAAAATACATGTTACTTGTATACAATTTTGGTTAACGCTTCATCCTAATATACAAGTCAGGCCTGAAAATGTCAAAATTAAGGTGAATAAATGGTCAAATCCACTATGTATATTTTGGTTTGTATATTTGGCAAGTGATAGATATACAAACAAAATGTACATTGGGTTATACATAGCGTAGAACT
The DNA here is from genome assembly GCA_027924645.1 of Cunninghamia lanceolata. Classification (NCBI taxonomy): domain Eukaryota; kingdom Viridiplantae; phylum Streptophyta; class Pinopsida; order Cupressales; family Cupressaceae; genus Cunninghamia; species Cunninghamia lanceolata. The sequence goes on along the minus strand of BSBN01001736.1, from coordinate 3,406,676 downwards.
GAAAAGGTATTAAATTTGACTTAGTCTTTGTATATTTTGCACTTTGTATATGTATGTTCGGTAGTACACATTGCGTTTATATACAAAGCGGAATCGAAAAGGGTATGAAATAATGAATAATTGTTGTATATTTTGGGTTTGCATATAAGGTATCAGAAGACGTACATTGTTTTACATACAACGCGGAATTGAAAGAAAATTGGAATATGATATAAATGATGCATTCAGACTTAAAGTATATATGGTGATGCAGTGGTTTATACATCACGCAACCGAAGATAGTATGGAATAATGTTTAACTATTGTATATTTTTTGTCTTTGTATGTTGTGACATGTACAAGGCGAAATATACAACGTTTTATATACATCTCGGATTTGAAGGTAAATACAATGTGATTTATAGCAGTTTGAGGTCCAAAAGTTCGAAAGGAAGTAAACGCATCGCAGAAAGGCGTTGTTGAGAGGTAAGGTGGACCCCACTGTATGTACATGTTTGCTTGTATAATAACCATGGATATTTTAAGATGTACAAGTAGGAGGAGATGCAAGGCGGATTTGTCGCAGAAGTTAAAAATGGTAAAGTCTTTGTATATTTGACATTTGTATATTTATAATATACATTCTAGATATACAAAGAATCAATACATTGTGGAAAGAGAAAAAGTAATGAAATAAATGTATGTGCGGTTTGTATGTGCGCTTATACAACAGAATATACAAGTGGGATATACAAGGGCCGAAGATACAAAGATGTGCGGAGAAGGGTAAAGGAGCGTTAGTTGATTGTATGCATAAAAAGAGTTTGTATGTTTTGAACATACAATGAAATATACAAAGGGGAAAGTATGCATGTTGAATCGAGCTAAATGGTAAAAAGTTTGAAAAACATAACACTGTAATAAAGGCCGAGAGCATAGTGCATTAATTTCTGTAATTAATGTGAATTAATACTCAAACAAAAAGGAACTTTAATGAGGGTTAGGGCATTTTCATGATAATTCCAATTTCAGTATACTATTTTAAAGTGAAAATTGCAGAAAAGAGAGCTATTGCGGTGGACTAAACAAAATTTACCAGAGTGACAACAGTTACAGTAGCTAGATAAAGGTGAAAACAGTAAAGTAAGTCAATGGGTAAATGGTTGCAAACAACAGGTATTTATCCAAAAAAGCTATTTATGTTCGGTTGATTTAATATTGTTATTTCAGTAATATTCATTGAAACGTTGGCATTTGGGCAAATTACTATTTTAATGGTTAATTAGTTGAATAGAGCTTAATTAATTTAGAGGTTAAAACAAAAAAGAAAAAATGAGTTAAGGTAAATTGTAAAAATAAAAATTCATGGTGAAAACCTTGAACCAGAAATGGAAATGACAATTAAAGCAAGTATGTTTCTACAGGATGGCCCCTAAACAGAAGAAGGATACAGGGGAAGAGGTAAACAAAGAAAGAAAACCCCAGAAAGAAGTAGAGAAAGAGGAATTGCCCATTCACAGGGGTTATCCATCACTGATTAGCACAGGTGGAGTGGGCACGAACACAAATATTGGGAATTATGATGTAGAAGATGTGCTAAAGAAGATCACTGCTGCAGATGCATCAAAAGACATGAAATGTATTTGGGAAAGTGGATTATACAGAGCTGCAGGTTTCCCACTGGCAATGGAGGCCAAGGATTTGTGTCTGGATTGTGTGACTTTATACAACCCATCTACAAGGAAGGTCATGCTATATGACAGATTGATTGTCGACCTAACCACATAGGGCATTGCAAGAACTTTTGGGTTAGAGGTTACTGAGAAGATGAGTGATATCGACATTGACCAATATAATGAGGATTTCCAAACCAATGAGAAAGAATGTAAGAATAAAATATTTCATAACTGGTATAACTCAGAAAACAAACCTAAAGCTGTGGCTAGGATACCAAAGAACTTGATGAGGATAAGCTTCAAAGAAGAGATTTATCTGATGATCACTATGCTGAGCCGACTGGTTGGATTAAGGGATAGTACAAAATGTGAACCTTGGATGTTCACTGTCATTGAGTTCATACGAACAGGAGAAAAGGAGCAAGGGCAGATCCACTGGGCCAAGGTCATTAGCACAGCCATTTGGAGGCAAGCTATGCAAAGACAACATAAGATGTCACCATTTTATATGTCTTCTTATGTATTATATTCCTGTGCTGCAGAGATCAGACCTTATATTCATGGGATAGAGGATTGGTGTTATGGGAAGCGGTCCTAATCAGAAGTTGGTGTATGAACATTACCCTGTCCTGCAGGAGGAGAATGCCTTGAAGAGTTTTGCTTTAGTAAATGATGTTTTTTATACTTATTTAGTAAGAATTTTGAATGAGGAACCTGACAAGAGAATATCCAAAAGGGCAGAGGATGTAATTTGTTTGCACAGTTCTTGGTTCATACAGTTTGAGCATTTCACTTACATTAGAACTGAGGGATTTGATGGAAAACCATTTATGTTGCCAAGGTACCCATCTGACAAGTTGATTGTATTAGAGTTTTCAAGACAAAATTTGAATGTTTTCAGGATGTACAAGAGAAAATTTAAGAGAAGAAATGTGAAGTTACCGTGGGATATTGGTAGATATTCCTGCTACAGTGAAGATCTTGCAGGGTATTCTGAACAAGAATTAAGATTCTATGGTTTCCAAGAATTTGACTTAACAAGGAGATTTGATCCCTTCTATACGATTCAAAATTTTGTAGATAAAAAGTATAAGCATCTGATACATATTGAGGATTTCTGGGTTGACTGCAAGAATGACAAGGAAGTAAGGAAGAGAGCTCACAAAAGATTGACCATCGAGCATATGGAATCTATAGGGAATATATACATGCCCCCAGAGGTTCAGGATGATGACAGATTGTTACATCACAGTTATGCATTAGCAAGGATGGCTCCTATTACAGAGCCTGATTGGTCAAAACCATGGAATACATCTTTGGATGAGGTATCTGAACCAATAATATTATTTTCAAAGACATGGCTAAGGGACAGAATTGAAGAACTCAAAGCTGAAGGCAAAGAGGTCACCTACCCAAAGTAGGGAAGGAAAAGAAAGGCAGAGCCTATTGAGGACCTACAATGTTTTTATAAAAAGAAGAGAAAAATTGTTGAAGCCAAAATTGTAGAAAAAGATAAAAATGCTACATTGATGGATCCATATGCTTTAGGCATAACAATTGTAGTGGCATCAGATACTTTTGTTGATGCAAAATAAATGAATCATGAGGTGAGTGGAGAAGAAGTACAAGCTGCAAAAGAGGCAGCAGGGCAAACAGTAAAAAGGGCAATTCCCATAAGTTTATCAAGGGGAGAAGCTTCTAGGTCAGTTGATATAATTGGAGCAAAAGAAGTAGGGGAAAAGATGAAAAATATATCTAGTGCTTCTACACCTTTAACACCAGGACAGACATTCATTAAGGTAAAAGTAGAATTGGCTGGAGAGAAGCTGCAAGAGTCAAGCACTTATGAAGCCAAACAATCTGTAGAGACTGTGCACATTGAGAGTAGTGATAGTGAAGAAGGAATAATGTACAAATTAAAAGCAATTGACCTAGAAGAGGCTTCGAGTGACTTTCTAAGTGAGGAGGAAGGGCCTAGCACTCAAGATGAAATAGGAATTGAACATGGCATGGAACATGTAGAAGAGAAAGTACAAGAGGAAGCATGATTAGTAGATCCCTTTTGTACTTTGGTGCCACCTGAAATCATTAGGGATGTGCATGAGGAAGCACATAAAATTGAAGAAACTAAAGGAGAAACAAGGCAAGATACTTCAGATGCAGATGCCTTAAACATGCTGAATATGTATGGTGAGCCAGGGGAAGAAGAAAAGAGTTCAGAAATCATAGGAGATCAAGAAGAAGAAACAGAAAAGGATGATGTAAAGGCCAATTCACCAGTACATACAGAACAACCATAGACAGAGAACATAGACAAATTAGAAGAAGAAAATAAAGGGCCCAAGGACAAAGAGGCAGGAGAAAAAGTAGGTGAGAATGAACCTGGGGAGCAGGTAGGAAATGCTCAAAAGGAAGAATCATCAACAGAAAGGGCTCCCGAAGAAAAAGATCAAGAAGAGGAACAACAAGAACAACAACAACAGTAGGAGCAACATCAAAGAGAAGTAGAGACAGACAAACCTCATGAGGAGGTAATTGATGAAGAGAAAGCTGCAGAGGGCACAAAAGAGGTTCCTACATGGCTGGAAGGAGAAATAAGGAGTGAAAAGAAAGAAATACAGTTAGCTCCAATTGATATTAAGAGCTTATTAGGAGAAAGGACAACTCCAAGAAAAGAGAAAAGAAAAGCTAGGACAATGTCAGCAATCCAGAGGGGTCCAGATGGATCAAGAACTCTAAACCTAGCTATTCCTCAGAAAGAGAAGGCAAAAGGTGAGATTACATTGGAGGAATATAAGATATTAAATATTGATCTTGGGTATTCAACAAGAGAACAACACCTCCATGAATGGGAGGATATGCACCAAGTAACAGCTGATATCCTAAGGAAGGATAAAGATAAATTGGAACATTTAAAAGGACACATTGTCCAGTTGCAGCAATTCATTTAGGGGATATTTGATCCCAATGCCACAATTCCTGATTTACCTACTAATATAGCAGTAGTATCCCAAGAAGAGGTAAAAGAAATGGAAAATAAAAGGTTAAAAGCTAATATTTTTGATGAGTGGTTTATTGATTTTATGCAAGAAGGAGTATTTTAGTATAAAGGAGGTCGCCTATGTCTACATTAAGGAACGCATGGAAATGTCCAACTTTCTTACTGTATCTGTAAAAGCATTGTAAGTTTTGGTGAATTTGATTAATAAAGCTAAGAGTCATAATTACATTGTAAACCATAAATGGCTATGTGTTTTGAATATAATTGCATCTGGAAGTCTGTGTCTACTTTCTAAGCGTCTTCCAACTCTACTTTATATTTGAAACAATTTCTCTTAAAGCTCGCAATCCTGAATGCTTGTTTTTGAAAATATTTAGAACATTTGCATTTGGTGATTTGATCTGCTGAGTTAATCGATTTTACTGTAAGTTTTACCATGTGCATAATAGAACGTTTAGATCCTGTAGTAAGTGAAGTTGAATTTAATTTCTCTCTAACTTTTCCTTGACTTTGAAATATTTATGAAACACAGAAATCTAAAGAAGATTGTCTAACATTTGAAAGAGCTAACATAAATTGAGTTGATATTTGGCAATCTTTATACATATTTGAATAGAAAAGTATGTTTTAACATAGATCATTCAAAGATTTGATATAAAGTATTGGTTTGTGTAGAGTAATAGTAATTTCACTGATATTTGTAATAATTTGCATAAATTGAGCCCAGTAGGTAGTCAATTCACCTTAAATCACGTAAGGTCCCTTGCATATTATAGCTTCATAGTAACCTGCTGAACTATCTAATAGGTCAAGACCTGACCGTATGGAAACTTGGGATTGAGTAATCTTAATTGATTTCTCCATATCTTTCAAGATAGTTAGGTTCATTTATGAATTTTAACTTTTGTTGTAACTGTGTAAAAACAACCATCAACACAAACCACTGTCACTTTTCAAACATTCTATTATGTGATTGTAGTCCTCACTGTCTTTGAATAGACTGTCTGTCTCAATATGGACTCCCCCTGACTATCACACTTTGATAACACTTTGATTATTGAAAAACCAAAAAGGATAAATCAAATGTGCACTTCTCCCCTTATGAAGATAAAAACTTGTTGCCTGCAAATTCATTTGAAACAAGACTTAGCATGAAGCAAATGTTCACCACTGTCAAAGCTAATATGCACACTATTCATAAGAAAAATAATACCATTTGATGATAAACTAAAGAAGATAAACACAAATTATCATTGTAACCCAAGTAGCACTGTCCAAAGTGCATTTCCCCCTTGCAAATGTGAGAAAAACAACAAGTATTAGCATCAAAGAGCCATTGTTCCACTGGGAACTAAACAACCATTGTACACATTGTCTAAGAGTACCACTTGTTGGACTGAGCACCATTGAAGGCAAGCATCACTGACAGAAAGAAAAGTTATAAATAGACATTTCACTGTGATTAAAGACTTCAACTAGGTATATCATCCAGGCAAAGTAATTCAGTAGAATGACTTGACAACTGTCAAAGAGTAGAGTACTAAACACATAATATCCAGTGATAAAATGCAAGAGTATATTCATGTTGTAAGCTATCAGTTGTGATTACTACTACCCTAGAACTAAAGCAACAAAAACTAGTGCACAATATCACTTTCAAATTGAGAGACTGTGGTTATGAACCATTCAGCCAAATTTCCACTTTTACATTGTCTAATTCCACTGAATCATGCAAAAACCCATAGTAAAATATGAACTGTCCAAGCAAAAATGTATGTCATATATGAGCATTATAACCTTCTATCAATGCAAGTTGTCAACATAAACAAGATGGATGTACTCAGTGTATTATCAATCATGTATAATCTATTGCTTTAGTGTAAGACCGTCAAGTTACTGTCTTGCATACTATCTAAGTATCATAACACTTTACACGTATTCTGAATAAAACTATCTTTACACATTGACATTCAAATCAAAGCACTATCAAAATGCCCTTGTAGCACATGCATATACTTATTATTGTCCCATGTTCACTGTCTCCCAAGTTCACTATTCAAAGAATGAAGTCAAAGTGCCAAAGTACTCCAACTAACAAAGTCATTGTCCAGGTAACAAAAAAAAAGGTTACTACATACCAACCAAGATCCAAAACATGAGAAATTTCTCAGCAAATGTGTCAAGTGTTCACATTGTCTCCATATCTATCCATAAAGCAACTTGACAACAAATGGCACTGTATGCTCTTGACTTGAAACAGTGTCCAAAAATGTCATGAACCTAAAAGACGTATATATCCTTTAGCATTGTCTATGGGTTTACTACAACACTATCAAGGACCTTTGTTGCATTAAGAATAAGCATCAACAATCTTTTATAATGATGAAATGAATGTACTCATTTACATCATGAACACAATCACCTTATAACAAAGAAATAGATACCTTTGTATAACCAATGACAAACTTTATTACCTCAGACAGAATGTAGGAATATTACAAGAAATACTTCTCAGAATCATGGATCTGATCCCTTGAAAAGATCACCTTGAAAGATCATGTGAAAGTTACTATGAATTTGAATGAAAACCTTGTCACTGCTTACTGTATCAAAGCTCATGCTATACTACTATCACTTTTGATAGGCAAACATTATGAATGCTCACATAACATCGCTATGACACATGCATGACTATAGACTGTGTATCAACTAGTATTTTATTCATCAATTGGCATCACATTATATTATAATCAAGATGGCCTTATGTAACTGTGATAAAACTCATGATGATCATGAACAACATACTACTTACATTATAAGCATGAGTTCCTAATTAACATAAGGATATGAACTTTGTCATTTGAACCTCATGAGATAACCAACATCAAACTTTCTTCATACAGTAACAAACCTTCTAGAACTTCTTAGGGGTAAGAGATAGAACATTGGATGACTCCCCCTAACCTCATGATGCATCACATGCAATTGATGATGTGTCTTGTGTGACATGCACAGGTTCTTTCTTCTTTTTCTCTTGAACTTGCTTCCTTCTCTAAACTTTAATAGGTTCATTTTTTTGCTTGTTTGACATGTTTGACTTCTTAATGTTATTAGGTGGCTTCACAAGGGTTTCTTCTACAATAATGTGCAGTGTGTCCAAGATTTTTACACCTATAGCATATGATATTGCTATCTAGACCAAAGAGATGATAATTTCTTGATATTCCAAGAGTACTTCCATGCACCCAATAATTTCTTGTTATATGACCAATTTTATTATAGTTATAACAAACATTGTTATAGTCCTGATTTGACAAACTATAATAATTCTTATCCTTATTCTATCCAAATTCATTTCTTGAATGAGTTCTACAATCTCTAGCTCTATGACCATAAACATGACATGAATAACAATAACCATGAAACTGAGAGTAGTTGTACCTTATTGAATGGTATTTCCTGATAGGTGGAGGCCTTGAGAATCTATTTGTTCTTCTTCTTCCAACTTCAACAACTTTATCTTTTGCTTTCTTCTTGTCTTCCTCAGGAGCAACAGAATGATAATCCAAATCTGTCTTCTTCCTTGGTGTATTCTTGACTTTAGAAGTCTGCCCTTCTTCATATCCTAGACCTGTAGTGTCCTTATGTTGCTTTTTCTTCCTCAACAAGTCATTTAACCATTCAATACTCTTTTCAAACTGTATATTCTTGTGCAACTTAGAAGATGCCTTTTCCAATTCCTTTCTCAAAGAAACTATTTCTAACTCTAGTTTTAGGCATTCATTAGTTTCGACTTCAAGATTTGATTTTGTAAAATCAACTACTCTTTTTACTTCTTCTATCTCTATCTTTAGACTAATAATAAGTTTGTTAGACTCTTCAAGATCTAAAGAAACTTTTGTAAGATCTGAACATACCTTGTCCTTGGAATCTTTTTCTTGTTGAAGTTGGTCTTTTAATTTTTGGTTCTCTTTTCTGAGTTGCTTGATCATATCTAGAGCACACAAGAGTTCATCTTCAATATCAACCTCACACTCATGTTCATAATACTCTTGTTCATAGTCATCTTCACCCACAAAGAGGTCTCCTTCTTCGTCATCTATCTCAACAACAAAATCATCTTCTGTTTTATCAAAACTCTCAAATACAAGACCATTCTCTTTATCACACTTTGTATCAAAATTGAGGGGCGACTCATGCAACAACTCATTACTTGACTTGACAGAGACTTGTTTTACAATTTTTTTCTTGGCATATTTCTTTCCTCTATTTCATTTACACTTTCCCATAGTACTCCACTATCAGGACCTACCCAAGCCTATTAGACTTCTATAGGGAACCTATGCTCTGATACCACTTATTGGAGTACAATACCATTGAGAGGGGTGGGGGGGTGAATTAGTGGTATACCAATTTAAAATGACCTTGAATAAATCTTTCAAAACTTTGAACATAGAAAATGCAAGTTTCAGAATAGTTCAACTATCATGTGTTGCTTGATACATGTAAAGCTATCAATCTTGATTGAACATAAAGAACATAAGTAAATCATAAAAGATGACACCATAGAAACTCAAATGCTGAAAGATACATAAGATTGAATGTTTGAACATGTAGACCAAGTAGATCAGAAATAATGAGAAACCATAACATAGTGATTTATGAGTGGAATACCCTCATAGGGATAAGAAAACACTCGAGAAAAATTGCCTCATTGGATTAATAAAATCCCATTGATCACAAAGCCTCACTGGCTACTTTTTATGCCTCACTTGGCAAAGCCTCACTGGGTACACCACATGGCTCACTGGTAAATACAATTGCCTCACTGGCAAAGCCTCACTAGCTACACAACATGCCTCACTAGCAAATACAACTACCTCATTGGCAAGTACAACTTTGACATCAATATGATTCTATGAATAAAAGGACAGAGTATAATCTTTGTTTCATTACAAAGCATTTCTTGATTGTCTCATTTTTATTGGAGACTCAAGAACCTATATGTTTGTGTATCCACATACAACCAGCACTTAAAGTGCTTCCTGAGATTTTCAAAATAGATAGTTCACCAATGCTTTCAGCATAAACATAATAATGACTCTTTGTAGATTATAAGTCTCATATAAATCAAAACTACACATAGTGACTATGTCACTATTTTATAAGCATTCAAGTAACAAAAAATATTTCATAAAAATTCTACAAGTATAACTGCCTTTTACCAACTACCATCAACAAGCCTTTCAAAATCATAACTAAAAAACCATCGAGCATCATTGTGGTTTCAAAACTACACATAACCAACTTTAGATACCTATCAAAAATAAACCATTAGGAAATTGCTATTGCACAAGTTTAGATCATAGCCTTTAGTCATATGACCAATACTGATTGATGTCTTTTTATATCTTAAAGCATTAAAATCTATATCTACTAGGTTGATATGAACTAGGAACAGAGGTCGACAATCATTATGTAAGAAATCTCTTTGTAATAGAAACCCTTTTTTCGAGATTTAGAGTAAGCTTCAAAGCAAGAAACCCTAGATAACATAAGGTCTCAAGGAACAAGCAAACTGATTTACATACCTTCAAAACATGATAAGGAAACAACATGATTAGGGTTCAAGGTTTACAAAAAAGTTACCAATCAAAAACTGATTTAACCTGTCCATTTGAAAGTTCGACAACATCTGAAGATTATTCCTTGCAAACTGCCATCATCACACCCTAGCATTTGCATTCCATCATGACCACAATCCCTTAGAGACAGTGAGCAGCTCCATGCCCTAATGCCATAGAGAGCAGTCGTAACTTCCAAAATAAAAACCAAACATTGTGCCCCATTGAAATGATAATAAAACTAGTGTTATAATTATGTCTTTCTTTTTACATGATACCCAAAGTATTATCTGCCTTAGTCAATTAACATTGATTTCTTAATGTCAAACAAATCATTATTGTCTTTGTCATTTTAATAATCTATACTGTTGGAATTAGACCGGATAACTGAGAGGGGAGGGTGAATCACTTGTCACACAAAATAAATTTTTTCTTCTTTTAACCTTCTTTATTAACTTGCTTATCAGATTAATGATATAAACATTAGAACATAGATCAACAATATATGAGCAGAAACATAATCAACACACTTGACACCAAGATTTTGACATGGAAACCCAGTTAAGGGAAAAACCACGGTGGGGGTTAACCCACAAAGATTTGTACCCTATTAAAAGTACTTTTAGAAAATAGAAGGCACATGCCTTCGGACACACTACCCAGAACTCACTGCTCAAAAGAGAGGCTCACTGCCTACAAAATTTATTTAGAACATAAAGAATTAGCTGAGAAATAGCATCTACTTCATGTCTGGTTCAGTTTCAATGAATGCTCACAAAACTTCTTCTTTGCCCCAAATTCTTCTTCACTACCTTCTCACTCTACACTACTCTCGCTCCTTTTCTTCTCTGCTCTACTTTTGAACCTTTATTCGAATTTAATTTATTTTTCTCAAGGATAATTTTTAACAACTCTTCAACAAGTATTTATACACTTCATCAACCTTGGAATGATCAACAAGGTCAGACAAACTTAACGCGAATCTTTACACTATTGGCCAAACATAGTTGAGACTTGAATCTTCCTCTACTAACAAGCCATGCTTCATAAAATGATCTTTAGATCATCCAAAACATGCTAGAAACATCCAATTGGCCAAGACTGGGAAGAACATCAACTTCAAAGAGGAAATCTTCAATAACAAGCTCAAACTCCAATGCAGACCTCCAACATAGTAGTCACATGATCTAGAGACTTCCACAAGCACATTGAAATCACCAATAACATCCACTCTAAACCAAATTACCAGAATCATTTGTATCTTCCTCTGGAACCTCAAGAACACTGTCTGCGATGACTGTCAAACTAGAAGGATGGCTTGCAGAGCTCCAAACCATGAACCACTAGATTTGGTGATACACACTGCCTTCCCAAACATGCCTTTAGATCCACAGATCATACTATTTCACTGTGAAGCAATTTGGACCAACTTACTGTCACTCTGTCTCTTTTGACTACTGCAAGATCTAGTTCTATTCAAGTGCCCATAACTTCTTCAAATCTTCATGCGGACTTCTCAATTCTTGACTAGAACAGCCTCTGACAATCTTCTACATAGCCATAAGGTCCACAAACATTGATTCTTCATTAATTTCCTCAATATCCTCAACACTCCAGTGTCCTGAATAGGCAACAAAATAAGGCACAGTTGCCATCAATGACAACAAGAATATGTTGACATCAATGACAACACCACTTAGGCACATATTTGCAACAATCTCCCCCTTTGTCATTGATGAAAACATATGTTGTGAAAAACTGATTCAACCATCATGACAAAAACTTCTTCCCCTGACTTTTTCAACCACTTCCTTCATTGCTCCCCCTATCATCAACAATTAGTTTTTCACATGTCTTCTCTCGCCCTTTGACATCAATGGCAAAGGGCACATATTTGCAATCTTTTACTCCCCCTTTTAATTTCAGACTGATCTCCAACATTGGCATACTGACTACTCCTTAGAGTAGTATTTTCTCAACATCAATCCGGATCTCAAGATATGACTGAGAATTCCACTGGACTGATGCACCTCAGTGCATCTTAGTTCTAATTCAAAGGGTTAATAACCCCTAACTACTCTCTGAGATACTATTGATGGTGGTTTTAGCATGCAGCAATGCAGGTGTAATTGTTGGTTTCACACCTCTCTTGAAAAGTATCTTACCCTAGGTAAGACTACTCCAAGGATAATACAACTAGGTTTTAGCTTGCTTGGAATCTCTCAATTGGTATGTTCTAGTTGTGCCTACAAGGGGTCTTACATGCAATCTGCAAATCTTCAGGTTTGGAGCAGCAAATACACATAAACCCTTTTATGGTTTTCAACTGATAACATAGTTTGAAATGCTACTGAAATTCCTATTCTAACAACTAATAGTGGGTTTTAAAGAAAATGCAAAAAGGTTTAGGGTTTTTAGAAGGATCCTAAGTGACAATCACAATGTGTAGGTTATCCTTAGTAGACAAATACTCCAAACTTTAAACTAGCTCCCTGAGCTACCAAACTGAAATGGGCGTTACAATGCCGCAGAAAACGGTGCTATCTTCAATGGAGGTCAAAATATTTTTAGATCACATTCATTTGCTAAATACCCAATAAATGGTGCAACTTAACTCATGAAATGCAATTGAGCTTCAACACAAATAATTAGCCCAGACTAACTTTACATAGCTATCTACCATCAATAAATAACTAAAAGTATGGACTTGGAATATTCATCAGATACTACAACAAACCATGAACATCATAAAAGCACAACTAACTAACTACGAGAGAGCAAGAAGCAAACCATGAAAACCACAATGAGTTAGCACAAAATACAAATTCTCAGAATTACTATAGAAACTTGCTTTGTATTACTTTAAATGGCATAGAGTCAACAATTTGGCATCAAAATCTCTCTTACAAATAGTGGAAGTGGCAGCCCTTTATATAGAAAGCAGCATACCGAGTTTTCAAATGAACGATGGAGATTAACTCAACATCGACGGTCAAGATTACATCAATAAATACAATTGTAATAGCTCACATCAATTCTCAGATTACATTTTATCCCTTATGAAAAAGATGAAAAACAACCCCCATATACATTGAATCTAGTCAATTTGACTAGCCAACCCAGTATATTAATAGAAAAGAACATTTTAGAAGAGAAGACAAAATAGAGTCACATGCTGCCCCGAATACAACAATTTACACTTGTTATGGGATTACATCATTAGAATATTCAAAATAATGCTAAGACTCCTTGTCTAAGTCAATTTTGTCTTTGCTGGCCAGCTTGTTGCGATAAGTCAACCACACCTCAAGTGCAAGATTAATGTCCGACGGGTCTAGATCCTTTAAATGATTTATCCAATAGTCAAACACTTCCAGCTCCTGACTGAATTTGCTATGTATTCTTTCTATTTCTGCTCCTGCCTTCTGAAATGCCTTGAATTTAGCCTCGAGGTTGCTTGCCTTGTCCAACCTCTCCTCCATGCTAAGTGTAGCATCTTCAAAAATTACTTTATGCATCTTATCCTTACATTTTTTGACATCAAACGGGGCATAATCATCATAGGATGCTTCCCTGCAATCCCTCAAAGAGTCATTGATGTCGTATATGACTGATCTCAATTCTTCATCAACTGGTTTATATGCTTCTTTTATGTGCTTGAAGGTTTCTTTTCTTAAAAGTAGCTGTTGATACCATTCAACAGCCTTTGGCAGTTGATTCCCAGTCAAAATATTCTCCACAACTAGAGTCTGAGCAGACAACTCTCTGATACCTTTTACCCAGGGGTACATATGGGAATAATAATCATCAAAAGAATTGCACTCTTCACGTAAGTCTTTCCATCTTTTGTGTAACTCTACCAATTTTTGGTGTGCTTGAGTAGAGGCACTTATGGCTTCACATCCCATCTCAAAAACTTTTAGTAGCCAATTTTTTGTACCTTGGGACTTTGATCTTACTTCACCCAATTTAGTCATTTCATCAGTAGATAGGAAAGTGGGTATTGTCCTTATATCTCCTCCTGCATCTACTGGCTTTATCAAAAATTGAAGACATGCCAGAAGTTCTTTGTTTTGCTATTTCAAATCTTTCTTAGACATTTCATCTTTGTCTAATTGCTCCAAAATTGATGTGATTGAGTCCTTGAAATCATCCACTCTTTGAGCATGAGTGGCTAGACCTAGATCAACGGTAGATATGATATAATCCTTTGCCCTGACTTGTTCTCTTGCTGTATCAGCTGGCAGGACAGCTATTTGTTCTATCCTTGACCCTGATTCGCTCTTGTAGATTTTTGATTAAATCTTAGCCTTTCTCTGCTTCTTAGGCTTCTAAGCTTGTGACATGATCATGGTCAGATCAAGCTGCATTATTTCTACCTGTGGCTCAGGATATGTCATTCTGCCTTATAGCCACTCAGGAGTAGAAGATTTATTTAATTCAGAGGCTCCATCTTTATCAGGTACAACCAACTCTTTGGATGGTTCTTGTTCTTGCTCTTCATTCTTCTCTGGACTTTTCTCTTCTTCCTTCTTGTCTTCATAGGCCAAATTCTCCAGATTTGCCATTATATTCTCTTGTGCAATCTTAAAAACTTCTTCTATTTGATCTTTATCCAGAGGACTATCAGATATGTCAATAACTTCTGCATTGGATGAAGGTTCCTAAGAGTTATCATTATTTACTTCAGTTAATGCCTCCTTTTCCTCCTCAATTGTTGTTTCAGGCTCCTGTAACCCCAACTCTACACACACTTTCTCAATCCCGGGCAACAGTGGTACTGCCAATGAATCTGCATGCATTTGTGAAATAGGGACAACAGAAGAGATGGCTAAGGAAGGTGTATTGACCTATGTCAGGTTAGCCAAGACTAATGATAAGGAGGAAGAAATGACAAGAGGTGAAGGAAAGGGAAGTGAAGGTAAAGGAAGATGTGGTGAAAGGACGGTGGAAATGGGAGGTAATGGTAAAGAAGAAGAAGATGTAGGTGCAGTGGTAGCAGAAGGGTATGAAATGGTGAGAGTGGAGGAAATAGGACTACTAGGGGTGCTGGAAGAAACTGCCAGTGAACAAGAGGTAGTGGCAATGGTAGAGGAAAGAGAGGTGGTGGGAGATGTTTCTTGAGTTATGGAAATTGAGGTTATGGGCGAAGTAGATGCAACTGAGGAAGGAGGAATGGAAGGAGAAGTGGTAGCAGAAACAACAGGGGTTGAGGCAGCAGTGTCAACACTTTGTGTAGGAGGTTGGGTAGTTGAAGGATTAGAACCATTCTTAGTTGTGGCATCCTCCTTGTTAGCTTCTTTTACTTTCACCCTTTTGGCCTTCGAGCTTTCTCCAAAACCACTTGGCATATCTCTTTTCTTGGAAGCTCTAGTCCTAGTTGAGGGAGGTTGATCCTTTTTCTGAGGAGACCTTACAGATGGCTTCTTCATCTTCTTTGCCTTTTCTGCCAGAGATGTATGTTCTTCACTATCTAATTTATGTTTCTCAGTTGGCTCTGCCTCATCTGTGACCTGAATGGGTTCATCCTCTTCTTCCTCAGAGTCCTTGTCTGATTCCATTACTGTGTAGGTGAGCTGAACTCCTTGTCCATTCAGAACAGCCACTTGAGCTCTGACCCAGGCCTTCCTCAATCTAATTGGTTCCCTCATTATGACTTCTAGGGAGCTCTCTTCTGTATTTGCCCAATTTGGCAATGGAATAGGCTGATGGTACTAAGCCTCCCATGGTCCTTTGACCATAACATTTTCATCCTATAACTAATCAGGTACTGCCATTATATGAAATCTTTTGATGAAGTCTAGGGGCAGCCTTGCATGTGCTTTCTTCATAACCTCATAATCATCGAGGCAATTAGTCCAAAAGTCTTCAATATGCACCTTATGGAAGAGATTCTTACTTACAAACCTTTCCATCACTCTATTTGGGTCAAAACGATGCCTCGCATTATAGTAGTGCAAATTCAGGAGCTGAAGCTCTTTGTCTGAATGTTCTGCTGATGCCAGAGAAGGGCATGTGTAAAGTCCTTTGCCAAACTTAATGGGAAATTGAACATTAGTTCTATGCAGGTGTTTAGGCTTCTCATCACATGGTATTAATTGCCTAGATAGCTCTAGAAGCATGGTCTTATCATCTAGATACCTGGGGAGTCTATAGGCCATCCCAGTGAAACCTTGCACCTGTATGTATGTAAATTTCTCAAATTGGATATACCATCTGTCATATCTAGTTATTTCATTCATGGCCTCAGTGGAAATCCTCGAGGCTATGTTTCCTTGTAGCATCTTGGCTATAAACATTGTGAATGCATCATTCACCCTTTTGAAATGTATTAATGATTGAGATGAAGTCAGTTGTGGGTAGCATTCATATACTTTTATCTGAGTTTGTTTGTCATTCCCAACTTCACCAACTTTGGACAATCCATCATAGTGGTTTCTTCTTGCCAATGCATAAATAATATAGGATGTCCATCTAAAGTATTTGTTTTCCCTGAAATTGCTGAAGGCTTCATGGATGTTGTCACTGAGGATCTGGGCCCAGTGGAACTTAGTTCCCTTCAATATCTCAGTGATTATGACAATCATCCAGTCCTTAAAGGTAGAGGTTGTTGGTAGTCCATATACTCTGCTCAGGAAGGTTACCAAGTCTCCTATCTCATCGTGAAAGTCACTTTTGTATAGTACTCTAGGGAGCTTAATGAGGGCAGACTTTCTGCTTTTAACCCAATGGTCATTTATATACTTTCTGCATCCTTCCACATCTTTATTGTATGTTGCCTGTGATCCCTTTTTGTTTGGCATAGTCATGACCTTGTGCCAGGGGATGTCAAAGGTCTCAGCTAGAGAAGGTGGGGTTAGGTCAGCCAAAATATTCCCATTTGTTGTTTGAACTGTTCTTGTCATAATGTCGTATTGGTCTACACAGGTGGCCATTAGTTCTATACATTACACCAAAGTGGGGAAGGCAGCTTCTTATACAATACCACTATCTCTGAGTACTCTGGCTCTAGGAGTTGGATTTGGACCAAAGACTCTTAATCTGAAGTCATCTAGATCTATGTGACCTAGGTCTATATCCCCTATATTACTCCATCCAGAGTGAATCTGAGTTTCTGGAGGGACTCCTTTGAACTCGTACTTCATTTCTTGTGCTTGAGTAGTCATTTAGTCTACACGAATGGACCTTATAAGTTTGATACCCTGAGGAAACTCCTAACATACTCCTAAGTTTCAGATGAATCTTAAGGCAAATCTGCTATTTACTACTAACATGATTTTTGAAGGAAAATTTAACTGCAATAACAATGTATGCAATCAAAGATCTAGTGTTGCAAGAAAATTTATGAAAATTACCATTAACAATGCATTACAACATTAATTCCATGATTTTGAACTACTTTCCCTTTGAAAATTTTAGAAA
Organism: Cunninghamia lanceolata; assembly: GCA_027924645.1. NCBI lineage: Eukaryota > Viridiplantae > Streptophyta > Pinopsida > Cupressales > Cupressaceae > Cunninghamia > Cunninghamia lanceolata. Next base: position 3,388,974 of record BSBN01001736.1, on the reverse strand, counting down.
ATTTGATCATTTACATGATTTTGCGCTAATTTGAGGGTTGTCCGACCCTCAGGCAGAAAAGCATTGAATTCAAGGTCATCTGACCTTGGCGGGGAAATCGGGGAGGTTTGACCAAAGGTTTGCTTCCTTTTGTGCTTTTGAGTGCTTTGTGTGGGTTTTGACAGTGTCCAACTTGCGTGAGATTTAGAGGTCACCGACGTCTAATGGTTGTCAAGTCGATCGGTTGAGATTTTAGCACAAAGCCTTTGGATACTCTATATTCCTTTGGTGTGAGATTTGGCAGTGCCCAATTTGCACGAGTTTCAGTTGCTACCAACCAAGTCGGTGGGAGGGTATTACAGCGCAATGGTTGAGGCAAGATTTTGGTGGGATTTTCAGGTGGCACCAACCTTGCGGAAGAATTTGGGTCATCCAACCAAGTCAGAGACATGATCATTTAGCACATAGTCAGAGCGAGGGCTTTTCAGTGCAAAAGACAACTTTATGGTTTGCGGGGTTTTTCAAACCTTCCGACCAAGTTGAAGAAAGGTGTTTTGGGCGCATGGGTCAGATGAGGCCATTCTTAGCGTCGGATTAATCTGAATATGCAGCGCAGGTTTTGGAGGTCTCTGACCAACCAAATGATCCACCAGTTTGCAGGTTGGTTGGAGCTTGTTTTGGTGCAAAAAGGAACCGAGGGTTTTTCGGGAGGATTCGCCTAAGTTTAGATTTTAAAACAGTTTACGGCAAACCATTTTCGTAAGAAAACCTAACCAGGGTTTGAAAGAAATAACAAATGTATGTACGGAAACCCTAGTTAAAACCCCACAAACACAAGTTTTAGGAAAATTTAACTGCTTAATTGCTTGTTTTCAAGAGAGATTCAATCGTTTAAAACCCTAACTATTTTGTGGAGGAAAGCTTTTTGAAGAACAGAGTTGAGGTTAAGACCCTACTTGTTGAATGCGAAGATGCATTTAGTTTTCCCGGGTAGGTCGCAGGTTCGAGCTCAGGGAGGATCAAAAGCAACGACGAGGATGGAGCTCCAGAATCCCATTTGAAATTAATGCAAATGGTGAAAAATGAATGACTAATCCCTTTTAACCCCTACCAAAATTGCCATTAATGCACAGGCATATGTTAGTTGTTAGGGTTTGCACGATTTTTCCTCATCTCAGACCTGGCGGAGAATTTGGGTGTGTCAGACTTGGTTGGACAGGACCAAATTCAGTGCAAGCTTAGTTGACATAATTTCTGAGTGTTTTGGGTTCATCTGACTTGCAGGCCTTTCGGGGTTGTCTGACTTAGTCGGTGATTTCTAGTTTTAGCACAAGTCAGAGAAGGTTATTTTTAGCGCAAAAGTCCAACAAAAAGGAGGTTAGTGCTGAGGTCGGAGACAATGATTTTTAGCGCCAGGTCAGACGGATAGGAAATTAGCGCTAAGGTTGAACAAGTGAGATTTTAGCGCAAAGGTCAGTTGAAGGGCAATCTAGTGCAAAAGGTCATTCCAAGGCCTTCAAAAGGAAAATAAGGATTCATCCTAGCAAATTTTGAAGTGATTTTTTGGATAGCATCTTTCAATAAAGGTCAAAATGCACTTTGACCATTCAATCACTTACAAGATGAAGAGATCCAATGACTCTCAAGCCAAATTGAAAGAAGGGGTCTCCATTTTGAATGGGACGTGTGTGCAAGGCACAATAGATACTCAAAGGTATCCTTGGGAAGAGGATTAGTGAAGATATCTGCAATCTAATCTTTGGAAGACACAAACTCCAACTTGACTTCATTCTCATTTACGTTCTCTCTCAAAAAATGAAACTTGATAGATATATACTTTGTCTTTGAATGCAACATTGGATTCTTTGAGATGCTTATTGCACTAGAATTATCACAAAAGATTGTAACTGGCTCCTCAAATACAATTCTGATGTCCTTCAACATTTGCTTCATCCACAGAACTTGTGTACAATTATTTGCTACTGCTATATATTCTACTTCTGCAGTAGATAGAGATATTGCCTCTTGCTTTTTTCTCATCCAAGAGACCAATCTTCTTCCCAAGAAAAATGCACCACCACTAGTACTTTTTCTGTCATCCACATCTCCTGCCCAATCAACATCTGTATATGCATGAAGAGTGAAATCATTGTCCTTTAGATACCACAATCCATAGTCAGTTGTCCACTTGAGATATCTGAAAATTCTTTTGGATCAGCTTGAAATCTAGCAACAAGTCTAACAACATTCATGATGTCAAGTCTGGTCTAAGTCAGATAGAGTAATCCTCCAATCATTGATCTATACCTTTTCAGATTTGCCTCAGGGGAATCATCATCTTTACTTAACTTGCATTCAGTTATCATAGGTGTATCTACTGGCTTTGAATCTTCCATTCTAAACTTCTTCAACAATTCTTTCACATACTTGGACTGAGATATAAAGATACCTTTATCTGACTGAACAATTTGCAGACTTAGGAAGAAATTCATCTCTCTAAACATTGATATCTCAAATTCACTTTTCATTTAATCAGCAAATACTTTGCACATACATTCATTTCCACCAAAAATGATATCATCAACAAAGACCTCAACAATCAGGATGTCCTCATGATTAATCTTGAAGTAAAGATTACTATCAGTAGTACCTTTGCTAAAACCTATCTTAAGCAAATATTTATCCAATCTTGCATACCAAGCTCTTGGAGCTTGCTTGAGTCCATACAAGGCTTTTCTTAGTCTGTAAACCATATCTCCCTGATCAGACAACTGAAATCCTTCCAGTTGCTTAATGTAGACTTCTTCCTCCAAATCTTCATTTAGGAATGCTGATTTGACATCCATCTGATACACTTTAAAATCTCTGAAAGTAGCAAATGTAAGAAACAATCTAACTACCTCTATTCTTACCACCAGAGAAAAAGTTTCTTCAAAATCAATTCCTTCTACTTGAGAATAGCCTTTGCATACCAACCTTGCTTTGTTTCTTACAACTTCATCATCTTCATTTAGTTTATTTCGAAAGACCCATTTGGTTCCAATCACATTTTTGTCCTCAGGTCTAGGAACAAGATCCCAAGTGTGGTTCTTTTCAATTTGCATTAATTCTTCTTCCATTGCTTTTACCCAATTTTCATCATTACAGGCTTCACTTACTGATTTAGGTTAAATCCTAGAAATCAAACAAATCTCTTCTTGATCTTCAACAACTCTTCTCCTAGTTCGAACACCTTTATTTCTATCTCCTATGATTTGATCTTTAGGATGATTCATTCTTACATACCTGGGGGTTTTGGGAATTGCTTGAACTTCTATTTCTTGAGCTTGTTCCTTAACATCTGTATTATTTTCTTGAGTTCCTAGAGTTTCCAGATCAATCTAAATCTGAGTCAAAGTTTGAACTAACCTTCCTTGACTTTGACTTTCATCTTGATCATCTAAATCATATCCGTAGAACTTGGAATGTCCTTCCTTGCTCTCATCAACTCTAACATTAGCACTTTCAACAATCTTTTTCAACCTCTTTTTAAAGCACCAGTAAGCCTTACCTTGAGTAGAGTACCCCAAAAATATTCCCTTATCACTTCTTGTATCAAACTTGCCTAAATCCTCATCTCTTTTGATATAGCATTTACTACCAAAAACACTAAAATATCTCACAGTAGGAGGATGACCAAACCATAGTTCATAAGGGGTCTTACCAGAATTGCCTTTGATCTGCACCCAGTTAAGAGTGTAGATAGCAGTACTTACATCTTCTCTCCAGTAAACTTGTGGAATATTTGTTTCCATCATCATGGTCCTGACAGCTTCTTGAATGGTCTAGTTCTTTCTTTCTACAACTCCATTTTGTTGGGGAGTCCTAGGAGCAGATAATTGTCTTTTTATGCCATGCATTTCATAGAAAGTATCAAACTCACGGGAAGTAAATTCTCCACCTTTGTCAGATCTCAGACATTTCAAATTTCCACCAATCTCATTTTCCACCATCACTTTGAACACCTTAAATTTGTCAAGAGCTTCTAATTTTTCTTTTAGGAAAGTTACCCACATCATCCTAGAGTAATCATCAATTAGCAACATGAAATATCTATCTCCTTACACACTCCTAATTCTAGCAGGACCATAGAGATCAGTATGTACCAGTTCTAATCATCCAGTTGAAGATTGTTCCTTACTTTTGAATGAAATTTTGCTCTGTTTCCCCAATTGACATTCTCTACACATGCTATTAGGTTTCACAAGTTTTGGAAGATCTCTTACAGCCTGAGTGGTACTTATTTTGATAATTTTATCAAAATTCACATGACACATCCTCCTATGCCATAACCAACTTTGATCTATCTGAGCAATCAAACAACTTTTGCCAGAACTACTTAAATGAAAAATGTTACCTCTAGTTAAGTACCGGATGCAATTTCAGTTTCAGAACTCTCTAGGAATCTGCATTTTCCATCCTTGAATCGAAGATCATAACCTTTATCAACCAACTGTCCAACACTGAGAAGATTATGTTTTAGTCCTTCCACATACTACACATCATTGGTGCTATTGTTACCATCAAAAGAGATGGATCCTCTGCCATGAATTCTATAGGCTGAGTTATCTCCAAATTTCACCAGCCCTCCTTCATAATTTTCAAAATTCACAAACTTACTCTTGTCTCCAATCATATGATGAGAACATCCACTATCAATCACCCATTCATCTTTCTCAACAAACTGAGTAGCTAAGGCACTTTCCATATTTGCATAGCTAGCAGATTCAGTAGACACTGGATCTTCTTCTTTGATGGCAATGAACACCTAATCATTTTCAAAGGAACTTCCATGATCAGATTCATCATCTATGACTCCTTCTTATCCAACTTTTTGGACATAGTAACATTTGTTCTAATTTTTGTATTTGTTAGGTTTTGGTTTTGAAAATGTCTCCAGACATCTTGAGGCAAAATGACAATCTTATTACAAGAAAAACATTTGAGTGGCAATTTTCCTTCATACTTACCAGATCCTCTTGGAAATCTTTTGGTAAGAAGAGCTTCAAGATCTGCAGTTTCAATTTCAACATCTTCAAGATCCTTCCTTGTCTTCACGAATCTGTTTGATCTTGCACAAGAGCTTTCACCCAGATCATATCTTTGTTTTACATATACACTAGCCTTAAATGCAAATTCAAACTTGGGAAGAGAATCACCAAACTCACTTAATTCAAAAGATAAAATTTTGCCAACCAGTTGATCTCTTGTAACTTCTGAGACAGTCTTGATCTCCTCTATAGTAGCAACCTTATGTTTGTATGAATCAGGTAAAGATCTAAGAACTTTTGATACAATCTACGATTCTTCCAAAGTTCCACCAGCACACCTGATACCACACACAAGTTCATTTATCTTTTGCATGTAGATTGCGATGTTTTCATCTTCATTCATCCTCAGAGTTTCAAATTTTCCTCTTAGACTTTGCAGCTTGGCACATTTGACAAATTTATTGCCTTCATACAGATTCTCCAGCTTTTTCTAGATTTCATAAGCAATTTTTAGACCAAAGATATTTGTCATTTCTGAATCAGTTAGGGCACTCAACAAGGCTTCTTTAGCTCAAAGGTTATTTGTAGCATCTTTGAGTTGATCTGGAGTTGAAGGACCTTTCTCTGAAGGTTTATACTCAACACTGGTTATCGCCCAATAGGCATCACCCATGCATTGCAAATGGCACTCCATGCGATTCTTTCAAACAGAATAATTTGTTCCATCAAATCTTAGACTATTCTTCTTGTAGGTCAACATCCTAGATCTCCTCAAGCGGTCAGGGTTTTATAAGAGGATTTGTCTTTGATACCAATTGTTGGAATTAGATCGAACAACTAAGAGGGGGGGGTGAATCAGTTGTCACATAAAATAAACTTTTTTTGCTTTTAACCTTGTTTATTAACTTACTTATCAAATTAATGATATAAACATTAGAACATAGATCAACATGTGAGCAGAAACATAATCAACACACTTGACACCAAGATTTTGATGTGGAAACCCGATTAAGGGAAAAAAAATAGTGGGGGTTAACCCACAAAGATTTGTACTCTATTAAAAGTACTTTTAGAAAAATAGAAGGCACATGCCTTTGGGCGCACTGCCCAAAGCTCACTGCTCAAAAGAGAGGCTCATTGCCTACAAAATTTATTTAGAATAGAAAGAATTAACTGAGAAATAGCATCTACTTCATGCCTGGTTTAGTTTCAATGAATGCTCACAAAACTTCTACTTTGCTCCAAATTCTTCTTCACTGCCTTCTCACTCTACGTTGCTCTCACTCCTTTTCTTCTCTGCCCTGCTTCTGATCCTTTATTCGGATTTAATCTATTTTGCTCAAGGATAATATTTAACAACTCTTCAACAAGTATTTATACACTTCATCAACCTTGGAATGATCAACAAGGTCGGCCAAACATAGCTGAGACTTGAATCTTCCTCTACTAACATGGCATGCTTCATAAAATGATCTTTAGATCATCTGCAACATGCTAGGAACATCCGGTTGGCCAAGACTGGGAAGAACATCAACTTCAAAGAGAAAATCTTCAATAACAAGCTCAAACTCCAATGTAGACCTCCAACATAGCAGCCATGTGATCTAGAGACTTCCACAAGCACATTGAACTCACAAATAACATCCCCTCTAAACCAAATTACTAGAATCATTTGTATCTTCCTTTGGACCCTTAAGAACACTGTCTGCCATGACTGTCAAACTAGAAGGATGGCTTGCAGACCTCCAAACCAAAAACCACTAGAGTTGGTGATACACACTGCCTTCCCAAACGTGCCTTCAGATCCACAGATTATAATATTTCACTTTGGAGCAATCTAGACCAAACTTACTATCACTCTGTCTCTTCTGACTACTGCAAGATCCAGTTCTATTCAGATGCCCATAACTTCTTCAAATCTTCATGCGGACTTCTCAATTCTTGACTAGAACAACCTCTTACAATCTTCTACATAGCCATAAGGTCCACAAACATTGAGTCTTCATTAATTTTTTCAATATCCTCAACACTCCAATCTCCTGAACAAGCAACAAAATAAGGCACAGTTGATATCAATAACAACAAGAATATGTTGACATCAATGACAACACTGCTTAGGCACATATTTGCAATAGTATACATCATTATTCGCTTTGCAAATAATGATGAAAGCATGATATGTTTCAAACACTTGTACATATAATCAAATCAAAGTGCTTGACTTCTCAAATAATGTCCAACACAATGAAGAACACCAAAGTAACCTTGTAAAGATTAGTTTGACATCTATGCCAAACATCACTACCAATGCCAACAAGGGTCAACACTCTCATGCTAGGAATTCATAGCACACCATCGAGGAGCATGCTTCAGGGAATAGGGAGTGTAGTAAGAGTCCTCCATGAGTTTGGGTGGAGCATGCAACTGAGGTTGTTGTGGAGTCGATCCACTTTGAGCCACCACCTCAAGCTCATCAACCAGATGCAAGAGGTGCAGTCTGTTGGGAATTAAGGTGTCTCAACCTTGCAATTCCTAGCATTGGTTATTAGATTATTTATTTATTTATTTGCCTAATTTTGTATTTACTTGCACATCCTATTTTGTCATTTAGTATGAGGTTGCATTGTGACTTGTCATCCTACTTGTAATATGACTTGGATGGTCAAGTCAAACACATGTGTATTTGGGCATCCCATTTGAGGTTGCACTAATATGCCATGTGTCGGCATCTTGGATTATGATAGAGGAGTTATCTTGTATGACAGAATCTATGACGCATAAGAGCCAAGTATAGAGATTCCTATGACAAGTGAAGACAAGTGTCAAAGAGTACCTTTGCATGAGAGAAAGGCATCTTTGGGTGCCCAAGTTGGGTTATGACATGTTGTAAGAGGAATATACTATATTTAGTCTTGTATGATGGATTCTCTTACAACATTAAAGGTTGTTAAATTGGGCAGATTTTATGACAACTGTAAGATGTGTAAGAGCATCTGTCATAGCTATTTTTAGCCTAGAGCGCTCCATTCTTGGGAAGTAAAATGTGCCATGTATGATAGATGTAAGAGAGGTGTATGCATGTTAGACAAGTGTCCTTTGATGTGGGAAATTGGCCATGTGGCCAAGATGGATGCCTACCTCTAGAAGCTTCTCAGTTATGCCTTGTAACTCTATATAATGAAGTGTTTTGGAGTAGTAGATACATAGTTTTTTTATAGGTACTATTATGCTTCCAGAATAGCTCCAGAAACAACATTTGTAGACTCCTAGAGTAACTTGCATTACAAGTGTGTTGTAAACAATCTTATTTTGATAATACATTATGCAGGTTTTGGAGTGTGGGTTTTTTCACCTAAAAAGGTTTTCCCCATGATATATCTTGTGTCTCTCTTGCACTATTGTGTTGTGTTTGCTGTTGCAATCTCTGTGTTAATTGCATAACATAACTGTAACTATAAGGATTTGAAAGAATTTTCACTCTACTTCCCTTATTAGATCAGTGTAGGAAGTGTTTTCATGTACCTTTCTTCCTTTCAATTGGTATTAGAGCTTGATGACCTTTGATCCTAATTGTTGGGTAGGGTTTTTTGTACTGATCTTCAATTGAGTGAGAGTCTATGTAGAGTATTATGTAATCTTGTTGCAAGAAGGAGATGGCAGACACATGCAGAAGAATAGAGTTGGAAAAGTTTAATGGAAATAATTTCAAGTTGTGGAAACTCAAAATGGAAGAGATGCTTGTTGATAGAGATCTATGGGAAGCTATATCTGACACAAAATCAATGGCAATGGCTCAGGTAGATTGGGATCTCAAAGATCAAAAAGCTAAGGGTCTTGTGAGACTCTGTTTAGCTGATTCTGTCTTGTTAAATGTTTATGAAGAGAAGACCGTGAAAGAACTATGGAAGAAGATTGGAGATGTTTATCAGGCTAAATCCCTAGTAAACAAGTTATTCCTGAGGAAGAAGCTATATTCTCTAAGGATAGATGATGGAGGATTTGTTGTAAATTATCTAAATGCCTTTAACATGTTATTTGCATAGTTGACTTCCGTTGGTGTAAAGATGGAGGAGGAGGATCATTACATGACCTTGCTTTGTTCTTTGCTAGACTTGTGGGACCACGTTGTCATGGCCATTAGGAGCATTACTACCACCTTGAAGATGGATGAAGTGGTATCTTTGATGTTGTCTAAAGAGATGCAGCGAAAGTCTTCTGAATCGGCAAAGGAGGCTCTTATAGTTCGTGGTAGGCCCAAAGAGAAAGGGAAAAAGAAATACAAGAAAGCTGAAAAGGGCAAATCCAAATCCTGTGGGAGATCCAAATATCCTAAAAAGTCCAAGGTACTATGTTGGAACTGTAGTAAATCCAGGCACTTCTGAAAGGAGTGTAAAGAGGAGAAGAAGAAAAAGAAGAACTTCTTTGATTCTGATTCTGACAAGTCACAAGATGATGGTGATGCTTTTGCTGCAGCATTGGCAACCCATGCATTGAAAGATGTGTGGTTGATAGACTCTGGTGCTTCTTTCCACATGACCTCACATCAAGGCTGGTTCATAGAGTATGAAGATTTTGATGGTGTGAAGGTGTATCTAGGTGATGACTCTCACTTGAAGATAGTTGGCCATGGAAGAGTCTTGATTCGATTCCCTGATGGATGGGTGAAGCGGATCAATGGAGTTTTGCACATCCCTGGTTTAGCATGGAACATTCTTTCTATAAGTAAGTTGAATGATTTGGGTGTGCAAGTTGTCTTCTCAAATGGAGGATGCAAGATGATGAGAGGAGCTATGGTGCTTTCTAAGGGTACTCAGAGAGGTACTCTATTTCAGCCGGAAGCATGCACTGTTTAGTGCAATTGTTCTTCTGTTTCAAAGAAAATGCTTCAGATTCTTCATCCTCACCATTGGAACCAGTAGCAAAGAAATGTGTTGCTTCAACTTCTGATGGTTGTGCTTTCTGGGTACCTAAGGGTGCCAATTCTTTGGAAATAAAACTTCCTGTTGAGAAGATAATGTGGTGGCATGAGAGACTTGGTCACATTGGTGAGAAGGGTCTTAGAACCCTAAAAAATAAAAAACTTATTGGAAGGTTTAAATGATTGTAATCTTGAGTTTGACTTTTGCAAACATTGTGTATATGGAAAACAAAACTGTGTTCAGTTTTACTCTAGTTCTCATAAGACTTCTGGTGTGTTGGATCTAATCCATTCTGATGTGTTTGGTCTTGTGAATGTTCCTTCGATTTCTAAATTGTTATATTTTGCATCATTCATAGATGATTACAGTCGAAGGACATGGATTTATTTTCTCAGAAGAAAATCTGAAGTCTTTAGTTGGTTCAAAGAGTTTAAAACTTTTGTAGAGAATCATATGGTTAAAAGATTAAGTGTTTGAGAACTGACAATGGTGGTGAGTTTTGTTCGACAGAGTTTGATAAGTTCTGTAAAGAACATGGGATTGAAAGACATAAGAGAAATCCATACATCATGCAACAAAATGGAGTTGTAGAGAGGATGAATAGAATGTTGATGGAGAGGGCTAGGAGTATGCTTAGTGGAGATAGCCTCGAACAAAAGTTTTGGGCTGAAGTTGTAGCCACTGCTTGTTACCTGGTTAATAGGTCTCCTACTTCAACACTTGTTGAAAAGACACCCATGGAGGTGTGGTCTAGTAAGAAGCCTTCATTGAGACATCTTCATGTTTTTTGTTGTGAGGCATATGCACATGTGCCTAAGGAGAAGAGGTCAAAATTGGAGAACAAGGTAGTTAAGTGTATCTTCATTAGTTATGGTGTTAGTGTGAAAGGGTACAATCTTTAGGATCCTGTAGCCGAGAAAGTCTTGTATAGAAGAAGTGTTATCTTCAGAGAGGTAACTCCTATTTTTCTACAGCTAAAGAAAAAGAAAAGAAAGAGGATGTGGTTCATTTTCCTACTACCCTTGAGAAGATTGAACTAAAAGACCCTGTTGGACCTGATGATGAGGAGAGCTCTAGTAGCTCTAAAAATTTAGAAGAGGAAGAAGAACCTCCACCTCAGCTTTTGAGGAGGTCCACATGAATTAGAAAGAAACCTGAGAGGTTTGGTTATTCATTCCTTGATTCTAATTGTGTTTTTGCCTTGATTTATAACATTGATGAGCCTAGAATTGTGAAAGAGGCTATGGGCATGAAAGATGCAGGTTCCTGGAAGGAGGCCATGGAAGATGAGATGGTTTCTTTGGAAAAGAATAAAACATGGGACTTGGTGCCTTTGCCTGAAGGATGGAAATTTGTTGGATTTAAATCGGTGTTCAAAAAGAATTTTGGTGTAGATGGTAGTGTTGAGAAATATAAGGTCAGATTGGTTGCGAAGGGGTATTCTCAGGTGGAGGGAATTGATTATGGTGATATTTTCTCTCCCATTGCAAAGATGACATCTATTCAGTTCTTGTTATCTCTTGCAATAGCTTATGCCTTAGAGGTAGAACAAATGGATGTGAAGACAACTTTCCTTCATGGTGACTTGGAGGAAGAAATCTATGTCACAGCCAGAGCACTACATGGTGAAAGGTAAAGAAAACCTAGTTTGCAAGTTAAAGAATTCTTTGTATGGTTTGAAATAATCTCCTAGGATGTGGTACCAAAAGTTTGATGCCTTTGTGTTGAGTATTAGATTTCTGAGATCAAAATTGAATCATTGTGTGTATTTAAAAATTGACAATGATCGCATTCTCATTATAACATTGTATGTTGATGATATGTTACTAATTGGGAATGGTAAAGGTTTGATTTCTGATTTGAAGTCTTAGTTGTTAGCACAGTTTGAAATGAAAAACTTAGGGGCAGCTAGGTACATTCTGGGGATGGAGATCAAAAGAGACAAAGCAAACAAAAAACTTTGGTTAGGCTAGAGTAAGTATGTTAACACTGTGTTGGAGAGATTTAGTATGGTGGATTGCAGACTGTTGACTATTCCTGTTATGATGGGGACAAAGTTATCTCTTGATGATTGTCCAAAGTCTCCTTTTGAGATGGAGGATATGAGTAGAGTACCTTATGCTAGTGTACTTGGCAACTTGATGTATGCTATGGTCTGTACAAGGCCAGACATTGCCCAAGCAGTGGGAGTCCTTAGTTGGTTTATGGCTAATCCTAGATGGGTACATTGGGATGTAGTGAAGAGAGTGTTCAGATACTTATGGGGTACTTCTGAGTATTCCCTATGTTATCATGGTTATCCTTCAGGACCTCAACATTCTGTGAGTATTCATCAATTTGTGGATTCTGATTGGGCAAGTGACATTGACAACAAGAGATCCACCAGTGCTTATGTGCTTACTATGTTTGGTGGTGCTATTAGTTGGATGAGTAAGTGACAACCTGTGTTCACTTTGTCCACAACAGAAGAAGAGTACATGGCAGCAACTCATGCTTGTAAGGAAGCCATTTGGCTTAAGAGGTTGTGTTCAAATGTTGGTTTTGATGCAGGATAGATTACGATCCATTGTGATAGTGAGAGTGCGATTTGCTTAGCAAGGAATCCTACTTTCCATGCCAGAACAAAGCACATTGATGTTTAGTTTCATTTTGTTCGAGATATGGTAGAAGATGGGAAGGTGATGTTGGAGAAGGTGGACACTTTGAAGAATGTTGCAGATGCATTGACAAAACCTGTGGGCACAGATAAGTTTAGATGGTGTTCAGAGTCTATGGGCCTCTTGGCCCCTAGCAATTAAATCTTGTCTTTCTATTGGCTCTTGCAAGGTGTTCGAAAAGTGGGAGAATGTTGGGAATTAAGGGGTCTCAACCTTGTAATTCCTAGCATTGGTTATTAGATTATTTATTTATTTATTTCCCTAATTTTGTATTTACTTGCACATCATGTTTTGTCATTTAGTATAATGCGGCATTATGACATGTCATCCTACTTGTAATATGACTTAGATGGTCAAGTCAAGCACATGTGGATTTGGGCATCCCATTTGAGGTGGCACTAATATGCCATGTGTTGGCATCTTGGATTATGACAGAGGAGTTATCTTGTATGAAAAAATGTATGATGCATAAGAGCCAAGTATAGAGATTCCTATGACAAGTGAAGACAAGTGTCGAAGAGTATCTTTACATGAGAGAAAGGCATCTTTGGGTGCCCAAGTTGGGTGATCACATGTTGTAAGAGGAATATGTTATATTTAGTCTTGTATGATGGATTCTCTTACAAAATTAAAGGTTGTTATGTTGGGCAAATTTTATGACAGCTGTAAGATGCGTAAGAGCATCTGTCATAGCTATTTTTAGCCTGGAGCACTCCATTCTTGGGAAGTCAAATCTGCCATGTATGTTAGATGTAAGAGAGGTGTATGCATGTTAGACAAGTGTCCTTTGATGTGGGACATTAGCCATGTGGCCAAGATGGATGCCTACCTATAGAGGCTTCTCAATTATGCTTTGTAACTCTATATAATGCAATGTTTTGGAGTAATAGATACATAGGTTTTGTACAGGTACTGTTATGTTGTTGGAATTACTCCAAAAACAAAATTTGTAGACTCCTAGAAGAACTTGCATTGCAAGTGTGTTGTAAACAATCTTGTTTTGATAATACATAATGTAGGTTTTGGAGTGTGTGGTTTTTCACCTAAAAAGGTTTTCCCCATGATATATCTTGTGTCTCTCTTGCATTCTTATGTTGTGTTTTCTATTGTAATATCTGTGTTAATCACATAACATAATTGTAATTGTAAGTGTTGATAACTGAGAGGGGGGGTGAATCAGTTATCCTAATTATTTCTTCTTTCCGAACTTTCTTATTAATCAATGCAACATTAATTCAAATAAGCAAACATTACCATGAAATGGAAAAACACATGACACCGTATTTTTGACGTGGAAACCCTGTTAAGGGAGAAAACCATGGGGTGATTAACCCAAAGATTATTCTCTATTAGAAGAATAAGGAAATACAAAATGGCACTTGCCAATTAGGGCTCACTGCTTGAGCACACTGCTCACAAAGGAGGCACACTGCCTACAAGGAGACACACTGTCTACAAAAGAATGCTATACAATACTTGAACTGATTGGAAGCATCCACATATGCTGGAGTTCAGTTCCGGTTAGGCTCAGTACACTGATCTGCTGCACTTCATCTTTCCTCTTCTCTTATGCTGCTTTCCTTTCACATACCGGACCTTCCTTACTGCTTCTGCTCTGCTCTGCTTTTATTCGCATATCACATATCACCACTACTCTTCTCACAACTAAATCCATCCTATATATATATCCGCACAAGTGATTTCATTATCTTTCTAGTCGGCACCTAGAACAGTCAATCTTCTCACAAACTCTGTTCTGTTGGCTGAATCCTTACACATCAAGTAATGTGGATCAAGTATATGCTTGTAGAAATCGTTAATCATGTTGGCCAAACATGATTCATGCTTCATAACCTTTAACACCATCAGTAACACATCCGAAAAGTAGTCTGATGTTCTGTCAGTCAGTTCTTCCTCTGTTCACACTGTCACTCAGGAATCCGGTACTCAACTATTCATATCTTTTTCCTTGTCCATCACCAGAGGCTAAATCCTTGGAATCTATTACTCAAGGTAGTCCTCTTGACTTCCCCAAATCCGTACTACACCAAGATACTTCCTCTGAGAGATCCGAACCTGTCTGTCGGACCTTGCCACATGCTCTGTTCTTGTTTACCGGACCACAACATTCTTCACTCTGACTTCCGGTAGAGACACACCATGTCCTGCGGATGTGTGGGATGAACTTTGTTGCCATCAATGACAACAATCATGAATCCATATAGTGTTTCTTGCCAGCAGTAAGGACTTAAAATAATTTGCGCTCTACTTCCCTTATTAGATCGGTGTAGGAAGCATTTTCATGTACCTTTCTTCCTTTCACAGTGCACACTCCCCATGATGTACAGGATTAGAATAGAGAGTTTCTTTGTTTGTATCCTTTGACTTTTCAGGGTTGAAAAATGGAGTTAAAGCAAAGTCTTGGCTCCTTAGTTCAGATAGATTATTTAAGTTGCATACTTATGAAAGAAACCTAAAGGCACATGTCTCTATTCATCTATTGCAAGGCACCACTTCTACCTAGTGGTACTAGGAAGAGCAGAAGTATCACTTTGTGTTAGACACTTTATCTTGGGATACCTTCTAAGAGTGCTTTTGAGCACGATACTTACCGAAGAACTTTTGACAATGGTGCATTAATGAATTTCATGATCTATAGCAGTGAGAACTTATGGTGGCACAACATGAGAGTTAGTTATTAGAGTTGTTGCAGTATGTGTATTATCTATAGGATGAGTTTGATGTAGGAGCATCCCTTCTTCAAGAGCAATCTTGCATCAACCAAAAACATTTATATTTCAGTTTGTTGTAGTTCAGTTTATTTTTTTCATTTGGCAATTCAGTCAGTAGCAGTTTCTATACTTCAGTCTGCATTCTACCACAGTTACATTTTAGACCCTATGGAGCTAGACTTAGTATCTAGACGTGTTCATCTACAACATATCTGAATCTCAGAGCATTTGGTTAAGGTAGCGAAAAGATATCGCTATTAGAAGATTGATTATTTTCTTAGAACAGAGCATCCTGACACTCTCAGATAATCAGATGAAGGAGAAGACCTGTGGAGTATTTCACAACCTTCAAATCTTAGAGACATATCATTCAATGTTGTTTGGTTCATGGCTAACCTTCCCCAAGATCTACACATCATTCCATTCATTTGCGGAGCTGTTCTACATGATTAGGTTTGACCTATCTGTGTACACACGTTACAACTCTTCATTGGAGTTTGTGATCTTCCTTGGCTGATGCAGAGGAATCTTTTGTACTGGACATGATATATAATGATGTGATAGATCCTTAGGAAAGCAGTTCATGATATAGAGATAGTTGATAGTTTATATTTTGTGTGAAGGAGCTTCAAAGCCATATCTTGTGCATATTCTGATATTCTGTAATCAGGCCTCTAAGCCCTAATTGTAAGCTCGCATGTTCCCAGCTGATCTGTATTTGAAGTCTATGATATACTGAATGATTGAATCTACATTTGTTTCATATCTTTGAGTTGTTTCCATTGTGTTTACTATTACTACACAGTCTGGATTGTTCATTCTGTGAACCCTCCTACCGTGACTACACCAAGTGGTATTAGTGTGAAAGTTCAAATCTTTGGGAGAGAATTAAGCAAAGTGGGAAAAGGAATTCTATAAGATCTTGTTGTGGACAGATCGCCAAATCTGAGGTAGGTTACTTGTGTCCCAACCGATCACCGACTATGAGGCAATTGTCACCTTATAGCCCAATCGCTGAACTTTAGGCAGTTTACACTTGATCCTAGGAAGAATGCCATTGAGGAGAATCCCTGCTATTGGAACAATGGCTGGTAGATTGGATGAGATGATGGAAATGATGAAAATAATGAGATTTCGATTGGATGCTGTTGAGGAGGATAGGCGAAGAGGATTGACACCGAGACCTAATGTTGAAAGTGATGATGAAGAAGAATTTTAATCTGTTGAACAAACCGGCGAAACCCTAGGAGGTGATGAAGAAGAAGAATCAGATCAAGTAAAGATGTTGCAAGCTATTTCAAAGATTGGGAAGAGACCTAGAGTCAATGTACAGAACTATACTAGAAATTTGAACACTGAAGAATTGTTTGACTGGATAAATGACATGTAAGAGTACTTTGAATATGAAGAAGTTGAAGATCTAGAGAAGGTGAAGTTTGCAAAGAAAAAGTTGAAAGGACATGCTGCTATATGGTGGAAAGAAGTTTAGTTGGATAGAAATGGGAGAGGAAAAGAAAAGATTACAAAATGGGATAGGATGGTGATGAAATTGAAGAATCAATTTATACCTACTGACTATGAGTTGGAACTATTGAAGAGATTGCAAAACCTAAAGCAAAAAGAGAAATTTGTGAAGGAGTATACTAAAGAATTTCATAAGGATAGGACATGGTGAAGCAAGCAAGGACAAAGTGGCTAGATACATCAATGGATTGAGATTAAACATTCAAGAGGAATTAAGTTTGGTAAGGATGACATCTTTAGAGGAAGCATATCAGTATTTCCTGAAAGATGAAGAGAAGCTAAATAAGAGACATGATCAGAGACAGAGAGGTAGACGAGGTAAATTTTAGAGAGGTAGAACATTTTTTGGAGGAGACAGATCATATCCAGAGTAGAACAAGCTTGACAACCCATTTAAGAAGGAGGACAAAGATAGCAGTGCCTATCGGAGCAATGACAGAAATTTTCATCATAGAGGTAATTATAATTCATACCGGAATGAAGGACATAGAAGAGAGGGAAGAGGATTTGATAAGAGAACATTCAAAGGTCTTATTTCAAGTGTGGAGGTGAAGGACATAGAGCATTTGAATTGAATTAGGAGAGTACAAGCAAGAGGACAAAGAACAGTGGAAGAGCAGCCTATGTGGAAGAAGAAGCTATTGGATCACCTAATTCAGTTGGTAAACCTAAGAAAGAGGAATCATTTGTGATTAGGAGAGCACTATTTCAAGTAGAGACAAATGAAGAACCACCATAGAGGAAAAGTTTGTTCAGAACTAAATGCAAATCAAGAGGTAAATGTTGTAAAGTTATTATTGATAGTGGTAGTTCAGATAGCCTAGTTTTAGAGGAGATGGTGACTAAGCTGAAGTTGGAGAGATTGAAACACCCTAAGTCCTATCAGATAGCATGGATTCAGGATGATCATAAGGCATTGGTGAGTGAACTTGATGTTTGGTGAGATTTCATATTGGATCTTATCATGATGAAGTCTTGTGTGATACTATGCCTATGGATGTTTGTCATATCTTGTTGGGTAGACCTTGGCAGTATGATAGAAAGGCTATACATGATGGGAGAAAGAATACATATACTATAACAACAAATGGAAAGAGAATTACTTTAATTCCTTTGGAGGATGATCCTAAGAGTGAAGTATGTGGGAATGCTAGAATCTATTTGGTAGATGGAAGGAAGTTCTTGGACAGTTTGAGACATGAGAACATGTGTTATGCCTTTATTCCTAAGAATCTTGAAACATTGAAGAAGGGGACTAAAGAATCAAAACCAAAGGAGATAACAGAGTTGCTGACAGAATATGAAGACATCATATTAGATAATGTCCCTGAAGGATTGCCACCTATAAGGAGTATTAGTCATCACATGGATCTAATACCGAGAGCTAGTTTGCCTAACAAAGAAGTGCATAGAATGACACTGACAGAGAATGAAGAATTGAACAGACAGATACAAGAGTTGTTGAGGAAAGGATTGATTAGAGAAAGTTTGAGTCCTTGTGTAGTACCTGTAGTGTTAGCACCAAAGAAAGATAGAGAATGGAGAATGTGTATAGACTCTAGAGAAATAAACAAGATCACAGTTAAGTATAGATTTCCTTTACCTAGGATGGATGACATTATGGACTGTTTGAGTGGAGCAAGATATTTCATAAAGATAGATTTGAAGAGAGGATACCATCAGATCAGAATCAGAGAAGGAGATGAATGGAAGACTACTTTTAAGACAAATGAAGGATTGTATGAGTGGTTAGTGATGCCTTTTGGATTGACAAATACACCTAGTACTTTCATGAGGTTGATGAATGATGTCTTGAAGAAATTATTGGGTAAGTTTGTTATTGTATATTTGAATGATATTCTAATTTTTAGTAAGACAAAAGAGGAGCATTTGCAGCATCTGAGACAAGTTTTGCAGAGACTGATGGAAGAAAAATTGCTGATAAACATCAAGAAGTGTAGTTTCATAAAGGAAGAATTGGTATATTTGGGATTTGTGATTTCTGTGAAAGAATTAAAGATGGACCTTGAGAAAGTAAGAGCAATTGTTGAATGACCTACACTAGAGAGCATTGGAGAAGTTAGATCATTTCATGGATTGGCTAGTTTGTACTAGAAGTTCATCAAAAATTTTAGTTCAATTTGTAACCCTATGACAAAGACAATGAGAGGTGATAAAAAGATTTTGAAGTGGACATCAGAAGTGGATAAAAATTTTGAGTTGTTGAAGCAGAAAGTGACAGAGAAACCTATTTTGGCATTACCAGATTTCAATAAGGTATTTCAAGTAGATTGTGATGCAAGTGGAATTGCAATTAGAGCAGTATTAAGTTAGGAAGGTAGACCTGTAGCATATTTCAAGGATAAGTTGAATGATGCAAGGATAAGATATTCAGTTTATGATCAAGAATTCTATGCCATAATTCAAGCCTTGAAGAAGTGGAGCCATTACTTGTTGCTTAAGGAGTTTGTGTTGTATACAGATCATTAAGCTTTGTAATATTTGAATAGTGAAGGTAAGTTGAATTAGAGACATATGAGGTGGGTAGAGTTCATGCAGAGTTATAATTTTGTGTTGAAGCATAGGAGTGGTAAGTCAAGTAAAGTTGTTGATGCATTGAGTAGAAGAAACTTGTTGACAAAGATGAGAGTTGAAGTGTTGGGTTTTGATGAGTTGAAGGATATGTATGAGGGACTAATTTTGTAGAACCTTGGAGAGCATGTAAGGAACTATTGTAACAGATAGGAGTAAGTGGTTAGATTATTTCATTCAAGAGAATATGTTGTTCAGAGGAAATCAATTATGCATACCTAAGAGTTTGATAAGAGACAATTTGATCAAGGAGAAACATAGTGGTGGATTGGCAGGACAATTTGGCATTGATAAGACAGTGGCTTTGGTGAGTGAAAATTACTTTTAGCCTTAGATACATAAGGATGTTAGGAAATTTGTGCAAAGTTGTAGAGTTTGTCATGCTGCAAAAGGAGTAGTCAAAATACTGGATTGTATAAACCTTTGACATTACCAGAGAGACCTTGGGAAGACATAAGCATGGATTTTGTAATGGGATTGCCAGAGAAATAGAGAGGACATGATTCAATATTTATAGTGGTAGATAGATTTTCAAATATGGCTCATTTTATAACTTGTAAGAAGATAATTGATGTAGTGCATGTAGCTGACCTATTTTTCAAGGAGATTGTGAGATTGCATGGATTACCAAAGAGCATAATTTTAGACAGAGACACAAGATTTCTTGCATACTTTTGGAAGACACTTTGGAAGAAGATGAAGATAGATTTGAAGTTCAATTCAAAATTTCATCCATAGACTGATGGACAGACAGAGGTAGTGAATAGGAGTTTGGGAAACTTGTTGAGATTTTTGGTTGGAGAGAAGACAGGTAGTTGGGATTTGATTCTTTCACAAGCAGAGTTTGCATATAATAATTCATTGAATAGGAGTACCAGAAGAACACCTTTTGAAATAGTTACTAGAGTAAACCCTAGAGGAGTAGCAGAGTTGAGAGTTATCAGTATGGAAGAAAAGAAAAGTGCAGAAGTAGAAGAATTTGTAGAACATATGGAGACAGTGCATAATTAGGTGAAGAAGCATTTGGAGGATATGAACAGAAAATATAAAGAACAAGTAGATGAGAAGAGAAGACATAATGAATTTGCAGTTGGAGATGAAGTCATGGTGTATTTGAGAAAAGAAAGATTTCCAGTTGGCACTTATAACAAGTTGAAGATGAAGAAGTTTGGACCTTGTAGGATACTTAGGAAGCTTGATTTAGGAAATCCATATGAAGTAGAGTTACTAGAGACATTGGGTATATCACCTATTTTCAACATTATAGACCTATATCAGTATCATGAAGCAGAGTTCAATGACAACATTGAAGAAGGCTTGAAGAAGCAATTACCACAAGAAGCACGGGAGTAGATTGAAGACATTTTGGTTAACAGAGTTGGATGTAGCACTAGAGGAAGACAATACAAATAATATCTTGTGAAGTGGAAAGGTAGATCAGAAGAAGATTCATCATGGATTTTTCAGGCAAAGGTAGACCATCTTGTATTTCCTCTAGCCCCAACAAAGTGAGGGACTCACTTTTTCAATAACCCCAGATGTCTAATGCAGGAGCATCCCTGGTTTGACAGAAATCTTGCATCAACAAAAAACATTTGTATTTCAGTTTGTTGCAGTTTAGTTTATTTCTTTCATTTGGCAGTTCAGTCAGTAGCATTTTCTATACTTCAGTCTGCATTCTACCATAGTTACATTTTAGACCCTATGGAAGTGGACTTAGCATCTAGACATGTTCATCTACAACATCTTTGAATCTTAGAGCATTTGGTTAAGGTAGCGGAAAGATATTGCTATCAGAAGATCAATTGTTTTCTCAGAACAGAGCATCCTGACACTCTTAGATAATCAGCTAAAGGAGAAGACGTACGGAGCATTTCACAACCTTCGAAGCTTAGAGACACATCATTCAATGTTGTTTGGTTCATGGCCAACCTTCCCTGAGATTTGTACATCATTCCATTCATTTTCAGAGGTGTTCTACATGATTAGGTCTGATCTATTCATGTACACACGTTACAAATCTTCATTGGAGTTTGTGATATTCCTTGGCCGACGTAGAGGAATCTTTTGTCTTGGAAATGATATATAATGATGTAATAGATCCTTAAGAAAGAAGTTCATGATATAGAGATAGTTGATAGTTTAGATTTTGTGTTAAGGAGCTTCAAAGCCATATCTTGTGCATATTCTGATATTCTATAATTAGGCCTTTGAGCCCTAATTATAAGCTCGCATGTTGCCAGCTGATCTGTATTTGAATTCTATGATATATTGAATGATTGAATCTATATTTGTTTCATATCTTTGAGTTGTTTCCATTGTGTTTACTCTTGCTACATGGTCTGGACTGTTCATTCTGTGAACCCTCCTACTGTGACTGTAACAGAGTTTCATTAACTCATCCTACAAAACAAAATCAGTGCACAAGAACATGAAGGTAGAAACATGCATCTACAAATCCCCTTTACCATTATATTTTTTTAACCTAGGGAGTTCAAAGCCTATGGGAAAAAGGAGTAGATAAAGTGCATAAGGATAGTAGGTTACAATAGACATAGGGTGACATGGTGGGCTACATGGAGGTAGTCGAGAGGGAAGTAATCTATTGTCGAAGGATGATAACACTCTACATAAGCTTGTTGATTACTAGGTCAGTCATGTGTAAAGGGGGCACGATGGTAGAATTGATGGGAATTCCAGATGATGGGATATAGGCTACAGATAAAGTAGGGAAGGTTTGCATAGTCATGGCATGCAAATACATAGAAGATCCTCTGAATGATAAAGGTTGAGAAGGGGGAATGAACCCATATGATGTTGCAAGTATGTGCAGTTGCTACAAAGTTGTGTTGTCATTTATATCAACATGTTAGTCTGGTGTTGTCATTTGTGTCAATTGGTTAAGAAGGGTTAAGGATAAAGGTTGGCTTCAAAGAGTAAAGATACAGTGGTCTAGAGAATAACAAAGCTGGTAACATCATAGGACAGAGACAGTGACAACAAAGGATAATGGTATAGTGATAGGGAAAGTGTTAACCAAACATAAGGAGACTATTGTGTAGATTCGCTTGGTTGGTAACATTGTAAGAGAGTTTGATCCTCTTCCTCACAAGATGACTTTACTCTTCATAGAAGACTACTGTGCAAGAAGATTTGATCCGGTAAGAAGATTTGTTATGAAATTTGGTTAAATGTCTGTTTGGTAGGACTAAGCCATAGAGTTTTGGTAATTTGGTCCGCATTGGTCTGCTATTAAAGATCTTGCTCTATGGTTCTAGCATATGGTTATTGATGTTGGCAAGAGACACTATATGGATTCATGGTTGTTGTCATTGATGGCAACAAATGTCATCCCACTTATCTGCAAGTCATGGTGTGCCTCTACCAGAAGTCAGAATGAAGAACTGTTGTGGTCCGGTGAACAAGAACAGAGCATGTGGCAAGGTCCGACAGATTGGTCCGGACCTCTAAGAGGAAGTGTCTTGGTGCAGTGTGGATTTGGGGAAGTCAAGAGGACTACCTTGAGCAGTATATTCCAAGGATTTAGCCTCCGGTGATGGACAAAGAAAAAGATATGAATAGCTAAGTACCGGATTCCTGAAAGACAGTGAAAACAGAGGAAGAACTGACTGACTAAGCATCAAAATATTTTTTGGATGTGTTACTGCTGATGGTAAAGGTTGTGAATGCATGAATCATGTTTGGCCGACATGATTAATGATATCTACAAGTATATGCTTGATCCGCATTGCTTGGTGAGCAAGGATTCAGCCGACAGAACAGAGTTTGTAAGAAACTAGACTGTTCCGGATGCCGACTAGAAAGGTGATGAAATTACTTGTGCAGATATATATAGAGGATGGATTTAGTTGAGAAAAGTGTGATTGTATGATGGTGTATGCGAACAAGTACAGAGCAAAGCAGAAGTAGTAAGAAAGATCTGGTATGTGAAAAGATAGCAGAATAAAGAATAGAGGAAAGATGAAGTGCAGTAGATCAGTGTACTAAGCTTAACCGGAACTAAACCCCAGCATATGTAGATGCTTCCAATCAGTTCAAGTATTATATTACATTCTTTGTAGACAGTGTGTCTCTTTGTAGGCAGTGTGCCTCTTGTGAGCAGTGTGCTCGGGCAGTGAGCCCTAATTGGCAAGTGCCATTTTTGTAACTCCTTATTCTTCTAACAGAGAATAATCTTTGGGTTAATCACCCCGTGGTTTTCTCCCTTAACTGGGTTTCCACGTCAAAAATACTGTGTCATGTGTTTCTCATTTCATGATAATGTTTGTTTGTTTAATTCAATGCTGCTTTGATTAATAAGAAAGTTCAAAAGAAGAAATAATTAGGATAACTGATTCACCCCCCCCTCTCAGTTATCAACAATTGGTATCAGAGCGAGGTTCCTCTTAATAGAGCCTAACAGCTTGAGGAAGATCTGGGAGTTCAAATGGATGCATATGGTTTAAGGGAGAAACTCAAGACTGCCCTTGAGGATCTTGAACAGTCAAATTCTGAAGTCAATGAATTAAAGGAAAGACTCAAACAAGCTGATGAATTCATGAGAGAACTAAAAGACAAATTAAGTCTCTCTATGAAAAAGAGAAAGGAGCTGCTCCAACAATTGGCAAGCCAAACTGAAGAAAGCAATACAAATGAAGAATTGACTGAGAAAACCAAGTTATGTGAAAAGTTATCAAAAGAAGTCATTATGTTAAGACATGAAATGGAATTAGGAACTATAAAGTTTACTCAAGAGATTGAAGAAAAAAGAAAAGCTGAAGACAATCTAAGACAATCTCTTAAAGAGAAATCAGAAGAATGCCACCAGATGGACAGGATTATCAGACATCTTGAATCTGATCTTGAAGATGCCAAAGATAATGAAGAAAAACTTGAGGATCAAATTGTCTCTCTCAAAAGAGATCTTCAAACAGCAAATGAATATAAAGAAAAATTCAAGATAAGTTCTGCCCAACTTGAAGTACTTCTTGGAAGTCAAAAGAAGACAGATGACAAGTACGGTTTGGGATATGAGAAAGGAGAAAGCTCCGGATCTGGTCAAAAGAATTTTGGATCAGAAAATCCAAGGAATAGGCCTAGAAGACCTCCGGTAAGTCAGCCCAATGCTCAAAGATATCCATCTTTCAATGGATACTGCCACAGCTGCAATCACTTTGGTCACAAAGCTAATCAGTGCAGAAAAAGAATGAATCAAACTAATCCATCCTTCTCCGAACAGTGCTTTAACTGCAAGAGGTATGGATACAAGTCTCATGAATGCAGAAATATGCAAATAAACAAATCATTCAATGGTAGATGCTTTACATGCAATAGAGTAGGTCATATGGCTAATCAATGCAGATCAAGAGGTTATCAGTCAAATATGCAGAGAAATGTTATTTGCCAAATCTGTAATAGGTCCGGTCATAATGCTAAAGTCTGCAGAAGCAAGAATCAGGACAAAAGAGGTCCGGTGTATAATCAGAATCAAGACAAGGGTAAACAAAAGATGAATGCAGATGAAGTTAGGAATCAGATGAGCAAGATTTGGGTAAAGAAAAGTTCAGAGAATACAGAAATTGGATCCGCACCAAACTCTGGTGCTGATATTCCTTCCGGAAATTAAAAAGTAAGCTCTGGCTCAGGGGGAGACTCAAAGAAAATCCTGTTCCCCCAGCCAATCAAGTGGTGCCGAATATGGCACAAGATGCGGAGTAAAGGGTTTGAAGAGATAAGTCTTGAGATAATCCAGATAAGATTTCAGAGGTCCGCATGAATATATAAAGAAGTTGTGATCGATCAAGTAAGACCTGTTCCGGGAGATGCTCCGGAATGACAGAGGATTACAAAAGGGTCCGGAGAGATCCGGAAGTGCATTATTTCACTCTGCGGGTTGGACAGAGTGTTTGGGATGTTCTTGTAATGTGTCATCTCGATTTGTTCATGATTGAAAGATCCGCATGATGTTCATAGATCAGGACTGATCCGGGATACTCCAAGCTATCTGGATAAGGCAAACCGGAATAATGCAGGTGGAGCATTTATTGCAAACAGATATTAGGGTTTGCAAAATGATATAAGGGATTTCTCAACAATCACCTGATCATTCCACATCTAAGAAGAAGTGAAAAGCGGAGCTCTACAACGAAATTCATCAAGTTCACCGAAGATCTCCTGCCAAAGTCATTACATACAGAAATCAATCTAGCCACTCCGTGTAACCGAAGATGCAAAAGGTATTTTCCACTTTCGATATCTTGCTACAAATCTTTTGAAGAAATGGCTACTCCAAATATAGTAAAAATCTCAGATAGGCCCCGACCTGAATTTAAGAAACATCCATACAAGTCATTGGAGGTAGATCCCTTAGGAGCATTTTCCAGTGTTCCTCATGGAGTTTTACACACAGAAGACATTAGGGTTTACATACATGCAAGCATTGAGGAATTCGAGGAATTCAAATTAAGAGATCTCTATCACAAACAACTGATAGACAATGCTTTTGAGCTTAAACCAGAGTACAAGGGTATCCAGAAGAAACAGTTTGACCAATTCATTCATTTCCCCTACTTTGAAGAAGAAGAATGGGTCTGGTATGTATTGAGCAGAATGCATGACAACTTCCTATGGCTGGATAGACCTTGCAAAATCACAAAAGAGGCAATTAGGGTAGTAACTGGTCTATACTCTTCCGGAGGGATACCTATTCTCAAATCTGTCAAAAACAACATTGTAACTGAGGCCACCGGATCAAAATTTGACAAGAGGGCAATGACCATTGAAGATATTTTGGATCCGGATATCAAGTATGCATCCATGATAATAGGATACAAGATCTATCACTCCAGCAGGGAGAATTCTGTATCCGGAACTGCAGTATATACTGCCTATGAAATGCTAAGGAAAAATGCAGATTATGATCTCTGCGAACTACTCCTAAGCCAATTAATAGAAAATATACAGAAAATCAAGAAGGACAAAAAGAATTCCTTTAAGTATGGTACTCTTATATTATGTCTGTTTTTCTACTTCATGAATGAGCTGCCCGGATCAAGTGGATGGGCATGGCAGAATGACAAACCTGTTGCAGTCTAGATAAGAGATTATCTACATGGGCTTGGGGATGCCAAAGCAAGAAATACAGTCCTATGGGGATACTTTAAAAACTTCCAAAGCACGATGCAAGCAAGAGAAAGAATTCCCCAGTCTCTTGTTGAAAAATACAAAGACTTAGTGTGCTTTATGGTGGACACTGATCAGTGCCTAATGGAGGCAGTGGAGCCAAGGACTGTCTGGATCATGCCCATGGGGTATGAAGTGGATGAACAGATAGTGGAGCTGCATGTTTAACACATGCTAAGTCAGCCCAAAGATCCAAAGGCAGAAAGGTTTGGAACCTTTGAGGAGCTGAGTGTAAAGATCCATGTAGAACTCAGGGAACCTGAGATAAAGAGGAAGGTGAGAAAAGAAGTAGAGCATATTGCTCAAGGCCTAGGCATCCCAAAGGAGGCACTTGATGCCAACCGGGAAAAGAGAAGAAAGGCTGAGGAAGAAAAGAAAGAAGCAGAAAAGAAAAGCAAGAAAAGTACTCCGGTGGAAACCTCAACCCGGACCAGATCATCAAAAGGATCTACACCTATCAGAACCAAAAGCTCAATACCGGAAGTCCAGGGATCCGGTAAGAGATCTAAGACAAAAGCCTCAAGAGCTTATCAAAGCCAAAAGGATGAAGAAGAAACTAAGTCAGATGAGGGAATAAAAGAAATAAAGAAGCAGAAGAAGAAAGGATCCGGTAAACCCTCTTCAGGCCAAGACAAGGAAGAAATGACAGAGAAATTTGCTGAAAAGCCCACCCTGTCTCTAGACAGTGTAGTCAAATCAGTCACTGTGGATGGGAACCTTCAACCGGTGGCTGAATTCTATGATGACTACAATGAGGCAGATCAAAAGATCCTGCAAGAAGCTATAATTAGGTACCTGAACATCTACAATAAAGCTTTTATTGAGATCATCTCTGAAATTCCAAAGAGTCTAGAAATGGAACTAGAAATAAGAAAGAACAATGCCATGGCAAAAGATCTTGAGATCAGGGAACAAATAGCTATTCAGCTATATCCTTCAATTGATCACAAAACAATGAACATGATATTCAAGGACTGCAAGGATGAATTCAAAAGCAAAGCAAGGATGAATCAGCTTATGCTTGGTGAGACTGACAAAGTAGCCAAGGACACTGAAGAGATCCTCCAGAATACATTCAAAAGGTTCAATATTCCTGTTACAGAGGACTTAGGTGCAGAAACAGCTGCGGACTTGGAATCATCTGCTCCGGAAGAAGTGCCACTAGAACAAACTAACATCTCTTCTCCGGCTTCTCCTACAATCTTCGGATCCCAAGAAGAAGAGAAATCACAGGAGAAAGAAGCAGCAGAAAAGGAAAAAGAGGCTGACTACACCAAGGATGCAGAGAAAGAGAAAAATCCAACAGAAAAAACCACAACTGCAAGTGGTAAAAATGTGGAAGGAGATAAGACTCCTAAGGACAAAACTGCAGAAGAAAAGAAACATCTGTCTCCGGCAAGAGACACTGCACAAACTATTCAAAAGTTTCTAAGCCAGGAAACTTTAGAGATTGATGAACCGGAGCTTCTAAAAGGCCCATTTGACTTTGACTCTCTCTCTGGTACAGACAATGAAGATAGCTTCATTTGCAAATGCTAAGGCAAATGAAAAACTCCTAAAGTCTCATATGGAAGACTGTGAGTTGATAGAGGCTGCTTCCGGAGTGCTTGAAAAGATTATGCCATCAATCCAGATAGATCTGATAGCCTCCTCTTCCGGTAATCTCAAAACCTTAGTCAGTAGTGTTGATACACATTTTGATTCTCTAGAAAAATCAGCTGAAGAAAAGGTCCGGAAGGAATTTTTGGATAAAATATTTTTAGAAGTATTAGGATTAATCTCTAATGATAGGAGAAATATGAGTATTGGAATAAAGAGCTTAGAAAATGCTCTTAAGGATGGCGATGATATCTACAAATTTTGTATCTCTTGGTCAAAGGCAACAGTAGAAATTGATAAGAAAATAAAAGCGGAACAGGACAAACTACAAAGTCTGTCTCAAAGTTTTGATCCTCTCTCTTCATCCATAGTAAATCAAGAATGTCAAACTATTGCAATCACAAATGCAATAAAGAACTTTGAGAAGGAAAGGAAGAATATCACTAACCGGATGGGAGAACTTAGAAGGATTATAATCCCTAAGTTAGAAACTATGCATGAGGCTATCAGTGATGCTCAGACTACCGCCCAAACAAATGATCCGACAGATCTCAAGAGGGCAGAAGCTTTTGCATTTTTGTTGAGTGGTCACATTTCAATTTTGGATAGAATGAAGCAAAGTTGGGCTACAGAACTGATCCAACTGAAGACATCTTTTGCAGACATACTTCAGTTTATGTGAGTATGTAAATATGCGGCTATATAGAGAAAATTTTTGAAAATTTTGGTGTGCGGACCCTACCCTTTGCCATTGATGTCAAAGGGGGAGTGAGGAGTAGTGAAAAATGAGGAATCCAACTAAGGGGGAGTTCCAGAAATTGTATATAAAGATAGAGCATCAGCAAAGGGGGAGCATAGTGTAAACACTTAGTCATTTTTCACTAAGTGTTGCCATCAATGCCAAAGGGGGAGATTGTTGGCAAGAGACACTATATGGATTCATGGTTGTTGTCATTGATGGCAACAAAGGTCATCCCACTTATCTGCAAGTCATGGTGTGCCTCTACCGGAAGTCAGAATGAAGAACTGTTGTGGTCCGGTGAACAAGAACAGAGCATGTGGCAAGGTCCGACAGATTGGTCCGGACCTCTAAGAGGAAGTGTCTTGGTGTAGTGCGGATTTGGGGAAGTCAAGAGGACTACCTTGAGCAGTATATTCCAAGGATTTAGCCTCTGGTGATGGACAAAGAAAAAGATATGAATAGCTGAGTACCGGATTCCTGAAAGACAGTGAAAACAGAGGAAGAACTGACTGACTAAGCATCAGAATATTTTCCGGATGTGTTACTGTTGATGGTAAAGGTTGTGAATGCATGAATCATGTTTGGCCGACATGATTAATGATATCTACAAGTATATGCTTGATCCGCATTGCTTGGTGAGCAAGGATTCAGCCGACAGAATAGAGTTTGTAAGAAACTAGACTGTTCCGGATGCCGACTAGAAAGGTGATGAAATTACTTGTGCGGATATATATAGAGGATGGATTTAGTTGAGAAAAGTGTGATTGTATGAAGGTGTATGCGAACAAGTACAGAGCAGAGCAGAAGTAGTAAGAAAGATCCGGTATGTGAAAAGATAGCAGAATAAAGAACAGAGGAAAGATGAAGTGCAGCAGATCAGTGTACTAAGCTTAATCGGAACTAAACCCCATCATATGTAGATGCTTCCAATCAGTTCAAGTATTATATTACATTCTTTGTAGATAGTGTGTCTCTTTGTAGGCAGTGTGCCTCTTGTGAGCAGTGTGCTCGGGCAGTGAGCCCTAATTGGCAAGTGCCATTTTTGTAACTCCTTATTCTTCTAACAGAGAATAATCTTTGGGTTAATCACCCCGTGGTTTTCTCCCTTAACCAGGTTTCCACGTCAAAAATACTATGTCATGTGTTTCTCATTTCATGATAATGTTTGTTTGTTTAATTCAATGCTGCTTTGATTAATAAGAAAGTTCAAAAGAAGAAATAATTAGGATAACTGATTCACCCCCCCCCCCTCTTAGTTATCAACAATTGATTGTTAGATACATCTAAATCTAGAATCTTTCTTACTAATGATCTTCTGTGTGAAAGATGTAAACAACAGAAGGCCATCTTAACAGAGCACAGTTGTTTCTGGCACAGAGCATGTAAGTAAATAGATCCACATTTCTCTGGCATGAAATATATTTCTTTACAGTTGTAAGGTGTTGATAGTGAATATTTAGGGAGTCCAAATCCAAGGTTTCAGGTCTTGAAGTATATCATAATGAGAGTTAGAGTTGGAAAAGTATCGTACTCTGTATAAATAGTGCATTGAAAATGCTAGTGACGATGTGAGATACTCTACATTTCAATGCAAGTGAATGGTTTCCTATGCAGATTTGAGGATAAGATAATGAATTTCTATAGCATCTATATTCCAAGTTTAAAGCATTTTGGAGGTCTGCACACATTTTTGTGAATTGACAGATTGCCTATATTGTTGTTGTCTTGCCAGTGGAGCTGACCTAAAGGTGTTGATGTTGTATGAAGGGTAAATATGTTTTGCAGAGTTAAGTGGGAGCTATTTTAGGTCCATGCTGACCTATCTCAAAGTTTTAATCTTGGTGTGAAGTGTGTGTGTGAAGATTTGGGGCTGACAAGTACTATATGGCATGTTTTACACATTACATCCAATTAGGCCAACCTAATTGATGTTGTTGTGAAAGAAGTAGATATATATGAAGGATTGTTTTCAATGTTTTAGAAGAAATATAGAGATGTGATCTATGTGATGTGATAGGTGCTTATGGATGTGAATTGAGTGAATAAAGAACAGTGTGGAATTTTAAAACATTGTGCAGAGTATTGTTCTGTAACTTGAGCTTCATTGGAACTGTACTCCATACATATGTCAAATGTAATTATAACAATTCAAATTTTGGCAGTGAGCCACTTATTCTAGTTCTTTCTGTTAGGACAATGAGTCCTTTGGTAGTGAGCATTCTTGGATAGTGAGTCCACCAATTGTATCAACCTTAACTGGTTGCCTTATTAATATATATTATGAGCTAATCCTCACTATGGTTTTTCCCCTTTTGGTTTTTCCACATAAAAATCCTAGTGTCCATGTGTTATGAGTTGTGGTTGTTTTTTTTATGCTTAAATTCCTTCACTGCAATTGTTTATGCTAAATGGATTAAATTTTTGAAGGGCAAATGCTTTAAGAGAATACTGATTCACCCCCCTCTTAGTATTTTGGGTGTTCAACAATTAGTATCAGAGCCAACTCCTTTGGAAGAAGCTTAACCTCTCAAGAAAGATCTTGGAGATTGAACACATGGGTGCTAGAAGATCACCTATTCCTCTAGAAGATATTTCTACTAGTAAATGTTACAAGTATGGGCCTAACTGGTGTTGTCATTGATGTCAACATACTCCTGTTGCATTGATGATAAGGATTGGATGAGATGTGTGCTGAGGATATTGAGAAAATTAGTCCTAATCAGGAACAGAGAAGAATAGTGAGCTAAAGATCCTAGTTAAGATGAAGATCAGAGGATGTGCATCAAAGGGTTTGTAGATATGTGTCTTAAGTTGATCCAGTAAAGATTTCAGAGGTCCCCATAAAGATCTAAAGAAGTTGTGGCCGCTCAAGTAAAACTAGTTCTGGCAGATGTTCAGAGGTGACAGAGTGATACAGATAGGTCCCATGAGATCCGAAAATGCAATATCTTGTTTTGCAGATTTGGTGGAGTGTTTAGGAAGTCCATGTGAAGTGATAACTCAATTGGTTCGTGGTCTGGAGGTCTGCAAGCATCTATTCCATTGTGACAGTGATGACAGACTGTGTTCTTGAGGTTCCAGATGAAGGAGATAAGGATTTCAGTAAGCAGATGTAGTGTGGATTCTCTTGGTGATTAAGGAAAGCTTGTGGAGGTCTTTGGATCGTGTCTGGTTCTTGTTGGTGGTCTGCATTGGAGTTTGAGCTTACAATTGAAGAATAACTTTCAGATGATGATGTTCTTCCTAACTCTGGCTGATCAGATGAGTTACACATCATGCAGATGATCTTAAAGATTTTATGTGAGGATTGGCATGTTCCTAAATGAAGATTGAAGTCTCAGATTTGTGTGGCCAACAGTGTGTTGATCCGCGTGAAGTCTTTTTGTAATTAGTCATGTTGTATTTATGTATTTGCTCTGTAATGTATTCTGACTTGGATGATTATCCCTAAGTCAATGTCTTGTATAAATAAGGAATTGTAAAGTCATTTTAAAGGTATCTGGTTGATGAGAGTGTGGTAGCGAGGAGGAGAGTGAAAGGTAGAGCAGAAGTATTGGGCTTGAATGGAACTGACTCAAGCATGGTGAAGATGCTATTCTTTAGTTTGAGTATGTAATACTCATTATTCTATAGACAGTGTGTCTCCTGTAGGCAGTGAGCTCTTGTGAGTAGTGTGCTTGGGTAGTGAGCCCTAATTGGCATGTGCTATTTGGTTCTTTCTATTCTTCTAACAGAGAATACAATCTTGGGTTAGTCACCCCATGGTTTTTCCCTTAACCGGGTTTTCCATGTCAAAATCTTGGTGTCTCATGTGTTATTGCGTTTTTGCTTTTGATTTAATGCATTGTATTTCCATGATTGATTTATTATTATGCTAATGGATTACAAAGTGGATTTAAGTGTTTAAATTGGAAGAAAGTTTTGAACAACTGATTCACCCCCCTTCTCAGTTGTCTATCCTAAATCCAACAATTGGTATTAGAGCTAGTTCCTCTAAAAGAGCTTAACCACTTGAGGAGATCTAGGATGTCATCCTAAAAAAAGGATAGTCCAAAGTTTGATGGAACCAATTTTACTCTTTGGAAAAGTCGCATGCAATGTCACTTGCAATGTATGGGAATGCAATATTGGACTATGGCTTCAAAGAAGTATACTCCTCCACAGAATGGTCCAAAATCCGTAGATGAAATTGCAGATGCTGAAAACAATCTACGGACTAAAGAAGCCCTTCTAAGTGCCTTGTCTGATTCAGAGCTGACAAATGTTGTTGACCTACAAACTACTTTTGAGATTTGAGAAAAACTGGAACTTCTGCATGAAGGAGACAAGTATGTCAAATGTGCCAAGCTACAGAGTCTGAAAGGAAAATTTGAAAATCTGAAGATGAGAGAAGATGAAAATATCATTACTTTTATGCCAAGAGTAAATGAGCTTATTTGTGGCATTAGATGTGATGGTGGAGTCTTGGATGAAGATGAGATTATTGACAAAGTTCTCAGATCCCTTCCTGCTTCTTACAAATACAAGGTTGCTACCATTGAAGAATTCAGATCCTATTCAGGTATCACAAGAGATCAATTGGTTGGCAAATTGGCTACATTTGAATTAACCAAGTTTGGAGATGCCTCCCCCAAGACTGAATCTGCATTCA
This sequence comes from Cunninghamia lanceolata, assembly GCA_027924645.1. Taxonomy (NCBI): domain Eukaryota; kingdom Viridiplantae; phylum Streptophyta; class Pinopsida; order Cupressales; family Cupressaceae; genus Cunninghamia; species Cunninghamia lanceolata. The sequence continues at coordinate 3,355,367 of BSBN01001736.1, read as the reverse complement.
AAGCTAGTGCCTCTATAAAAGGAAAACAAAGGTTTGATCTGGGAGAGAACTCTTCAAGGAAACTATCATGGTATGAAAAAGCAAGAAAAGACCTGGAAGAAGATGAAGCAGAAGATGCTCAACTTGAAGCCCTTATTGTAAAAAGGCTGCCAAGAGGATCTGGTAAGTATGAAGGGAAATTGCCTTTTAAATGTTTTAACTATAATAAGATTGGTCATTTTGCCTCAAGGTGTCTGAAAAGATTTTCAAGGCCAAATCCTAATAGATCAAGGTTCCAGAAGAATTGTTACTATGTTCATGAAGATGATGATAATGAAGGAGTAACAGATGATGAATCAGAGATAGGAAACAAATCTGGAAGTGACTGGGTGTTTATTGCCATCAAGGAAGAAGATCCAATGCCCTCTAACAATCATAAAATTGTAGAAAGAGCTCTGGCTACCCAAGTTGAGGAAAAGGATGATTGGGTCATTGACAGTGGATGCTCTCACCATATGATAGGTGACAAAAATAAATTCATAGATTTGGAAAGGTATGAAGGAGTGGTAAAATTCCATGATAATTTTGCTGGCAGAATCAAGGGTAGAGGAACTATTTCTTTTGATGGAAAGAACAAAACCAGTAATGTACTGTATGTTCAAGGCCTGAAGCACAATCTTCTCAATGTTGGACAATTATGATGCAAAGTGCATAGTGGAAGTGTACAATTGATCAACAAACTTGTGATTGGTGAGAGAGTGGCCTGTCTTGGTGATCTACTCCTATCAGCCAAACATATCCCATCGGCCACCTTGCTATTTATCTCCTTGATCTCTCAACTCTCCCCAACAGCTCGACTTCCTTGTCTTCGGAGAGACTTCACATATCGGCGGCATCTTTTGGCCTCCTGCCGATACCCCGATGGCGGTTACGTTCCCACTTTCCTTAACCATGGAGGTTAGTCATGCCCTTGTCAGCAAGACTTCAATCATCGGTGACCACTTGTGAACACTGGCCGATGTGCCGATATACCAACTTGTATATGCTTGACTTGACTTGCTATTACTGGTGAGCCAAAGTATCTTTACCCTGATTTCACCATTATGACTGGTCACCTTTTGTATTCGACAAAAGATACATTCTCAATATGCTTTCTCAACATACATTCTCAACATACATTTACGATATGCATTTGCAATATACATTCAGTGAGTCTTCCATTGTTGACTAACTTCTTGTTTGTTCTCCCGATACACCAATGTATGTTCTTCAACGAGACATCCTTCGTCCTTCGTCGATACACCTCTTATCGGCCCAACACTTTGATCGGTATAACTTCCACAAGTTTCCTCGAGGGGCTATGTTACACCGATGGCAACTCTGTAACTCACAAACATCAAACCAGTATACAGAGACAAAACTTGATAGAATGGAAAGGGCCTACAATCCTCTACAAACACTTGATCAACCATCAATTTGGTCACTCCACTCACAGCACATTGCCTATCGTTTCAAAGACTAGTCACATAGAGATGCCTAGTCAACTTATGCCCAACCTCCTTGGATCCTTGGGTGTTTGATCAAAACCACAGAAAGCACAAAATTTACATTGTATTCCTCCATCACACTAAACATGAGAATCTTGATTTTAGTGGACAGAGGAGATACAGTCCATTTATTCACAGAACCCTGGTTTCTAGGTTTTCAGACTAGTCTTTGCAAAAGGAACAAGATTTCACAAACTACAACACTTTTAAGACACCAAACTACTATCAAATGGAAACTACTTAATGCCTGAACATCTCCAATCAGTTTTAGACAATTAACTATCCGTACAGAATGACTATTACAGAAAAATACTCAGAAAGAACAATGTTTCAACACACCCAAAAATCTAGATCTTCATTCATTCATGCATGCTTCTCTCTCTATCTTTACATCCTGCTTCTTCTCCTATAGAAGCTTGAGATAGTAGTTTACATCCCTCCCAACTATACAAACTAATTTTAAAAGTCATTTAGCTGTTGGGTTTCTCCTAACACAAGAAAACTACCTGTTTTCATTGTGTGATTACATCAAACTTGACCAAAACATGGTCTACATAGGTCTAGTGACCAAATTGACAAAAAACCTTATTACAAACATGATGTGGATTAAAAAGCCTTATTGAAAACAAAAATAAAAGATGACTCCTGCACCATACCCCCCTGCAAAAAAAACTCAAGTCTCTTAAGTTGCTAACTATTGGAGTGTCTTCCCATGCTTCAAGATGTCTGCCTCACTCATTCATGTAGCTTCTGAATTAGGAAGATCTTGCCACTTGACCAAGTACTCCTTGTACACACCCTTGTCTTTTTGACAATCTTGGAATCTAAGATGCATTCCAACTGTAAAGGCTTACTCGGAGGTAGATCTTTGACCCAATCTTCATCTTCAATCACAACATCTGATCCATCTTCAACATTCAATGGAGTTCTGAATTGAAATAGGTCTGAAACATTGAATATGGGAGAAATACCAAGATCGGATGGCAGTTCTATTTCATAAGAATTTGGACCAAACTTATGCACTACCTTGCACGATTCTATTTTCTTCATTAGAAGTTTGGTTGGTTGTCCTTTAGGTAGCCTTTTCTTCCTTAGATAGGCCATCACCAAATCTCCCACCTTGAACTATACATCTCTCCTTTTGAGATCTGCCCTATCCTTATATTTAGAGACTATCTTTTCCAACTAAACTTTGACTTGATCATGAACTGCCTTCATGGTGGTAGCAAAATATTCTCCTAGAGCACTTCTCTTATCCCAACCTTGTAGGTCTTTGAGTTCAAGTGGTCCTCATGGATGGAAACCATAAACAATTTCAAATGGACTCTTCCCAGTACTACTATTCACTGAATCATTGTAAGCATACTTAGCTTGACTGATAATCAAGTTCCATGCCAACCCATGCTGCTTGGTAAGGCATCTGAGAAGGTTTCCTAAGGACTTGTTAACAACCTCAGTCTGATCATCAGTTTGGGGATGGTAGGCTGATGAGAAAGACAATTGTGTTCCCAATTTTCTCCATAAGGTTCTCCAAAAATGACCAACAAACTTGGAGTCTCTATCAGTGACAATTGAAAGGGCCAAACCATGGATTCTAACCACTTCTCTGAAAAAGATACCAGCAATGTGAGATGCATCATTTGTGCATTTGCATGGCACAAAATGAGCCATCTTACTAAATCTATCCACAATGACAAAAACACTATCCACACCCCTTACTGTCTTAGGAAGACCAAGTACAAAATCCATACTGATGCTCTCCCAAGGCCTATTGGGAATAGGAAGGGGTTGGTACAAACTAGCATTAGAAGACATACCTTTGGCCTTTTGACATATGGTACAACTTGCAACATATCTCCTTACACCTGATTGTACTTTTGGCCAATAGTAGAATCTAGTGACTTGTCCCAAAGTCTTGTCCAACCCAAAGTGTCCTCCTAAAGTTCCATTGTGCTTCTCTTTGATGATGTTATCCCTCATTGAACATTTAGGAACACATAGCAAACTGCCTTTGAATAGGAGACCTTCCTGCAACACAAAATTTGAATAATCACCATGAAAAGTGTTAGCCAAACTAGCACAAACTTCATAATTAGCCTTGAAATCTACATCCTCCTTGTATAACTCCTTCAAACAATCTATCCCCATGCTTTCCATCTGTACTTCCTATATGACCAACATCCTTCTACTTAAAGCATCAGCCACTTTGTTGGCAACACCCTTTTTATGCTTAATAGTGAAGGTATAGGCCTACAATTGTTCCATCCACTTAACATGCCTATGATTCAACTTTTCTTGACTATTTAGAAAGCTAAGAGCATGGTTATCAGTAAAAACAATGAACTCTTTGGGCAGCAAATAGTGTCTCCATGTTTTGGGAGCTTGCACCATTGCATAAAGCTCTAGGTCATAGGTAGAGTACCTTTGTTTAGCCTCATTCAAATTCTCTAAAAAAAAGGCCACTGGATGTCCATCTTGACTAAGAACAGCACCTATTTCTTGTTGACTTGCATCACATTCCACTACAAAAACTTTGTCAAAATTAGGGAGCACCAATGTAGGTAATTTAGCCACTTTCCTCTTTAACAATTCAAAGCTATCATCTGCTTGCTTTGTCCATTAAAATTTGCACTTTATTCCACTCTTGATGGTGTTGATAATAGGAGCACTTATGTGATTGAATCCTCTAATGAACTTCCTATAAAAAGTTGCCAAGCCATGGAAGCTTCTAACATCTCCCACTGTCTTAGGAGTAGGCCAATTGAGAATGGCCTCAACCTTTGTGGGGTCCATCTTCAAACAACCATTAGAAATCACAAAACCTAGGTACACAAGTTTAGTTTTCATGAACTCACACTTATCCAAGTTGATCATCAACTTATTCTAATGCAACTTCTTCATCACTTGTCCAAGATGCTTCAGATGTTCTTCTTTTGTCCTGCTGAAAATAAGTATGTCATCAAGATAAACAATCATAAATTTGCTAATGAATTCAACAAGTACCTCATTCATCAAATGCATGAATGTGTTTGGGGCATTGCTAAGGCCAAATGGCATGACAAGCCACTCATAGAGACCTTCATTTGTCTTGAAGGCAGTCTTCCATTCATCTCCCTGCCTAATTCTGATTTGATGATAACCAGATTTCAAATCAATCTTTGAATAATAACATGACCCTCCAAAATAGTCCAAAAGGTCCTCAATCCTTGGCATAGGGAATCTATACCTTATTGTGATCTTATTTATGGCCCTTGAATCCATACATAGTCTCCACTTCCCATCTTTTTTTGGAGCAAGTACACTAGGGATTGCACATGGACTAAGACTCTTTCTGATCAATCCTTTCTCTAAGAGTTCTTGAATTTGTCTACTTACCTCCTCATTTTGTTGTGGCGTCAATTTGTAGGCAGTCTTATTGGGCAATGTGACACCTAGAATCAAGTCAATTTGATGACTTATATCTCTCATGGGTGGTAAGGAGTTAGGAGTATCCTCTACCACAAGATCTTGGTACTTATCCAACAACTGCTACACTTCTAGTGGAACCTCTTTCTGCTTTTTGTTTTGCTGTCCTGATTCATCTTTAGGATTCATTATCAAGGCATACCCTTGGGTATCCTTCTCTTTCATGAGGTGTAAGAACTCTTTACCACTAACCAGCATGACATTGGTGTCATTACTCTTCTCTCCAATCTGCTCTTGTATAGGATCCATCCTAAACTTACTTCCATTCTTGGTGATGAGGTATGTGTTCTTCACATCATACTGCCATGGATGTCCAAGAAGAAGGTGACAAGCATCCATAGGAATAATCTCACATAGTACCTTGTCCTTATAATCACCTATCTCAAACTCAACCCATGTTTGTTCTTCTACCATGTAATTTTGATTCTTATTCAACCAAGAGATCTTATGAGGACTAACAAGGGGCAGCCTTTTCAACTTACACTTCTCTACCATTTTAGTAGACACTACATTCTTAGTAGAACCTGAATCAACAATGATTTTACAAAGTTTACCATATGTTATACCTTGGGTTCTGAAGAGAGTCTTCCTTTGTGGGGGCTCTTGCTTCAACGACATCTTCATCAAGGTCCTCTTGATCATCATGTTCTCTCCTTCAAGGACTCGTGCAACACTACTAATGGGTGAATTCACACTTTGGAAATCCTCATCTTTCAATAACTAATTCCTTCTTCCACCATTATGGGAACTAGTTGCCTTCTCAGGGCATTTGCTCGTGGTATGGCCTACTTGATTGCAGCCATAACATCTACCAGTGAAAACTCTGGGTCCTCTGCCTGCACCACCACTTCTACCTCTACCATTAGGTCTTCTCCAACCTCTGAAACCACCACCTCTATGTTCTACATCAGAATGAGACTCTTTTTGACTTCGGTTTTCATTTCTACTTGACTGTCCTCTACCAAAACTGTCTCTTCCCCTATTATTTTTGCCACCTCTTCCTCTGGTGTTTTGATCACTCTTTATTTTCAACTTCTCCTCAGCCCTAGAGGCTAATCGAAAACACTCATCCACTATTTTAGGAACCACCATACTGAATTCATCTTGTATGTTATACCTCAAACCATCGAGATATCTGGCCACCATCTCTTTCTCCTCCTCCTTGTGATTGGCTCTCATGCTCAATCTATGAAATTCTTCAGTATATGTAGCCACATCCATATCCTTTTGTCTAAAATGATTAAACTTCCTAATGGTCTACAACTCATAATCAGATGGCATGAACTTGTCTCTTAGCATGGCCACCATTCTACTCCATTTGGTGATAGGGTTCTTTCCAACTTTATCTCTTTCACCTTGCATATAGTTCCACCAAACTAGGGTAGAACCTCTCAATCTTGTCTTAGCAAACTTGACTTTCTTGCTGTCACTAAACTCCTTGAAGTCAAAATAGTTGCACATGGCTTCAATCCAATCCATGAGTGCATCTCCATCTAGTTTCCCATTAAATGTAGGAACATCCATCTTTGGATTGCCACTATCTCCATGAGCACCTTTGAGTGCTTTCAAGAATGCCTTTTGGTCTGCAGACATATCTTATCCTTGAGGACTCTCCTTTGCCTCTTCTTCTTCTTCTGTATCAGAAGCACTTCCATCCTCTTTACTCTTGCCCTTGGGCCTCTCTTCTTTCAACCTTTCTTCAAGCATCTCCTCTACCATCTTCTTGATGGCTTCTTTTCTCATAGACTTGGGAGGCATTGTGCTAGCCTCAGTTTCTATCTCCTCGTCTGACATACATTGCTCCAATTCAAATATTGGCTCTGATACCAATATGATGCAGAGTACACAGTGGAAGCGTACAATTGATCAACAAACTTGTGATTGGTGAGAGTGTCTTATGTCTTGGCGATCTACTCCTATTGGCCAAACATATCCCATTGGCCACCTTGCTATTTATCTCCCCAATCTCTCAGCTCTCCCCAACAGCTCGACTTCCTTGTCTTCAGAGAGACTTCACCTATCGGTGGCACCTTCTGGCCTCCTGCAGATAACCTGATGATGGTTATGTTCCCACTTGCCTTAACCGTGGCGGTTAGTCATGCCCTTGTCGGCAAGACTTTGATCATCAGGGACCACCTGTGAACACTGGCTGATGTGCCGATATACCAACTTGTATATGCTTGACTTGACTTGCTATTACTGATGAGCCAAAGTATCTTTACCCTGATTTCACCGTTATGACCGGTCACCTTTTGTATCCAATGAAAGATAGATTCTCAATATGCTTTCTCAACATACATTCTCAACATACATTTGCGATATGCATTCGCTCCGTCCTCAGCTGACTTCTTGTTTGTTCTCCGGATACGCTGATGTATGTTCTTCGGCGAGACTTCCTTCGTCCTTCCCCGATACACCTCTCATCAGCCCAACACTTTGATCGATATAACTTACACAAGTTTCCCCGAGGGGCTGTGTTACACCGATGGCAACTCTGTAACTCTGTAACTCACAGACATCAAACCAGTATATAGAGACAAAACTTAACAGAACAGAAAGGGCCTACAATCCTCTGCAAACACTTGATCAACCATCAATTTGGTCACTCCAGTCACAACACATTTCTTATCGTGTCAAAGACTAGTCACATAGAGATGCCTAGTCAACTCATGCCCAACCTCCTTGGATCCTTGGGTGTTTGATCAAAACCATAGAAAGCACAAAATTTACACTATATTCCTCCATCACACTAAACATGAGAATCTTGATTTCAGTAGACAGAGGAGATATAATCCATTTATTCACAGAACCCTAGTTTCTAGGTTTTCAGACTAGTCTTTGCAAAAGGAAAGAGATTTCACAAACTACAACACTTTTAAGACACCAAACTACTATCAAATGGAAACTACTTAATGCCTGAACATCTCCAATCAGTTTCAGACAATTAACTATCCATACAGAATGATTGTTACAGAAAAATACTCAGAAAGAACAATGTTTCAACACACCCAAAAATCCAGATCTTCATTCATTCATGCATGCTTCTCTCTGTCATTACATCCCACTTCTTTTCCTATAGAGGCTTGAGACAGTAGTTTACATCCCTCCCAACCATACAAACCAATTTTGAAAGTCAGTTAACCATTGGGTTTCTCCTAACACAAGAAAACTACCTATTTTCATTGTGTGATTACATCAAACTTGACCAAAACATGGTCTACATAGGTCTAGTGACCAAATTTACAAAAGACCTTATTACAAACATGATGTGGCTTAAAAAGCCTTATTGAAAACAAAAACAAAACATGACTCCTGCACCATAGAGAAGGTGCTCCTGCACTAAGTTGGTGGACAAAGGCTATGATCTCTGATTCAAAAATGGAAAATGCAAGATCTTTGAAAGTTTCAAAGCAGGGATTACATCTGGTACTCAAACTAAAGGTAATATCTTCCACTTGGTTGGTATTGGTAAAAGTTGTTTATTTGTTCAAATTGATCAGAGTTGGTTGTGGCATAGAAGAATGTGTCATGTAAATTTTGATAACATCATCAAGATAAGAAATACTCAGGCTATGAGGGATCTTCCAAGATTGGTGAAACCTTCTAATAGCTTGTGTAAAGAATGTCAGTTAAGTAAATAGAGCAGGGTTACATTCAAAAGTAAGGAACAGTCTTCTACCAGATTATTGGACTTAGTTCATATTGATCTATGTGGTCCGGCAAGAATTAGGAGTGTGCAAGGTGATAGATACTTCATACTATTAATTGATGACTATTCCCAGATGATATGGGTAACCTTTCTGAAGGAGAAACCAGAGGCTCTTGAGAAATTCAAAATATTCAAGGCTATGGTGGAGAATGAAACTAGATTGAACATAAAATGTCTAAGGTCTGATAGAGGTGGAGAATTCACATCCAGTGAGTTCATGGAATTATGTGAGAAGCATGGAATAAGAAGACAATTGTCTGCTCCTAGGACCCCACAACTGAATGGAGTAGTGGAAAGAAAGAACTGGACCATCCAGGAAGCATCTAGAACCATGATTATGGAAGCAAATGTTCCTCAGATCTATTGGAGAGAAGCTATAAGCACTGCAGTCTATACTCTCAATCAAGTACAAATCAGAAGAAATACCGGTAAGACTCCTTATGAACTCTGGTTTGGCATCACTCCTACTGTGAAGTATTTCAGAGTCTTTGGTAGCAAATGTTACATTAAAAGAGATGAAGATCTAGGCAAATTTGATGCTAGAAGTGATGAAGGAATATTCTTGGGTTATTCTACTCAAAGCAAAGCATACCGGTGTTATAACAAGAGACTAAGAAAAATTATAGAACGTACAAATGTGAAGGTTGATGAAGGAATTGAAAAACCCTCAAGGTTTTATGAATATGATGAAGATGATCAGAATGATGTTTTGATTCAAGGAGCCCAAGGTCCTTCTGAGACTCAGATCTAGACTAATCCGGTAAATCAGGATGAAGAGACAAGTTTGAATGAACCTGTTCAAGAATCAGAAGTGCAAGAAACTCCCAAAGTTTCTAGGTATGTAAGAATGAATCAATCTAAATATTAGATCATAGGTGATAAAAACAAAGGTGTACAAACAAGGAGAAGGATTGCTCAAGATTCAGAAGAATATTGTTTGATTTCAAAGATTGAACCTAAGACAGTGAATGAAGCTTACAATGATGAAAACTAGACTAAAGCAATGGAGGAAGAGCTAATGCAAATTGAGAAGAATCACACATGGGATCTTGTTCCCAGACCTAAAAACAAGAATACAATTAGAACCAAATGGGTCTTCTAGAACAAACTGAATGAAGTTGGTGAAGTAATCAGAAATAAAGCCAGATTGGTCTACAAGGGTTACTCTCAAATAGGAGTAGTTGATTTTGAAGAAACTTTTTCTCCGGTGGAAAGAATTGAAGTAGTCAGATTATTTATTGCTTTTACTGCCTTCAAGGATTTCAAAGTATATCAGATGGATGTCAAGTCTGCCTTTCTGAATGGTGACTTGGAAGAAGAAGTATACATTGAGCAACCGGATGGATTTCAATTGTCTGATTATGGTGATATGGTCTGCAAGTTGAAGAAAGCACTGTATGGACTCAAGCAAGCCCCAAGAGCCTGGTATGAAAGATTGGATAAACATCTTTTGAAGATTGGTTTCAACAAAGGTACTGCTGACAATAATTTGTATTTCAAAATTGATAATGAAAATATCTTGATTGTTGAAGTATTTGTTGATGATATCATTTTTGGAGGAAGAGATAATATGTGCAAAATGTTTGCAAATCAAATGAAAAGTGAATTTGAGATGTCCATGCTTGGGAAAATGAATTTATTCTTGGGTCTGCAAATCATTCAAACTAAGAAAGAAATCTTCATTTCTCAAACCAAATATATGAAAGAATTGTTGAAGAAATTTGGGATGGAAGAATCAAAACCAATGAGTACTCCCATGGCAACCAGATGTAAATTGAGCAAAGATGATGACTCTCCTAAGGCTGATCAGAAAAAGTACAGGTCAATGTTTGGAGGATTGTTGTATCTCACTCAAACTAGACCTGATATTATGAATGATGTTGGTCTTGTTGCTAGATTCCAAGCAGATCCTAGAGAATCTCATGTCATGGCAATCAAGAGGATTTTTAGATATCTAAAAGGGATAGTTGAGTATGGTTTGTGGTATCCCAGAGATCATGATTTCTCTCTTCATGCATATACAGATGCGGATTGGGCAGGAGATGTGGATGACCGGAAGAGTACCAGTGGTGGAGCATTCTTTTTAGGGAAGAGATTGGTTTCTTGGCTAAGAAAGAAACAAGAGGCAATATCTCTGTCCACTGCAAAAGTAGAATATATTGCAGCAGCAGGTAGTTGCACTCAAGTATTGTGGATGAAGCAAATGCTAAGAGACATCAGGGTGGAGTATGATGAACCTATCACAATCTTCTGTGATAATTCAAGTGTAATAAACATATCAAAGAATCCAGTGTTGCATTCAAAGACCAAACACATATCCATCAAGTTTCACTCTTTGAGAGAGAAAGTGAACAAGAATGAAGTCAGATTGGAGTTTGTACCTTCCAAGGATAAGATTGCAGATATTTTTACTAAACCTCTACCTAAGGACTCTTTTGAGTATCTCAAGGAGAAGTTATGGGTTATTGCCCCTCCGGTTCTAAATTAAGGTGCACTGATGTGCATTAGTCCGGTGGATATCACAGTGATATCTTGTGGTCCAGATTAATGATGGGGAGTAGCTGGTATGATTCTAAATTGGTACAAGTATGTGCCCTTTGCCATTGATGTCAAAGGGGGAGAGAAGACGTGAAAAAAAAAGGGGGAGTAGGAAAGGAAGAGAAGACATGTGAATGGTTGTTGTTGATAACAGGAGTTGTGTCAGTAAGAAAAAGTTCTTGTCTTGATGGTCAAAACAATTTTTCACATCATATGTTGCCCTCAATGACAAAGGGGGAGATTGTTGCAAGTATGGGCCTAACCGGTGTTGTCATTGATGTCAACGGATGAGTTGTGTGCTAAGGATATTAAGAAAATTAGTCCTAATCAGGAACAAAGAAGAATAGTGAAGATAGTGAGCTAAAGATCCTAGCTAAGATGAAGATCAGAGGATGTACATCAAAGGGTTTGTAGATATGTGTATTAAGTTGATCTAATAAAGATTTCAGAGGTCCGCATAAAGATCTAAAGAAGTTGTGGCCGCTCAAGTAAAACCAGTTTTGGCAGATTTTCAGAGGTGATAGAGTGATACAGATAGGTCCGGTGAGATCTGGAAATGCAATATCATGTTCTGTGGATTTGGTAGAGTGTTTAGGAAGTCCATGTGAAGTGACAAATCAATTGGTTCGTGGTCTGGAGGTCCGCAAGCATCTATTCCATTGTGACAGTGATGACAGACTGTGTTCTTGAGGTTCTAGATGAAGGAGATAAGGATTTATGTAAGCAGATGTAGTGTGGATGCTCTTGGTGATTTAGGAAAGCTTGTGGAGGTCTTTGGATCGTGTCCAGTTCGTGTTGGTGGTCCGCATTGGAGTTTGAGCTTACAATTGAAGAATAACTTCTAGATGATGATGTTCTTCCTAACTCTGGCCGACCAGATGAGTTACACATCCTGCAGATGATCTTGAAGATGTTATGTGAGGATTGGCATGTTCCTAAATGAAGATTGAAGTCTCAGATCTGTGTGGCCAACAATATGTTGATCTGCATGAAGTCTTTTTGTAATTAGTCATGTTGTATTTATGTATTTGCTCTGTAATGTAGGCTGACTTGGATGATTATCCCTAAGTCCATGTCTTGTATAAATAAGGAATTGTAAAGTCATTTCAAAGGTATCTGGTTGAGATGAAAGTGTGGTAGTGAGGAGGAGAGCAAAAGGCAGAGCAGAAGTATTGGGCTTAAATGGAACTGACTCAAGCATGGTGAAGATGCTATTCTTCAGTTTGAGTATGTAATACTCATTATTCTGTAGACAGTGTCTCTCCTGTAGGCAATGAGCCTCTTGTGAGCAGTGTGCTCAGGTAGTGAGCCCTAATTGGCATGTGCCATTTGGTTCTTTCTATTCTTCTAACAAAGAATACAATCTTGGGTTAGTCACCCCGTGGTTTTTCCCTTAACCGGGTTTTCCACGTCAAAATCTTGGTGTCTCATTTGTTATTGTGTTTCTACTTTTGATTTAATGCATTGTATTTCCATGATTGATTTATTATTATGCTGTTGAATTACAAAGTGAATTTAAGTGTTTAAATTGGAAGAAAGTTTTGGACAACTGATTCACCCCTCCCTCTCAGTTGTCTGTCCTAAATCCAACACTAAATACATTGGATAAGACTACATACTTGACAAAGTTGGAGAACTTAATGTTGCTCTTGAATATCTTGAAAGGATTGAAGGTGAAATCAAATATCTGAAGGAAAATGTGAGAGAAGTGGATGAATGCATCAGAAAATTGAGAGAGGAATTCAAAAAATTTAAAGAAAGGCATAAGGAAGTTAGGGAACAATTGAAACATGCAAATGAATCTATCAGTGGTTTGAAAGTGCAAGTTGAGGAGAAGACAAGAATTGAGGAATGTCTGAATTTGATGATGAAAGGCAAATCAAAAGAATGTTCAAGACTTGAACAAGAAGTTGTGACTTTGAAATCAGATCTGGAGAAGGCAAGGATTCATGAAGACAAATTCAAGATGAGCTCTACAAAGCTTGATGAAATGATTGCAAATCAAAAAGGTCCAAATGATAAAGAGGGTTTAGGATTTGAAAAAGGTGAAAGCTCAAAATCAGGTCATACACCAAATGCTGAAAACAAGAAGACCAATGACAAGTAGTTCCAGAATCAAAGGAATAAAGTTAGAAGACCACCAGTCAGACAACCAAATACTTAGAGGTACCCATATTTCAATGGTTTTTGTCATTTTTGCAATAGGTATGGACACAAAGCAATAGAATGTAGACGTAGAAGGAATTAAAATGTTCCATTTTTCTCTGGTCAATGCTTTACATGCATCAAAGTTGGTCATAGAGCTACTGAATGCATAAGTAAAGTGAGTCAAAACTCTATTAGGTGTTTTGCATGCAATAAGATGGGACATAGAGTAAATGAGTGCAGAAGCAAATACCAAGATATAACAGGAATAATGCTCAACCATTTTATGGATACTGTCATACATGTAATAAGTTTGGCCACAAAGTAGCTAACTGCAGATCAAAGGCAAGAAGAAGTGGAAATCATTAGCAAGACACATGCAATTGTTCTAAGTGCAATGAAGCAAGATGCCCTCAAACGTATAAGGAACCCATTGATGTTGCTCCACAAAAGAAGGAAATGAATAAGATCTAGATAAAGAAGGATGTAATAGAGGTTAAGGATGAGCCTGTGCCGACATCTGGTGCAGATGTTCCCTTCAGTAACTAAGATGAGAGCTTTGGCTTAGGGAGAGCTTGATTGAAAATCTTTTCTCCCCTACCAAAGGAATGGTGCTGATACTTCAGCACAAATATATGAGATGAAGATTGACATGCTTAATCATTTGGTGAAGATTGCGGTAGAAAATCTCCTAATGTAGAAGTTTGCAAGCATTTGAAGGTGACTGTGTATACAGAGAAAGGTTTGACAACTTTATTGTTTGAAGAATTAAATGTGAATTAGGTCAGATCTAAAGGGTCTTAAAGGGAATTTTACTTATCAAAATCATTCACAAAAGCATTCGAAGAGCAGATCAAGAGCTGAGTTGAGCAAAAGAAAAGATCAAGGCAATTCAGAGTTTACTGCATACAAACCCTAGTCTGGCAAAAGTGAAGAAAAGGTTTTTTTTGGTTCACCCTATTTCACTTTCTACTGTGCATTGAAGTTTTGAATTCACTTGCAATGGATACACCACAAGTAGTATAGGTTACTGGGTGACCTTGACCTAAATTCAAGAAACACCCCTTCAAATCCATGGAAAGGGATCCTGATGGTGTTAGGGTAAAATAGGATCAATAATAAATATGCAACAAACAACATCAAATACCCATAACTCAATAGAATAGTGAAACTAAGAAGATCAAATGAAATGAAACAATGAATAAAACAATGCAAACTTTCCTTGAATCGAAACTTCTATTGTTGCCTATCAAGATCTTCCTTGTTTGTATGAAGTAGGCCCTCAGAGAGTGCACTCTTTTGTTGTGTTTAAGGATGTCGATAGTGAATGGTTGTGATAATGAATATGCCAAGAAGATGAGCTTCGAAGAAACAATGGTGATCTCAAGCAAATAGTATTGGGGTGCCAAAGGCGTGTTGGTGAATTTCTGTAGAGTAACAATACGAATAGCCTGGATGCTAAGAATGGAAGAATGAGGTTCTATTTATAGACTTGAGAGAATGAGGATCAACGGTTGAGAAGAAATAAGAAGATCAATGGTTGAGAATGGTTGAGGAACGTGCAACAAATAGGAAGAGGACATGTGTCCAAGCTCCATCATGCAATAGGGGAGTTAAGAAAATTGATTGAAGAGTTAACAGAATAGACCAATCAGTTAAGTGAATTGATTGGGGAGTTGACTGAATTGATTGATCAGTTAAGTGAATTGATTGAGGAGTCAACAAAATAGATTGACCAGTGAACTCAAATGACTAATTAGTTAACAGATTTGATTGATGAGTTAACTAATTTTGACTGGAGGATAAATAGGACATGTGGGTGAGAGAATATTAGCTAATTAAATATTTAAAATATTTAATTACATGTGCAACATGGTGAGGTGGAAAAGGTGAGGTGGAAAGATGAGGTGGATTGGTGAGGTGGATTTATGGAATTAGGACTTAGGATAGAGGAATTTAGGATTAATTAAATAATGTAGGATTATTTAATTATGTGAGACATTAGAAGAATTTAGGGAATTTAATTAAATAAATTGATTTTATTTAATTATGGGATAATGAACCAATCAAATAACCTTAGAATATTTATTTAATTGATAGAAGAAAATAAGAAGGGAATAAATATTAAGAATATTCATTTAGAATGAATCGTGTCATTTTTAGGCGTATACAGATGGTGCTTTCTGAGATATACCATATGGTGTTGTGCATACAAAGGATGTAAGAATGTATATACATACAAATATGGAAGAATACAACCATGCAAAACTAGGAGATATTTGGGTTAATGAGTTAATAGATGATAATTTTGATTTGAAGCATGAATACATTGCGCTAACTAAGAAAAAGTTGGATGTTTGGAATGATTTTCACAATTTGTGTTACAAAGATGCATGGGTAAGGTACATATTGAGCCACATTCATGAAAGATTCATTTGGCTAGACCTTCCACACATGATAAACAAGGAAGCCATTAGAGCTGTAACAGGGTTGTGCTCCACCGGAGCTATTTCGACACTTAAATCTATTAAAATGATGTTGTGATGAAACTCACAGGAGTCAAATTCAACAAGAGAGCTTTTATTGTGAATGACATTGAAGATCCAATAGGAAAATATGCATCTATGATGATAGGTTACAAGATCTACTTCACAAACAAGGAAAATTTAGTCTTAGCTACTGCAATAGACACTGCATATGAGATGGTAAAAAAGGGTATGGATTATGACCTATGTGAGTTGCTAAGACAACAATTACTCAAAAAATTGCAGAAGACAAAGGATTCAAAATATCCTTTCAAGTTTGGTACTTTGATCATCTTTTTACTGTTCTATTTCCTCAAGGAAGTTCTGGGTGCTCAAAACATTGTGTGGTTAGGACACATTCTAGTAGCCACCTAGATCAGAGACCATTTGAGAAGAATTGGGAACATTCAAGCTCAAAATTCTACACTTTGGGGTTACTTTAAAATATTTTAGGAGAAGATGAATGCTAGGGAAAGGATCCCTACGAAAGTTGTGGAGAAATACAAAGATGATATACTCTTTATGGTAAGCAAAGATGGATGCTACATGGAGGCAGTAGAACCTAGGACAGTCTGGATTCCAGAAATGGGATATGAAGTGTTTGAAAATATCATTGTAGGTCTTGTAGACCTAATACTGAGCAAGCCTAAAGACACCTCTGAAGAAATACTTGGAACCTATGAAGAAAAATCTACTCAGGTGCATCTTAAGCACAAAGAGAGAGAGATCAAGAAGAATGTTGAATAAATGAAGTCTAGAGTTGAAGAGATGTTGGCACAAAAGGGGTCTGTGGAGATATCCAAGGGCACATCTGAACCTAAAAGAGAATCACCAAGTATTAGAAGGTCAACAAGGACTGCTAACCCCTCTGCTGCTACTCCTAATACATTTGGAGCCATACCTGCAGCCAGTCTTGAGAAGAATGAAGCTATTAGTATTTCTAAAGCTACAAAGAAGAGAAGAGTAAAAGGTAAAGCAATAAGAAAGGGTTATGTGACACATAATGTTATTGAGGAAGAAGAGGAAGAGGAAGAAGGACCCAAATTGATCTAGAATAAAAGAAAGTCCCTTGCCCTTGAAGAAGAGACATAAATTAAAAGGACAAAGATTGATATTTTTACAGAAGAAGAAGAAGATTGTTGAATTAGGTCTGGACAACTAAGAGTGGGGGGGGGTGAATCAATTGTCACACAATTTGACAATTTTTTTCTCTTTAATCTTCTTTTAC
This sequence comes from Cunninghamia lanceolata, assembly GCA_027924645.1. Classification (NCBI taxonomy): domain Eukaryota; kingdom Viridiplantae; phylum Streptophyta; class Pinopsida; order Cupressales; family Cupressaceae; genus Cunninghamia; species Cunninghamia lanceolata. Next base: position 3,338,231 of record BSBN01001736.1, on the reverse strand, counting down.
AACTTATAATCAAATCAATGATGTAAACATTTCAGCATTAATCAATAACACATGAGCAGAAATAAAAATAGTACACTTGACACCAAGAATTTTGACATGGAAACTCGGTTAAGGGAAAAACCACGGTGGGGGTTAACCCACAAAGATTATACTATGTTAAAAGTATTACAATGGGGAATGCACATGCATTCAAGCTCACTGCTCAAAAGAAGGCTCACTGCCTACAAGAAAGAAGAGTTACAAAATATTTAAACTGATATTTGGCATTTATCAATGCTAGAGTTCAGTTCTAGTTAAGCATAGAAAATTGACTTGATACTCTTCATCCTTACTCTATTCCTCTTACCGTTCTGCTAGCATTTGAACTTTGATCTCTGCTTCTTTTCGTAATTACTCCATATTCGCAACACACACACACCAAAATCATCCAATTTCATCAGATATATATATCTGCAACACGATCTATATACATTTTACCAATCAGCTTCAAGAACATTTAGAACTTTTTAGAGTACTCTGCTCTGTTGGCTAGATCCATACATAATATGAGATGCGGATTAAAACTTGCACTTGTAAATCATTAATCATGTTGTCTATCACTACTTATCATCACCAATTTCCCAATAGACAACTTCTATACATCCAGAAATAGGATCATTCACAAGGTCATCCAGTTATTCTTCTGTTTGTTCTGTCAAACTGAAACCCGATACTCAGAAGCTAATATCTTTTGAGTCCTTCATCTCTGGAGGATGAAACTCAGGATTTAGAGTGTCTTGACAATGCTTACAACTACCTCAGATCCACAGCAAACCATGCCTTTCCATCGGATAGATCTGGACCAAGATACCAAACCTTGTCACCTGCTTTGTTCCTGACTGCCCAAACTGATGTAGAGTGGCACAAGGGAAGCACAACACAAAGAAAGTTTGGTTTGTTCTCCTTAGCCCACTCACCCACTTCACTCCTTCAATCCAACACAATCAAAGGCACATTCAAGGCATATGAAGGATTTGATGTCCAGACTATTGTCCAACCCCTAAGTCTTCTCCAACACCTTAAGACAGGTCAACAAACACCTCCTATGTAGTTGGTTTGATTCCCAACTTCCCAAAACTCTCCAACCTATACTTTGACTAGTAAGGCTACTAGCCCTCCAAACTAGGTTTTCTCAACAAAACTTGACAAAATCCCAAATGACTAGGCAAACAAATGATGGTTTTAGATACCCTCTATGGAACCCTATCAAACTCCCAAGTCTCCTATTCCAACTCTACTCCAGCAATCCAGAACCGTCATTTGGTCTTCTAGTCCTAATTGATTAGGTTAGGGCTAGGTTACAAAGTAAGTGCTCAAAATTGGGTGCATAGGTCAGGGTCAGGAACTTGAAATGACTCTAGCATCCCCAAACAACACAAATCCACCATTCATTCACTCACTCTATCAGACTTTTGTCATTTACATCACCAAATTGCATAATTTCAGTCAAATACATAGAGATATTTGACCTAGGGCATCACCTTAAAAATAGAAGACTGCATTTCCCAACAAAAAGCTTTTGCAATCAAGTAGTATACACCCCTAGCCTACATTTCACTGAGTGGCATGAAATTTCATCAGTGGGAATGCATTCTAGGGCCAAATTTGTGGGACAACCCTAGAAAACAGGGTTTCTAGATCAGTCCAGATTAAAAATGCAATAACTTTTCACTACGACCACTTCAGAACCTCAAACTAGTTGCATTCGAACCCTGACTCAGTCTAGTTTCAGAAAAAGTACATTTTCTAAATTGGAAAATCCATACAGGCCATACACAGCAAGAAAAATAGGGAAAAATAGTCAATTTTCTTGATTTTTGTGCCCAAATTCTGTACAAAAATTTTCTCCTCTGTACTGGAGCAAGATGTCCTCCATATCAACCTATCCAGGTTGGTATACATTTTATACAAATAGTTTTAATAACCAAAATGAAGTTGCAACCGGTCAATGTGTCATTGACACCATTGAAAACACTTGACACTATGGCATTTTTGGCCTTAACACAAAGAAACCGATTGGTTTAACTTGTGTAATGGATCTCAAATGACCAACATACTCCCTAAAACATGACAAAACACAAAAATAATAAAAAAAACTCAAAAACCAATCCTTAGACCTTCTAGGCCTGATTGGTACAACAAGGATCCAAGTGGACTAAGCATGATTGAGGTTTATATGATTACCCCAATCATCTTGACCACACAAGAGGACCTTACATCCATGGCTACATCCTTATTATAGATCACATTAAACAAAAGCCACAACCTTTCAAAAAAAATGCAATCAAAATGATCTTGGAATCAAGGTGCTCCTAGGTGCCTTGCAAACCATGCCTTTCCACCGGATAGATCCGGACCAAGATACCAGACCCTGTCACCTGCTTTGTTCCTGACTACCTAGACTTAGACACATTCTGATTCTAACTTGTAGTGTGAATAGATTGTGTTATGCGGATAATTGGGATGATCTTAGTTTCCATCAATGACAACACTTATCATGCCTAGCATTGTCTCTTACTAATAATCTCCCCTTTTGGCATTGATGGCAACACTTAGTGAAAAATGACTAAGTGTTGGAATAGCTCCCCCTTAGCTTATGCTCCATACTGTTGTTCACACTACTTTCCGGTACTCCCCCTTAGCCGGATTCCTCATTTTTCACCGATCTTCACTCCCCATTTGACATCAATGGCAAAGGGTGGGGTCCGCAAGCCAAATTTCTCCAAAAATTTGTATATAGGACTGCATATGTACAACTAGTCATTAAGTTTTATTCACATGAACTTGAGAATATCTGCAAAACTATTTTTCAATTGTACAACTTCAGAGGCCCAAGTTCCCTTTATTTTATCCAAAATTGAGATGTGTCCACTCAGAAAAAATGCATATGCTTTTGACTTTGTCAGATCCGAAGGATTACTTGTCTGAAGTGCAGTCTGAGCTTTTGATAAGGCATTAAACATGGTTTCTAACTTGGGGACAATCAATTCCTGGAGCTCACACATTCTCTTCATAATGTTACTTTTTTCTTTACTGAGCCTCTTTATCTCATCTGTCAAGCTAATTACTTGACATTCCTAACTTATAAGTGAAATTGTTAGAGGATCAAAAATTTGAGAAAGAATTGACAATTTATGTTCTTGCTCCTTTATCTTCTTCTCAATATCCTCACTAATTTTAGGCCATGATACACAGAATTTCTACATATCTCTTCCATCAATTAAAGCATTCTGAATACTCCTTATGCTAATTATGAGTATCATCATATCATTTCCTATTAGATTCTATACTTCACTAAATTTCTTATCCAGAAATTCTTTCTGGACCTTTGCCTCTACAGATTTTTCAAATGATTCAAAATGAGTATTTACATAACTTACTAGATTTTTCAGATATTCGGAGGGGGAAACATATGGACTCTTCTGGTAGGAAGGCATTAACTTCTCCAAAATCCCGGTTGGAAGCCCCAGTAGCTCATTATCCTCCATATGGGACTTTAACAATTTTTCTCTAGCCTTTACTTAGGTGAAAGATTCTATTTTCATTAATTTTTCACTGCATCTGTAGTGTCTCTTGCAACATTTTCTAAATCATTCATTTGTTCATAAAAAAATTTAGCATCTATTTTAGGTGCTTCAACATTTGCACCATCTTCTTTTGCTATGTTTTGTTGGTTTTCTTTCATCTCTTCCTCTGCTTTATCATTTCTTGTTTAACTTGCAGATGAAATCTTTTCTTTGTCTTCACCACTCATTGTCTGATCCAGAGGGGTCTGTATAGTAGCAATATCCTCTTCTTTTCTGGAAAGATCAGGTGGAAGAGTTTCTTCTGCATCAATTATTTTGTCTGTCATTTCTATGTCCTCTTGACTAACTTGTTCCTCTTTCAGAACAGAGGCTTCACCAAACTTAGATTGCTGCTTAGTGATGTTCTTTTCTTGAACTTCTCCAACATTCAGATTTGATGAATCAAATCCAACATTAGTGGTGTAGTCACAGTAGGAGGGTTAACAGAATGAACTAACCATGTAACAAGAGTAAACACAATGGAAATAACTCAAATAAATGGAACAAATGTAGATTAAGTCATTCAATATATTAAAGAATCCAAAATAGAGATCTGTCGACAACATGTGGGCTTACAATTAGGGCTCATAGGCCTAATCACATACATGCACAAGATAAAGCTTTGAAGCTCCTTCGCACAAATCTAAACCATCAGATCTTTCTTATGTGAATAGCTTCTTTCCTAAGGATCTATTACATCTTTATATATCATCTTCAGACCAATAGATTCCTCTGCGTCGGCTAAGGAAGGTCATAAACTCCAATGAAGAGCTGTAATGTGTTCATAGATAGGTCAGACCTAAATGCATAGAACACTTCCTCAAATGAATGGAACAACGTGCGGACCCTTGGGAAAGGTTGGCCATGAACCAAAGAACATTGAATGATGTGTTATTGAGATCCACAAGTCAAGGAATGATCCGCAAGCCTTCTACTTTAGCTAGTTATTAGGAACTATTAGAATGCTCTGCACTAAGAAAACAATTGATCTTTTGAGAGCGATATCTTTCTAGTGACTGATCCAAATGCTCTAAATTCTTGATATGATGTAGATGAATGAATGTAGATGCTAAGTCTAGATCTGCAAGATGTGAAATGCCAAAACTGGACCACAAGCTAAAAACTACTACTGACTGAACTGACTAAACTAAACTAGAAAATGAAAGAACTGAAATGCCAACAAACTAAAATGCAAATGTTTTTGGTTGATGCAAGATTACTCTCTAACCAGGGATGCTCCTACATTAGACATCCAGGGTTATTGAAAAAGTGAGTCCCTCACTTTTCTGGGGCTAGGGGAGAACCAAGACGGTCCACCTCAGCTTGAGAAATCCATGATGAATCTTCTTTTGGTCTACCTTTCCACTTCACAAGATATTCTTTGTATTGTCTTCCTCTAGTGTTGCATCCAACTCTGCTATCCAAAATGTCTTCTATTTGTTCTGGTGCTTGTTGTGGTAACTACTTCTTCAAGTCTTCTTCCATGCTATCACTGAACTCTACTTCATGATGCTGATAAAGTTCTATAATGTTGAAAATAGGTGATATACTCAATGTCTCCAGTAACTCTACTTCATATGCATTTCTTGAATCAAATTTTCTAAGTATCTTACAAGGTCCAAACTTCTTCGTCTTCAACTTGTTATATGTCCCAACTGGAAATCTTTCTTTTCTCAAGTACACCATCACTTCATCTCCCACTTCAAATTGCTTATGTCTTCTCTTCTCATCAGTCTTCTCTTTATACTTACTATTCATATTCTCTAAATGCTTCTTCACCTGATTATGCAATGTCTTCATATGATATGCAAATTCTTCTGCTTCTACACTCCTCTTTTCTTCTGTACTGATATCTCTCAATTATGCAATTCCTCTAGGATTCACTTCGGTAACAATCTCAAAAGGTGTTCTTCTGGTACTCCTGTTCACCGAATTATTGTATGCAAAATCTGCTTGTGAAAGAATCAAATCCCAATTTCTGGCTTTGTCTCCAACCAAACATCTCAACAAATTTCCCAAACTCCTATTCACTACCTCTATTTGTCCATCTGTTTGTGGATGAAAAGTTGAACTAAACTTCAAGTCAGTCTTCATTTTCTTCCAAAGTGTCTTCCAAAAGTATCCAAGAAACTTTGTGTCTCTGTCTGAAACTATTCTCTTAGGTAATCCATGTAATCTCACAATTTCCTTGAAAAATAGGTCAGCTACATGCACTGCATCAGTTGTCTTCTTGCAAGGTATTAAATGAGCCATCTTTGAAAATCTATCCACCACTACAAATATTGAATCGTGTCCTCTCTGTGTCTTAGGGAATCCCATTACAAAATCCATGCTTATGTCTTCCCAAGGTCTCTCCGAAACTGTCAAAGGTTTATATAATCCAATGTTTTGACTACTCCCTTTTGCAACTTGACAAACTCTACAACTCTACACAAATCTCTGAACATCCTTATGTATCTGAGGCTAAAAGAAATGTTGACTTACTAAAGCCACTGTCTTATCAATGCCAAAATGTCCTACCAATCCACCACTATGCTTTTCCTTGATCAAATTATCTCTCATGGAACTTCTAGGTATGCACAACTGACTTCCTTTGAACAACATATCTTCTTGAATGAAATAATCCAACCACTTACTCCTATCTATCACAATAAATTCCTTATAGGCTTTCCAAGGTTCTATAAAATCAGTGCCTCCCTCATACATGTTCTTCAATTCATCAAAACACAACACTTCAACTCTCATTTCTATCAACAAGTTTCTTCTTCTACTTAAGGCATCATCAACTTTGTTTGATTTTCCACTACTATCCTTCAACACAAAAGTATAACTCTACATGAACTCTACCCATCTCATATGTCTCTAATTCAACTTACACTGACTTTTCAAATGTTGCAAAGCTTGATGATCAGTATACAACACAAACTCCTCAGGCAACAAGTAATGTCTCCACTTCTTCAAGGCTTGAATTATGGCATAGAACTCTTGATCATTAATTGAATATCTTCTTCTTGCATCATTCAACTTCTCACTAAAATATGCTACAGGTCTACCTTCTTAACTTAACACTGCTCCAATTGCATTTCCACTAGCATCACAATCAACTTAAAATACCTTATTGAAATCTGGTAATGCCAAAACAGGGTGCTCTATCACTTTCTACTTCAACAACTCAAAACTTTTATCTGCTCCTGATGTCCACTTGAAATCTTTTTTGTCACCTCTCATTGTCTCTGTCATAGGGTTACAAATGGAATTGAAATTTCTAATGAACTTCTAGTAAAAACCAGCCAATCCATGAAATGATCTAACTTCTCCAATGCTCTCCAGTGTAGGCCATTCAATAATTTCTCTCACTTTCTCAGGGTCCATCTTCAATCCTTCCGCAGAAATCACAAATCCCAAATATACCAATTCTTCCTTCATGAAACTACACTTCTTGATGTTTATCAGCAATTTCTCTTCTCTCATTCTCTACAAAACTTGTCTAATATGCCACAAATGTTCTTTTGTCTTACTAAAAATTAGAATATTATCCAAGTACACAATTACAAACTTACTCAAGAATTTCTTCAAGCCTTCATTCATCAACCTCATGAAAGTACTCGGTGCATTTGTCAATCCAAAGGGCATCACTAACCACTCATACAATCCTTCATTTGTCTTAAAAGCAATCTTCCATTCATCACCTTCTCTAATTCTGATATGATGGTATCCACTCTTCAAGTCTATCTTTGTGAAATATCTTGCTCCACTCAAACAATCCATGATATCATCCATCCTAGGTAAAGGAAATCTATACTTAACTATGATCTTGTTTATTGCTCTGGAATCAGTACACATTCTCCAGTCTCCATCCTTCTTCAGTGCCAAAACTATAGGTACTGCACAAGGACTCAAACTTTCTCTGATCAAACCTTTCCTCAACAACTTTTGTATCTATCTATTCAATTCTTCATTCTCTACCGGTGTCATCCGATGTGCTGCTTTGTTAGGCAAACTTGCTCCTAGTATAAGATCCATGTGATGACTGATACTCCTTATAGGTGGTAATCCTTCAAGTACATTGTCTGATATGATGTCTTCATACTCTGTCAACAACTCTCTTATTTCATCTAGTTTAGTCTCTTTCTTCACCACTTCAGGCTTCTTAGGAATCAAGACATAACACATACTTTCCTGTTTCAAACCATCCAAATATTTCCTTCCATCTACCAAATAGATTCTAGCATTCCCACATACCACATCTTTAGGATCATCTTCCAAAGGAATCAAAGTAACTCTTTTCCCATTTGTTGTTATAGTATATGTATTCTTTCTCCCATCATATATAGCTTTTCTATCATATTGCCAAGGTCTACCCAAGAAGATATGAAAAACATCCATGGGCATAATATCACATAGGACTTCATCATGCAATATGAAATTTTACCAAACATTGTTCACTCACCAGTACCTTATGATCATCCTAAATCCATGCTATCTGATAGGGCTTAGGGTGTTTCAATCTTTCCAACTTCATCTTATTCACCATCTCCTCTAAAACCAAGTTATCTGAACTACCACTATTAATTACAAATTTACAACACTTACCTCTAAATTTGCATCTAGTTCTAAATGGAATTTTCCTTTGTGATGGTTCCTCATTTGTTTCTACTTGAAATAGTGCTCTCCTCATCACCAATGATTCTTCTTTCTCATGTTTACCAATAGAACTGGGTGATTTAACAGGTTCTTCTTCAACATAGGTTGCTCTTCAACTGTTCTCTATCTTCTTGCTTGTACTATCCTGGTTACATTCAAATGCTCTATGTCCTTCACCTCCACACTTGAAACAAGTACCTCTAAATGTCCTCTTATCAATTCCTTTTCCTTCTCTTATGTATCCTTCATTCTGATATGCACTAGGGTTTCCTCTCTAGTAAAAATTTCTATCATCTCTCTGGTAAGCATTGTTATCTCTATCATCCTTCTTTAATGGGCTATCAAACTTGTTCTACTCCACAAATGATCTATCATATCTGGAAAATGTTTTACCTTTCTAAAATTTACCTCATCTACCTCTTTGTCTTTGATCATGCTTCTTATTCAACTTCTCTTCCACTTTTAGGGAAAACTGATATGCTTCTTCCAAAGATGTCATCCTTACCAAACTTAGTTCTTCTCGAATGTTCAATCTCAGTCCATTGATGTATCTTGCCACTTTCTCCTTGCTTGCTTCACTATGTCCTGTCCTTATGATCATCTTATGAAATTCTTCAGTGCACTCCTTCACAGATTTCTCCTTTTGTCTCAGGTTTTGCAATCTTTTCAACAATTCCAACTCATAGTCAGTAGGTATGAACTAGTTCTTTAACTTTGTCACCATCCGGTCCCACCTTGTAATTTTTTCTTTTCCTCTTCTGTTTCTTTCCAACTAAACTTCTTTCCACCATATAGAAGCATGTCCTTTCAAATTTGTCTTTATAAATTTCACCTTCTTCGGATCTTCAATTTCCTCATATTCAAAGTATTCTTCCATATCATTTATCGAGTCAATCAATTCTTCAAGATTCAAATTACCAATATAGTTTAGAACATCAACTCTAGGTCTCTTTCCGATCTTTGAAATAGCTTGCAACATCTTTATCTGATCTGATTCTTCTTCTTCATCACCTTCTAGGGTTTCACTAGTATGTTCCATAGATTCAAATTCTTCCTCATCATCACTTTCAACATTAGGTCTCAGTGTCAATCCTCTTTGCCTATCTTCCTCAATAGTATCCAAATGAATTCACATTATTCTCATCAATTCCATCATCTCATCCATTCTATTATCCATTGTACCAACAGGAGGAACTCTTCGTAGTGAAATTCTTCCTAGGATCAAGTGCAAACTACCTTAGGTTTGGTGATTGGGCTACAAGCGACAACTGCCTCCCAATCGGCGATCAGTTGCACACAAGTAACCTGCCTCGGATCAGCGATCTACTCACAACAAGATCTTATAGAATTCCTTCACCAACTTCACTCAATTCACTCTCCAAGATTCAAACTTTTGCTCTGATACCACTTGGTACAATCATGGTAGGAGGGTTCACAGAATGAACTGTCTGGACCATGCAGCAAGAGTGAACACAATGGAAATAACTCAAAGAAATGGAACAAATGCAAATTTAGTCATTCAATATATCAAAGAATTCAAAATAGAGATCTGCCGGCAACATGCAGGCTTACAATTAGGGCTCATAGGCCTGATTACATACATGTGCAAGATAAATCTTTGAAGCTCCTTCGTACCAATCTAAACTATCAGATCTTTCTTATGTGAATAGCTTCTTTCCTAAGGATCTATTACATCTTTATATATCATCTCTAGACCAATAGATTCCTCTGCGTCAGCCAAGGAAGGTCACAAACTCCAATGAAGAGCTGTAACATGTTCATAGATAGGTCAGACCTAAATGCATAGAACACTTCCTCAAATGAATGGAACAATGTGCGGACCCTTGGGTAAGGTCAGCCATGAACCAAAGAACATTTAATGATGTGTTATTAAGATCTACAAGTCAAGGAATGATCTGCAAGCCTTCTGCTTTAGCTGGTTATCAGGAATTGTTAGAATGCTTTGCACTGAGAAAATAATTGATCTTCTGAGAGTGATATCTTTCTAGTAACTGATGCAAATGCTCTGAATTCTTGATATGATGTAGATGAATGAATGTAGATGCTAAGTCTAGATCCACAAGATGTGAAATGCCAAAATTGGACCACAAGATGAAAACTGCTACTGACTGAACTACCTAAACTAAACTAGAAAATGAAAGAACTGAAATGCAAATGTTTTTGGTTGATGCAAGATTACTCTTGAACTAGGGATGTTCCTACATCAAGTAGTCTCTTCATAGATTAACTCTGGAGGATCTAAATTAACACCTTGGTCATCAATTCTCTTGTTAATCTCTTCTTCTGGAGCTTCCAATTCTGGAACTAGAGAATTGTCTTCTTCAACTTGTTTCTCTGAAATAATATAATATTTATCCTTGTCTACGGCCTTTCTCAAAATTTCCTCTGTTTCTTTTGCAATTTCCTTAGTTTTGCCAAGCATCATCTTATTCACCCGAACCTTACTTCTGAATTTTTCTTTAACTTCTCTAAAGATTTTATCTTTTTCTTTTCTAGTCATTACAGGACACAAAGTAGAAAGGACATACTCTCTGAGTTCTACATCCTTAGCCTTGGCTATTTCTTTCCTCATTTCTAGTACTTTCCTTAAACCCTTAGGAAGTTCTTGTAAAATTTCCAATAGGGCTCTATTAAATTTGTTCAAATATATGATAATGGCATCTTCCTAAATTTTCTTATTTGCTTGATCAAAATTATCATAGTAAACCCTGATAGGCTTTAAGTTTCCATGAATAGTGATTGTTATTACAATTTCATCAATAGTCATAGCGACCTTACAAGGTACTTTATTTTTACTAGTCTTAATGCTTCCGAAAGGCTAGTCTTTAGAAGTCTTTAAAGTTTTGGATTTCTTGAATTTTATTTCTTTGACTTCTTCATCAGTCTTTGTTTCCTCATCATCTTTTGTGCCCACACTCATTCTTATGGCTTTTGTTTTCTTTCTCTTACTTGCTTCACAGATGGTCTAACTTCTAGTCTTGCAGTTTTAGAAGGAATAGAAGCAGAAGTAGAGCTTCTAGTAGTCCTTGGAGTATCTTCTTGTTTCTTGTCCTATTTTTCTTTTTCAGCCTTCTCAATTCTTTCTCTATTTTTTTTCACTACTTCCTTGGTTAGGCCAATGCTCTCAACAAACCTTTCAACTTGTCTCTGCACTTTCCTCTTGGTCTCTAGCTGTCTAAGTTCTACATCCAATTTTAGACTCAGTTCCTTGTAAGTTCCAAACCTTTCCATAGAGGTATCTTTAGGCATGCTCAGAAGATGCTGAGAATACATATCTAAAACCCTTTCATCCACTGCATAACCCATAGGCATTATCCAAACTATCCTTGGTTCTACAGCTTCCATCAAGCACTGATCTGTGTCAACCATGAAACATATATCATTTTCATACTTCTCCACAATTGTTTTAGGGATTCTCTTCCTTGCTTGCATTAAACTTTGGAAGTTTTTGAAGTAGCCCCAAATGGAAGTCTTTTGGGCTTGGGAGTCACCAAGACTGAGAAGGTGATCTCTTATTTGCCATGCTATAGGCCTGTCAGTTGTCCAATGTACAACTTGAATTCTAGGTACTTCATTCATAAAATAGAAGAACAAACATATAATCAAGGAACCATATTGGAAGGTATTTTTCCTATCTTTCTTTATTTTTCTCAGATTCTCAATCAACTAATTTTGTAGTAGTTCACAAATATCATAATCAGCATTCTCCTTTACTATTTGATAGGTTGCATATATTACAATTCTAGAGACATAATTTTCCCTGCTGGAATGGTAAATCTTTTACCCAATCACCATGGAGGCAAATTTGACATCAGGTTCTATGATATCATTTATGGTCATTTCCCTTTTGTCAAACTTGGCACTAGTAGCTTCAGTCACTATCTGGTTTTTCACAGCTTTCAGCATGGGTAATCGCTGGAGGAATTTAACCCAATTACAGTCTTGATAATATCCTTTGTAATCTTAAATGGTTTCAATAGCCACATGAACTCATTGTGTATTTGACTCAATACATACCGAACCCATTCATTTTCATCAAATATCAGAAACCTAATGACTTGCAAAATTTTTTTACTTTCTAGGGCTTTGTATTCTGGTTTCAATTTATGGCTATCATCAGTTAAGTAGTTGTTGAGAAAATCCAAGAGTTTTAGGTTTTCAAATTCATCCATGTTACAGTGGATGTATGTCCTAATGTCTTCAACATGTAAAACCCCATATGGAACACCTGAAAAGGCACCTAGCGGTTCAACTTTAATAGATTTATAAGGATGCTTCTTCAATTCAAGATGGGGCATTTCAGTGACATCAACAACTAAAGGTGTAGCCATTTGCAGAGATTGAGAATTCAAGAGATTTCATAGAAAATAGAAATACCTTGTTCCATAGGTTAGGGTTTTGCTTGAGGATCCTCTTCGCACTTCAATTCTTGAGAATTCTCAGCTTAGAGCTCCTTCACTTCTTGCTTTCTTATGATGCAAAGTGATATGACTAGGGAATGAATGACCCTTTTATGCTCCGCAGCACTTAATTTGTCTTTGTAATAAATGCTCCACCCTAGTACATCCGGTTACTCTGTTGTTGAACAGTTTCTCATGAATTATTCTACAATTTGTCATATCCACCTTTTTTTCTTCTAAAAATCCTTCCAAATGATCTAAAACAATCCAAGATCTCTTTTCTCACTGTGCCAAATTTAAGCACTTACTTACTGGCTGGGGGATTTTGATTTTTATTGCAGCTCCCCCTAAGCCAGAGCTCCTAATTTAATTCTGTGAAGAATTATCTACATCGGATTCCAGTATGGACCCATCACTATGGTTCACAATTGCTTTCTTGACCCATGTCTCACTTGTTTCATTCTAGATCTCATTCTCTTCAATTTTTCTTTTGCCTTTGTCTTGTCTCTACTCATCTGGTTTTCTGTTCACCGGACCTCCTTCATTGGTCCTACTTCTGTAGAATCTTGCAAAATGACTAGATTGGTTACAATGGAATTACTCAACATTTCTTTGCCCATTCGATTGATTTCCTCTTGATTTGCACTGATTGGCCATATGTCCAAATCTATTGCATGCAAAACATTTTCCATTGAAAGAATTCTTATTTATTTAATGAGTCATTCATTATCATACTTCTACATTCATTGGATTTATGACCATACCTCTTACAATTGAAGCACTGTTCGAAGAAGGATGGATTATTTTGATTTACTCTACTTCTGCATTGAGTGGCTTTATGACCAAATGTATATCATCAACATCCTTGATTTCATCTTTCAGATTAGTTATTTCTGCTTTAGACTGATCAAGATCTTTTAGAGCCATCTGAAGTTGATCTTTGAGTGAACCCATTGAAAACTCCTTCCAAGATCTTTCCTCAAGTTGTTAATCTTCTTTTAAGGAACCTTGCTTTGATACCAATTGTTGAATTAGGTCTAGACAACTGAGAGGGGTGGGGTGAATTAGTTGTCACACAATTTAACAATTTATTTCTCTTTAATCTTCTTTTACAACTTATAATCAAATCAATGATGTAAACATTTTAGCATTAATCAATAACACATGAGCAGAAATAAAAATAGTACACTTGACACCAATATTTTTGATGTGGAAACCCAGTTAAGGGAAAAACCACGGTGGGGGTTAACCCACAAAGATTATACTCTATTAAAAGTATTACAATGGGGAATGCACATGCATTTGGGCTCACTGCCCAAAGCTCACTACTTAAAAGAAGACTCACTGCCTACAAGAAAGAAGAGTTACAAAATATTTGAACTGATATTTGGCATCCATCAATGCTGGAGTTTAGTTCCAGTTAAGCATAGAAAACTGACTTGATACACTTCATCCTTACTCTCCTCCTCTTACCGTTCTGCTAGCATCTAAACTTTGATCTTTGCTCCGTTTCACAATTACTCCATAGTCACAACACACACACACACACCAAAATCATAAAAATTTCATCGGATATATATATCTGCAACATGATCTATAATCATTTTACCAGTCGTCTTCAAGAACATTTAGAACTTTTTAGAGTACTCTACTCTATCAACTAGATCTATACATAATACGAGATGAAAATTAAAACTTGCACTTGTAAATCATCAATCATGTCAACTATCACTACTTATCATCACCAATTGCCCAATAGACAACTTCTATACATCCAGAAATAGGATCATTCACAAGGTTGGGCAGTTCTTCTTCTGTTTGTTTTGTCAAACTGAAACCCAATACTTAGAAGCTAATATCTTTTGAGTCCATCTCTGGAGGATGAAACTCTGGATTTAGAGTGTCTTGACAATGCTTACAACTGCCTTAGATCCGCAACAAACCATGCTTTTCCACCGGATAGATCCGGACCAAGATACCGGACCCTGTCACTTGCTCTGTTCCTGACTGCCCAGACTTAGACACATTTTGATTCTAACTTCCAGTGTGAGTAGATTGTGTTATACAGATGATTGGGATGATCTTAGTTGCCATCAATGACAACACTTATCATGCCTACCACTGTCTCTTGCCAATAGAAGATATTGAGAAAGGTAAAGATGGCTTTATCCTCAAGAAAAGAGAAGTCATATTTGGTGAAGAAGGCCAAACTTTAGGAAAAAGTAAGAAAAAAAAGGAAGGTGAAGCTGCAAATAAGGGAAAGGACAAGCAAGAGAAATCGAAAAAATTTTATCTTCCCCCTCTACAATTGGAAGCAACAATTAATGCTATAACTAAGTATGGCAATCTAAAGTAGGTAGCTAAGTTGTATGATAAAAGGTCAACAGAAGATCAATCAATCATTGAAACAACTATTATTAGGTACATGGACACACTTAATGTTGCATTAATAAAATTAATTGACAATTTGCCTGATAGTCTTGTTGATGTAATGACAAAGAGAAGAGAGGATGCCATGAACAAGGACATTGAAATGAAAAATAAGGCACTTGAGAAGGTTTGTCCTACAATTTATGAACAAGATAATATTAAGGCTATACAAAGGTTAGCTAAGGAAATGTCAAATGATAAAGATGAAATAGAAAGATTAGAAAAGGACACATTGAAAATAACTGCAAGTGTTCTTGAAGAACTATAGATTGCTACAATTGAAGAATGGTCTTCTAAAGAAGATGGAAATGATAAAGATTAGACTGAGAAAAATAAAGAAAAAGGTGAAACCAGTGCAGAACCACATGAGTTAACTAAAGAAAATTTTCCATCACCAACAATAGAAATAAATGCAGAAGATCTAAATATGGTTGGCTCTCAGGAGAACATAGAGATTACTGATGAGTAGAGGGAGTTTCCAAAAGAAAAGATAGATGGTGATGAAGGAGAACAAAGAGAGGCTATTGCTGATCAAGTTTCTAACATTGTGGATAATGTCTCTATCCCAAAGAATGTTGAAGAAGAAGAAGTATTTGATGGAAGCTAGCCTTCGAAAACCTCTGATTCCAGATTGACTTGTGAAGAGGAGAAAAATGATATTGTTGGTGAAGGCTTTGGATTTTCTCCCATAGACTCCATTAGAGAGTTCTTGGCAAGACAAAGACAAATCCAAACCATGTCTTCACCACAACCACTATAGGTACAATCCTTGGATGCACAGATTAACTTGTCCACCATATCTCCTTTGTAAAAGCTTTAGTTAGGGACAATATTTTAGGTGTCTATAGAGGAATAAATTCTATAGTCTCATATAGAAGGGAATGAGCTTTTGGGAGAGGTCATGGAAATTTTTGAAAAGATACTGCCTGATGTTAAAAGAGATGTCTCTCTAGCCCCTGCATTGCAAATGAGAAATTAATGGAGACAAACAACAATCACTTTGAGTCCTTTGAAAAGGTAGATAACAAGAAAGTAAGAGAAGAAGTAGATAATAAGAGGTTAGCAGAATTAACAAATAAGTGCTCCAAGGCACACATTTTGCTAGACAATAGTATAAAAGGTGTTCACAATGCTTTAAGTGATGCCAATGCTTTACATCAATTTTTTTTTATCCTAGCCCATAACTACTAAAGAAATAAAAAAAAAATTGAAGGCCTTGAGATGCAGGTGCTAAAAATCTCCAGAACCTATGATCCCTTGAAAGATGCAAATGGAGATCTAAGAGCAGAAGTAGAGAAGACTCATACCATAATAAAGAAATTACAGAGCCAAAAGGAGTTGATAAAATATCAAATGAGTCAGATGAGAGAGATAGTAAGATTTAAAATGGCTTCTTTGATTGGCATGTTAAAAGAGGCTGATAAGGTTGGAAAGTTGACTGATGCCCCTGCAACGGTGGAAAAAGCAAAAGAATTACACTTGTAGATAAAGGACAAATACATATATTATACTCTGCAAAGGTGCATTGGGACTCAGTTGTGATCCAGTTGAAGAACATCTACAAAGATACCTTTCCTAAAAAATAGTAAGTTTCTTATTTTCTGATCTCTTGTACATATGCGGATGGTTAGAAGGAAACAATTTTGTTATTTTGGTATAGAAATAAGATAGTAAGGGGGAGTCCCATGTAGAGAAAAGTTAAAGAAGTTTTTAATTTGGTAATAGTCCCTTTGCCATTACTGTCAAAGGGGGAGAGAAAGCAATGTGAAAAAGATACTTTGGGAGAGAGAGTAAGATGTGTAAAAGAAAGGGGGAGAGCAAGTTTGTGTTGTGGTAGAATTCAGTTTTGATGGTTTTTCACATCATATGTTGCCATCAATGACAAAGGGGGAGATTGTTGCAAGTATGTACAGTTGCTGCAAAGTTGTATTGTCATTGATGTCAACATGTTAGTCTGGTGTTGTCATTAGTGTCAATTGGTTGAGAAGGGTTAAGGATAAAGGTTGGCTTCAAAGAGTAAAGATATAGTGGTCCAGAGAATAGCAAAGCTAGTAACATCACAAGACAGAGATGGTGACAACAAAGAATAACGGTATAGTGATTCAGAAAGTGTTAACCAGACATAAGGAGACTATTGTACAGATTAGCTTGGTTTGAAACTTTGAAAGAGAGTTTGATCCTCTTCCTCACAAGATGACTTTACTTTTCATGGAAGACTATTGTGCAAGAAGATTTGATCTGGTAAGAAGATTTGTTATGAAATTTGGCTAAGTGACTGTCTGGTAAGACTTAGCCATAGAGTTATGATAATTTGGTATGGTTTGGTCTATTATTGAAGATCTTTCTCTATGGTTCTAGCATATGGTTATTTATTATTGGATATATCTAAATCTAGAATCTTGTTTACTAATGATCTCCGGTGTGAAAGATGTAAACAACAAAAGTCTAGCTTAATAGAGCACAATTGTTTCTGGCACAGAGCATGTAAGCAAATAGATCTACATTTCTCTAGTATGAAATATATTTCTTTGCTATTGTAAGGTGTTTATAGTGAATATTCAGAGAGTCTAAATCCAAAGTTTCAGGTCCTGAAGTCCACTGGAATGAGAGTTTGAGTTGACAGAGTATAACACTTTGTATAGACAGTGCATTAACAATGCCAGTGACGATGTGAGATACTCCACATTTCACCACAAGTGAATGGTTTGCTATGTAGATTTGAGGATAAGATAATGAATTTTTGTAGCATGTATATTCAAAGTTTTAAGCATTTTAGAGGTCTACACATAATTTTGTGAATTGACAGATAGTCTATATTGTTGTTGTCTTGCCAATGGAGCCAACCTGAAGGTGTTGATGTTGTGTGGAGGGTAAATATGTTTTACGGAGTTAAGTGGGAGATATTTTAGGTCCATGCTAAACTATCTCAAAGTTTGAATCTTGGTACGAAGTGTGTGTGTGAAGATTTGGGGCTGACAAGTGCTATATGGCATGTTTTGCACGTTACATCCAATTAGGCTGACCTAATTGATGTTGTTGTGAAAGAAGTAGATATATATGAAGGATTATTTTTGATGTTTTAGAAGAAATATAGAGATGTGATCTATGTGATGTGACAGGTGCTTATGGATGCGAACTGAGTGAATACAAAACCATGCAGAATTTTAGAACAATGTGCTGAGTATTGTTCTGTAAATTGAGCTTCATTGGAACTGTACTCTATGCATATGTCAGATGCAATTATAATAGTTCAAATTTTGGCAGTGACCCACTTATTCTATTTCTTTCTTTTAGGACAGTGAGTCATTTGGCAGTGAGCATTCTTGGACAATGAGTCCACCAATTGTATAAACCTTAACCGGTTGCCTTATTAATATAGATTGTGAGCTAATCCTCGCCGTGGTTTTTCCATGTAAAAATCTTGGTGTTCATGTGTTATGAGTTGTGGTTGTTTGTTTTATGCTTAATTTCCTTCATTGCAATTGTTTATGCTAAATGGATTAAATTTTTGAAGGGTAAATGGTTTAAGAGAGTACTAATTCACCCCCCTCTCAGTATTCTAGGTATTCAACATATGAATGGATGGGATTCATCACCGTTTGCATGATGTAAAATATGGGAGAAGACAAGTGGGCATATGAGTGGGAATCAGTGTTTAAATGAAAGAAGTGGGTAATGTCATGGAAATCTATGGATGAGCAATAGTTTAGGAAGCTTGGTAAGATAAAGTAGGCACATTATTATGGACAATATGAGCTAACCCACATAGGAATTCAAGACCTTCAAGATGGTTTACAAACATCTTCCTAAGGGACTCTATGATTGAAGGTGTAGTGTTAGAAGTGGCCTCATAGGTCAAAAAGTTTTGATAATCCTGAAGATGCTTGTCTATGTTCTTAACCTGACATCATATCATTCTCAAGATCAAAGTCTAATTGAGTGTTTATAAAGGTCGTGATGGGCACAAAAGACATTGCAATGATCTAGGGAGAAGAATCTTAGGAATAGGCATGGTAGTAGTATTAGGATCTCTCGAAAGTGAAGGAATGTCTATGGTCATGGTAGTTGCTGCAAAGAAAGATTGAGACTTTGACATGTTCCCATAACTTCTTCTTATGAGGTTTTTAGAATTAGAGGCCTGGGTCATAAAGCTCATAAAATTCTTTCAAAGCTTATGACACATAGTGTAGAAAGTTTTTAAATAAAAAAGATTAAAAAGTTAGTTCACATTATGTTCACCAGAATGTAGTGTATAAGATAACAACTCCAAGTAGAGAGTTGCACTGCCCAGATAAAGTGATCTTATAAGAAACTACTCTAGAATATCTAGCTTTAGAGGAGAAGTTTTGTTTTATCCCTTACAAAACTATTCAATATATTCTAGTTATTCTATTGATTAGAAAATCCAACTTCCCTAAACTAATAGAAAAAATGAATAGAAATGAAACATTGTTTACAGAGTTTTGGATTGACTTTCTACAAAACTAAAAGTTGATCTAGAATATACAACAACAAATTAATTTAGGACTAGAAAAAGGAGGCCTCGAGTAGGGATGACGACATGCCACATAAAAATTTTCACTAAGTGTTGTCATCTATATGGCATTGTACAGATGGTAGGGTTTAACAAGAGTGTTCTATGCTAGTATCATAGGATTCTTCTCTATTTGTATAGTTCCTCAATCAACTTGCACAACATAGCAGAGTAGAAACACAAGCATAATATCTAGATATACAAGAAAAAATAAAATAAATAGAAGTGATAAATCTAATTTAAAGAGGATCAACACTAGTAAACCTCCATGAAAATGATATTTCCAAATAACCTATTGCAATGAGTTGAAAAGAAATTTTGGGACTGCAAAGGAGTCTATCAAGAGTGGGAGAACCCCTATTTTGGTCTTTCAACCTCCACAAGTAGTCAAATGATAAAGAGATTCCTAGAATGTGTGTGTTCACCTAAGTGTGACTAGGATGTAGTGACAAATGTTATTCTTAATAGCACCTCTTTGATCTACAAAGAGGATACTAGGATCATGATGCATTAGTGACCAAAATAACAAATAGAATATAGGAAAATAGACAAGGGTTTTGTAAAAGTGTCTGATATTAAGGGAATGCTCAATACAGAGGCAAAGTTTACTCCCCTACATTTTTTGTTAGTGGTCTACCAAGAAAATATGCTCAAGAAAGTATGGATATTCTTGATTCATATGTAATTTATACACAAGATTTCATAGGGCATAGCATGCTACTTACTAAAATGCACAATGATAATGGATTTTCCTTTGACAATTAAGATCAATAGCTTAGCAATTTTCTAGGAGAAGCTCCATCCCTTCAAGTATCACTCACGAGCTATCCTCTCCTCATATTCAAACTTCACAAAAAGGATTCAGAAGCCTAAACCTGTAGTAATGTTTTGATGCTTAAAAACCTCAAAGAGAACTAGTAGGGAATGTAGAGCTTGAAGGTATAGCTATGTCACACAATGCTCAACAATTCTCTCATGCCTTGTTCTTAGAAATCTACTCCTATTTTCTAAAAAATAAGTTGCTAGAAAAAACTTCTTATTTTTCTGGATTCTTCTAGATATGCTTTAGAAAAATATTCTTAGAATATCCTGGTGTGTCTATGAAATGTTTTATGATGGCTAGTAGCCATTATGAGATAGTAACATGTAACTATAATGTATGGATTATATTGTTGTATGGTACACGATGCTAGCATGTCACATAGATATCTACACATAGCACTCCCATCCATAGAAAATGGCCCCAAATTTTGTTGGAACTAAACAACATAGAGGGGGGGTGAATCAGTTGTCCTTCAAAACTTTATTGCCTTTAACCTTTTTTATTATCTTACTATCAGATTAGTGATGCAAACATTAAAGCATGAATTAACAACATAAGAGCAGAAACATAATCAACACGTTTGACACCAAGATTTTGATGTGGAAACCCGGTTAAGGGGAAAACCATGGTGCGATTAACCCACAAAATGCATACCCTATTAAAAGTACTTAGAAAATAGAAGGCACATACCTTTAGGCACACTGCCTAGAGCTCACTTCTCAAAAGGAGAGGCTCACTGCCTACATAATTTATTTAGAAAGAATTAACTAAGAATTAGCATCTATTTCATGCTTGATTTAGTTTCAATGAATTCTCAATAAATTTTGCTTTTCCTCAAACTCTTCTTCACACTCTACACTACTCTTTCTCCTTTCCTTCTCTTCTCTGCTCCTGATCCTTCCTTCAGATTTTATCTGTTTTACACAAGGATGCTTTCGATACTTCTTCAACAAGTATTTATATACTTCATCAACCTTGGAATGATCAACAATGTCAGCTAAACTTGATGTGGATCATCACACTATCTGCCAAATACAACTAAGACTTGAATTTGCTTCTACAACCACTCCATGCTTCATAGAAATGTGTTTAAGGCATCCACAACAGGCTAGGAACATCCGGTCGACCAAGACTAGGAAGAACATTAACCTCAAGAATAAATCTTCAATCAACAAGCTCAAACTTCAATACGGACCTCCAACATAGTAGCTACACAATCCAGAGACCTCCATAAGCACATTGGAATCACCAATAACATTCACTCTAAACCATATTGTCAGAAACATTTGAATCTTCCTCCGGAACCTTAAGAACACACTCTGTCATGACTGTAAGACTGGAAGGATAGATTACAGACCTCCAAACCATAAACCACTGGAGTTGATGATACACACTAACTTCCCAAACATGCCTTCAGATCTGCATATCATAATCTTATATTACCGGAGCAATCCGGACCTCTTTCCTGTCACTCTGTCTTTCCTAATTATTGCAAGAACCGGTTTTGCTCAGATGGCCATAACACCTTTAGATCTTCATGCGGACTTCTCAAATCTTAACTGAGGCAATATCTGATAATCCTCTACATAGCCACATGATCCAATGCATTGATTATCATTAATTTTCTCAATATCCTCAACAATCTGGTCTTCTATGCAGACAGCAAAAATAGGATACAGTTGATACTAATGGCAACAAGGATATGTTGACATCAATGACAACCCACTTAGGCACATATTTGCAACAATCTCCCCCTTTGTCATTGATAGCAACATGTGATGTGAAAAACTAAATCCAACCATCAAGACAAAAAATTCTCCCCCTTTCTCTTCTCACTTCTGCAACTACTTTCTTTATTGCTCCCCCTCACATCAACAACTAGTTTTTCACATGACTTCTCTCCCCCTTTGACATCAATGGCAAAGGGCACATATTTTCTATCTTTTCTCCCTTTTTGCTTTAGACTGATCCCAAAATTTGCATATTGACTACTCCCCCTTTGAGTAGTACCTCCTTAACATCAATCTAGATCACAAGATATGGATGTAAATCCCACCGGACTGATTCACCTTAATGCATCTTAGTTCTGCTCAGGAGGGGTAATAACCCCTAACTTCTCTCTGAGATACTCAAAAGTATCCGTGGGAAGAGGCTTAGTGAAGATGTCTTCAATCTGATCTTTGGAAGGCATAAACTCCAACTTGACTTCATTCTCATTTACATTCTCTCTCAAGAAATGAAACTTGATAGATATATGCTTTGTCTTTGAATGCAGTACTGAATTCTTTGAGATGCTTATTGCACTAGAATTATCACAAAAAATTGTGACTGGCTCCTCAAACACAATTCTAATGTCCTTCAACATTTGCTTCATCCACAAAACCTGAGTGCAATTATTTGTTGCTGCCATGTACTCTGCTTTTGCAGTAGACAGAGATATTGCCTCTTACTTTTTGCTTATCCAAGAGACCAATCTTCTCCCCAAGAAGAATGCACCACCACTAGTACTTTTTCTGTCATCCACATCTCCTGCCCAATCAGCATCTGTATATGCATGAAGAGTGAAGTTATTGTCCTTTGGATACCACAGTCCATAACCAATTGTCCCCTTGAGATATCTAAAAATTCTTTTGACTGCCATAACATGGGATTCTTTTGGATCATCTTGAAATCTGGCAACAAGTGTAACTACATTCATGATATCAGGTCTAGTCTGAGTTAGATAAAGCAGTCCTTCAATCATTGATCTATATCTTTTCTGATTTGCCTTGGGAGAGTTATCATCTTTTCTTAGCTTGCATCCGGTTACCATAGGTGTACTCACTGGCTTTGAGTCTTCCATTCCAAATTTCTTTAGCAATTCTTTTACATACTTGGACTGAGATATGAAGATACCTTTATCTGATTGAACAATTTGCAGACCTAGGAAGAAATTCATCTCACCAAACATTGACATCTCAAACTCACTTTTCATCTGATCAGTAAATGCTTTACATATGCATTCATTTCCACCAAAAATGATATCATCAACAAAAACTTCAACAATTAGAATGTCCTCATGGTTAATTTTGAAGTAGAGATTACTATCAGCAGTACCTTTGCTAAATCCTAGCTTAAGTAAATGCTTATCCAATCTAGCATACCAGGCTCTTGGAGCTTGCTTGATTCCATACAAGGATTTTCTCAATCTACAAACCATATCTCCCTAATCAGACAACTAAAATCCTTCTAGTTTCTCATTGTAGACTTCTTCCTCCAAATCCCCATTCAGAAATGTTAATTTCACATCCATTTGATATAACTGCCTCTATCCTTGCCATGGAGCAAAAGTTTCTTCAAAATCAATTCCTTCCACTTGAGAGTAGCCTTTACATATCAAACTTGCCTTATTCCTTACTACCTCACCATCTTCATTCAGTTTATTCCGGAAGACCCATTTGGTTCCAATCACATTTTTGTCCTCAAGTCTAGGAACTAGATCCCATGTGTGATTCTTTTCAATTTGCATTAATTCCTCTTCCATTGCTTTAACCCAGTTTTCATCATTGCAAGCTTCACTTATTGATTTGGGTTCAATTCTTGAAATCAAACAAATCTCTTCTTGATCTTCAGACATTTTTCTTCTAGCTTGAACACCTTTACTCTTATCTCCTATGATATGGTCTTCAGGATGATTTAACCTTACATACCTGGGAGTTTTGGAAATTGTTTGAGATTCTGTTTCTTGAACTTGCTCCTCATCATTTGTGTTAACCTCTGGAGTCACTGGTTCAAACTAAATCTAGTTTTGAACTTGAGCTTGCCTTCCTTGATTTTGACTTTCATCATCTGAATCATATCTAGAGTGCCTGGAATGTCCTTCCTTGCTTTCATCAACTTTAACATTCACACTTTCAACAATCTTCTTTAATCTCTTATTGAAGCACTGGTAGGCCTTACTTTGAGTTGAGTATCCCAAAAATATTCCTTCATCACTTCTTGCCTCAAACTTACCTAAGTCCTCATCTCTTTTGATATAACATTTACTACCAAAGACTCTAAAGTATCTCACAGTAGGGGAATGACCAAACCAAAGTTCATAAGGAGTCTTACTAGAATTTCCTTTGATCTGCACCTGGTTAAGAGTGTAGACAACAGTACTCACAGTTTCTCTCCAATAAACTTGAGGAACATTTGTTTCCATCATCATGGTTCTGGCAGCTTCTTGAATGGTTTGGTTCTTTCTTTCCACAACTCCATTTTGCTGAGGAGTCCTAGGAGCAGATAATTGTCTTTTTATTCCATGCTTTTCATAGAAAGCATCAAACTCACTGGAGGTAAATTCTCCACCTCTGTCAGATCTCAGACACTTTAGTTTCCCACCAATCTCATTTTCAACCATCATCTTGAACACATTTAACTTGTCAAGGGCTTCTGATTTTTCTCTCAGGAAAGTTACCCACATCATCCGGGAGTAGTCATCAGCAACCTGAAATATCTGTCTCCTTGCACACTCCTAATTCTAGCAGGACCACAGAGATTAGTATTTACCAGGTCCAATCTTTCACTTGAACCTTGTTCCTTACTCTTAAAAAAATTTTTGTTCTGCTTGCCCAATTGAGATTCTCTACATATGTTATTAGGTTTCACAAGTCTTGGAAGATCTCTTATAGCATGAGTGGAACTTATTTTGACAATGTTGTCAAAATTCACATGACACATTCTCCTATGCCATAGCCAACTTTGATCTGTCTGAGCAATCAAACAACTTTTACCAGAACTACTTAAGTGAAAGATGTTACCTCTGATTTGAGTTCTTGATGCAATTTCAGTTCCGGAGCTTTCCAAGATTCTGCATTTTCCGTCCTTGAACCAAAGATCATAACCCTTGGCAACCAACTGTCCAACATTAAGAAGATTATGTTTCAATCCTTCCACATACAGAGCATCATTGGTGTTGTTCTTTCCATCAAAAGAGATGGATCCTCTGCCATGGATTCTACCAGCTGAGTTGTCTCCAAATTTTACAAGGCCTCCTTCATAATTTTCAAAGTTCACAAACTTACTCTTGTCACCAGTCATGTGATGAGAGCATCCACTATCACTTACCCATTCATACCTTTCAATAACCTGAGTAGCCAAGGCACTTTCCACATTTTCACAGCTAGCAAATTCAGTAGACACCGGATCTTCTTCTTTGATAGCAATAAACACCCAATCATTTTTAGAGGAGCCCCCATGATCAGATTGATCATCTATTATCCCTTCTCCATTTTCTTGGACATAGTAACATTTCTTTTGACCTTTATACCTGTTAGGGTTAGGTTTTGAAAACCTTTCCGGACATCTTGAGGCAAAATGACCAATCTTGTTACAAGAAAAGCATTTGAGTGGTAATTTTCCTTCATACGTACCAGATCCTCTTGGCATTCTTCTGGCAATAAGAGCTTTAAGGTCTGTTGTTTCTATCTCAACATCTTCAATATCCTTTCTTGTCTTTACAAGTCTATTTGATCTTGCAGAAGAGATTTCACCTGGATCATATCTTTGTTTTCCATACACACTGGCTTTGAATGCAGATTTAGACTTGGGAAGAGAATCACCAAACTCACTTAATTTGAAAGATAAAATTTTGCCAACCAAATGATCTCTTGTAACCTCTGAGACTGTCCTGATTTCTTCTATAGCTGCAACCTTATGTTTGTAAGAATCTGGTAAAGATCTGAGTACTTTTGATACAATTTCTAATTCTTCCAAAATTCCACCAGCACACCTGATGCCACACACAAGTTCATTTATCTTTTGCATATAGATTGTTATGTTTTCATCTTCGCTCATGCTCATAGTTTCAAATTTTCCTCTCAGAATTTATAGTTTTGCACATTTGACATATTTTTCACCTTCATACAGATACTCCAACATTTTCCAGATTTGATAAGCATTTTTTAGACCAAATACATTTGTCATTTCTAAATCAGTCAGGGCACTCAACATGGCTTCTTTAGCTCGAAGATTATTTTCAGCATCTTTGAGTTGATCTAGAGTTGAAGGATCTTTCTCCGGAGGTTTTTACTCAACACTAGTTATTGCCCAATAGGCATCGCCCATGCATTGCAAATGGCACTCCATGCAATATTTCCAAACAGAATAATTTGTTCCATCAAATCTTGGACTATCCTTCTTGTAGGTCGACATCCTAGATCTGCTCAAGCAGTTAGGCTTTTATGTGAGGATCTGGCTCTGATACCAATTGTTGGAACTAAACAACTAAGGGGGGGTGAATCAGTTGTCCCTCAAAACTTTATTGCCCTTAACCTTCTTTATTATCTTACTATTAGATTAGTGATGCAAACATTAAAGCATGAATTAACAGCATAAGAGCAGAAACATAATCAACACATTTGACACCAAGATTTTGACGTGGAAACCCAATTAAGGGAAAAACCACAGTGGGAGTTAACCCACAAAATGCATACCCTATTAAAAGTACTTAGAAAATAGAAGGCACATGCCTTTGGGCATACTGTCCAGAGCTCACTGCTCAAAAGGAGAGGCTCACTACCTACAAAATTTATTTAGAAATAATTAACTGAGAATTATCATATATTTCATGCCTGATTCAATTTCAATGAATGCTCAATAACTTTCCCTTTGCCTCAAACTCTTCTTCACACTCTACACTACTCTTTCTCCTTTCCTTCTCTGCTCTGCTCCTAATCCTTCCTTCAGATTTTATCATTTTTGTACAAGGATGCTTTCGATACTTCTTCAACAAGTATTTATATACTTCATCAACCTTGGAATGATCAACAAGGTTGGCTAAACTTGATGTGGATCATCACACTGTTATCCAAATACAACTGAGACTTGAATCTACTTCTACAACCACTCCACGCTTCATAGAAATATGTTTAAGGCATCCACAATAGGCTAGGAACATCCAGTCGGTCAAGACTGGGAAGAACATTAACCTCAAGAAGAAATCTTCAATCAACAAGCTCAAACTTCAATGCGGACCTCCGACATAGTAGCTACACAATCCAAAGACCTCCACAAGCACGTTGGAATAACCAATAACATTCACTCTAAACCATATTATCAGAAACATTTGAATCTTCCACTAGAACCTTAAGAACACACTCTTTCATGACTGTCAGACTGGAAGGATAGCTTACAGACCTCCAAACCACAAACCACTAGAGTTGATGATACACACTGACTTCCCAAACATGCCTTCAGATCTACAGATCATAATCTTATATTACCGGAGCAATTTGGACCTCTTTCCTGTCACTCTGTCTTTCCTGATTATTGCAGGAACCGGTTCTGCTCAGATGGCCATAATTCCTTTAGATCTTCATGTGGACATCTCAAATCTTAACTGAGGCAACATCTGATAATCCTCTACATAGCCACATGATCCGCATGCATTGATTATCATTAATTTTCTCAATATCTTCAACTGTCTGGTCTTCTATGCAGATAGCAAAAATAAGATACAGTTGATACTAATGGCAACAGGGATATGTTGACATCAATGACAACCCACTTAGGCACATATTTGCAACAAATTCATCATGAGGGCTTAGGATGAACTTAAGGATAATATTCTCAATATAGATTTGTGGAATGCTCTAATGTTTAAGAGATGATCCAGGCTAAGTCTAGATGAGAGGGGTTAGCAAAGAGGTTCTCAACATAACATGAAATTGCAAGGTGTGTAATTTTTGACATTACACTAGGTGGGAATTTTACTTTATCTGTATACAACTAGGATTCAACGGAGCCTTCTATCTACTCTTTGGCCAAGGAGATTGTGCAAGTGAAGATGGTGGGCCCATATGATATGATTTTTGGCATCTTGGAAGGAGGTTGTTGTTGAGGATGACCATAGGATTGTGGAGATAGAGGTAGTTTTCTGATGTGAAAGGTGTTATGCAACTCATATTCTCCACATCCAGTGTTGATGATCTTGATCTTTTTAGATTTAGGATTTTTGGAAGGGGATGGAGTTGAGGCAATGGTTTCAAGATTGATGTAAGAGGATAAGGCCTTGACCTTGTTGTAGATAGCAATGTTGGTACTACGACAATGATTCATTTTGTGATATGAAGCCTCCATGGATTTGCAATACTTTAATGGTTTTGGATTGGCATGGATAGTGACTTCCACACCATTATGGGGAAATTTCAAGTATTAATGGTAGGTGAATGAATGAATTGCATGGCATGGAGCCATGGGTAGTTGAGGACGAGGTTGTAGGAAAGATCAAGATCAATAACATGACACATTGTTTGTTACAAGATAGGTCCCACATGTATAGGAAGGTAAATAGTTCATATTCTATTTCTACATTGTTGTAGGCCTTGATGATTGTTGGCAAGAAATGGGGAGGGTACAGTTTAGAGATCTGAGCCTCAATCAAGTCTCTAAAGTTAGTTTATACCCCAAAAGATACAGTAAGAGAATCATAAAGAATAATAAGGAAATATAATATGTGGTAAGAATACATTAGTCATAACACATCATATACCTTCATATACATATAAATATTAGATCCAATCATTATATCTCCATTATATATTCATTATATTATCATGTACAAAATAGTAGGTCTGAGTCTCTGTCCTATATATATTTCATTCTCTCTTACATACTTCTACTTTGTTATCTTAATATATTCCTATTACATATCTATATGCTATAGTAGGGATGTGTCCCTTACAAAATGTCATCACATATGTTAGCCTTGTCCTCTACATACCACCTGCGGTGAGCTATGGTAGGTTTTGCATTCTACCCTATGTCGTGCCAACATCATCCCCCTTTTTGAGACTATCTTTTCCTCAAGACATGTGGTGCTAGTTTGAGGGTAGGATGTTCTTGTAAATTACCTTAAGCTATGTTAGAGTTTTATCCCATTGTTTCTTTACCATTTTCAACACTTGTATCTATCTGTAACAATATCATTTCTTCAACAAGACAAAAATCAAATATTTACTAGAAGTAAATAAAGATGGTAAACATGAGAGATTTTTTTTAATTTAATTTCATTTGCACAATCACAAGAAATGAAGTATAACTTTCTATATAATTTCAACCTTGAAATCATATCATAATCAAAGATAGAATCATAGAGAAATCCTTTCAGTTTTGATTTACAATACAAAAACTGTACTTAGCATAAAGAATTGTTTTACCTCAAAAATTTGATTGTCATAAGCCATAAAAAGGAATACACTGCATCAGGAGTATTGATATTTGTCTTCATGAGCCTCGATGAGTCTTCTGCTTTAGAGGGAGAGCATCATCCGAGTGCTTTTCCTCCAACCATAGATCGACGGTCCCCCGCTCACCTTCCTTTCTGGAAGTGGCCCTACCCTTGACAAAGGGTATAGATATAAGGAACTATCAAGTTTTTTCATTTGAGTCCTATTGATGTGTCCTACAAAAATCAATCAACCATACAACTCTAGACCCCTTCTAGCTAAGTATGATCATACTGATTGGTCATGCCGTCTAGACACACACCACTGACTTGTCTCAGAAACTATCTCATGCTATAGTTTTACTTACTTTATTTGGTATTCTAGACACAAACTTGTCTGTACTGAAAATCCATTCTAGCCAATCAGACTTAGAACTAATCCTTAACCTAGGATATACATGTATTATAAAGATTTAGGTATTTCTAACCTTTTTAAGAGTCCCTCATTGCATACTTGCAATTTCTAGGGTTTATGGCTTTCTGTCATTTTACTTTATAATTCAAATATCAAACATCTTTGATGCATTAAAGTGAGTTTTGACATTATTATAGAATCTCTTAACGTATTACAAAGACTCTTCCTGTCTTGTTCTATGGTTTTCTCGACCTTTCATTGTCGACCAAAAATGGTTTTCTCAACCTTTCACTATCTACCAACATATATATAAACAATGTCATATCTGAAATAAGAGTCATAAGTTTCCTAAACCCTTTTGGGTTGATTCTGGATTAACTTCTCTAATCCAAATCATGAAAATATCGAACATGCTTATTTTCCAAAAATAACAGAAATAATATAACAAATGCCGATAGTCTTCCTAGACCACTTGGCATTGTTAGCCTTCACAATTCAGATAACCTGAATAAACATAGTATACGAGATATACCCCCATCCATATAATATCTTAATGGATAATTACATTTCTCAAACTAGTCTTTCAACTAAGTTCAACCTATCAACCGTAATAGGTTTAATTTATAAAGGATAATAAAATACTTTCAACCTCTTGGTCTACTTAAGTCTACTGAATTTCCATTATGATAGGTTATGAACTCAAATGTATAATCATCCTTTGAATACCTATCAATAAACCTTTAACAACAATCTTGAGTACAATAATCACGTGGGATTGAGTTTTGATCCTCCTAATATACCCCAGTAGATCATATCAAGGATACCCAACATTGATGAACTTTACCTTCTATGAACCTAGGATTAAAATAAGTTTCATTGAACAAATAATTTAAGGACTATAACTTCCCATCACCCAAGTGTACCTATACCTTTGAGTTGGTTAAATAGTTTCAATCATAAAATAGGAAAAGTTAATCATGTCTCCAATTATACTCTTTCTCAAAAAAAAATTAACTTAACGGAAAGTTGCTACTCAAAAGGCAATCTAGGAATCCACATTCTTGGTTCACCAATTACCTTGGATTTGTATCACAATACGACAAGAAGAATTTTATTTCTCATAAGGAAATCTATATCTATGTCATCTCGTAGTCATTTCAAAATCATAAAGACATTATCTCACCAAAGTCTCTAATCTGAAAGATAGTAATTAGTTGCTTCCAAAAGGAAGAGCACATCTATGGTTCTATCAAGGATATTCACTTACGACTTAATCAATTCTTGATAAGTTTTAAGTCTACAATAACATTATCATCCCTTTGGGTCTTCTCAAGTCAACTGACTTACCCTAAAGAAGATATAGGAACTAAGTTTAGTCTCCTAGGGTTATCATGATAATACTTATCACTGTTGTTGAGTGAGCAAGTGACATTATATCACTAACCAATTGGTTCTTAATGATAACAATATCATCTTAACATAAAAGAATATATCAATTCCAAAATATTTAATCTCAAAGCATTAAGCTTATACCGTTGTCTAAATTACATGTTTGCAACACAAGTTTTATCCTCTTTCAAATCGAAATGGATTTTGAACCATGAATAATAAAATAATATACTCGACCTAATGGTCTCTTTTCATATGCCATCTCTAGATTTAGAAAATATAAAAACTCATTCTCATTAACAAATAATCTGACGATGATGAAAACATATATCACCTATAGTATCTTTGGTGTTGTAAAGATATTTACATCAATTCAATATTCTCTTGAATGAGTAATACTTATCACTAAGTTATGATTTAATTACAGTGACTACATTATATGCTTGCTCGTAAATAAAAGAGTAACAAACACTATCTACAGATAGGGGTCCATAATAATGATGAACCAAATCTTTTAGCTAAACTACATGTCTACCTAAAGACATGTTTGCTAAATATTTACACAAAGAAACCCCTGACATAGTGGTGGTTCTCCATCCCCAAAACACTGTGTTTTTATCATAATAACAAAATTTACTGTTAGTTCAAAGGCTGATGAAGGGGGTAAATCATAAAACACACAATCACAGAAATTGCACACAGAAAATAGAATGATATTTTATTAATATGGGCAAAACATTACATTATAGAAGCTCAAATACAATCAGAGGATGAATCCCCTATAGGCTGCAACACATTACAACTCCCTCTCTCAAGACTCTGGAATCTTCGGCCTTCTGTAATTCCCAAATCAACTAGGGTTTGTAATTTCCTTGCCTTTCTTGACTCTACACCTTCCCCCTTAACTCTACTACCCTAAGGGTTCCCAAAAATGGTTATATATAGCCCTTTTTGGTGACCACCATCTTAATTTCAAAATTTGCATCTCCCTCAAAAAATAGGTCAACTTTGCGGGGCCATAACTTTTGACCCGATCATTGGATTTTCAAGTATAATACCTTTTTGGAAATCTCTTGAAAAGACGATGGTAGACAAGTAGTACCAATAGGTAGACTGCTTGGGTTTCCCACCAAATTTTGGGCCCATCTGGAGCCTCTAAGTGCCTCAAATTTGACTTTGAATATTTCAATAGGATTTTTGGAATTTGAAATTTTAATATATCACAAATGACAAATGATATTGAAGTGATTTCTTCACCATTATCCTCAATTCACCATTCTGGAGGTCCGTGTAAGATTTTGTATCCAACCGTGCACAAATCCAAGCTTACTAAAAATAGTCACCTTGCCAAATTTAGCCCTTATTGAAAAGAAACAAATTTTTTTTTGGTTGATGCAAGATTGCTCTTACACCCAAGATGCTCCTACATCAGACACCCAGGGTAATTTAAGGATGAAGAAGGTTGAATGGGTTCTATAATTCCTTCTTTTCTTAGGCTGATGGGGCCTTGTCCCTCATAACCCATTCTGTGTAGGATAGATTCACCTCACCCATAGACTTCCATTGGGAGCTTAGGTGGTTCCTTTTGTGTACTCTCTTCTTCTTCAGTGTAGAGCCATTGAAAGATATCTCTTTCTTCCGTTTCATCTAATAGGGTCCCCCATTTTACAAAGGGAGCTATGAGAGGTGTAGGAGGAGCAGATGGCTTTGGAAAATGCTTAGGTTGCCCAAAGGATCTAGGAGATAGAGGCAATTTGGCTAGATTGAGGCTGTGCTCAATGGAGTATTCCCCTACTCCCGTTTCTTTGATGGTAATTTTCTGCTCTTTAGGCTTGGATGAGGAAGCTTCAGAGGTAGAATCATGTTGTGGGGTAGGGGATGTAGATGCTCTATTGTTTGGTATGATGCAATTAGGTTTTAAAAGGACAGAGTTGCAATGCTGAAAGGGGTTAGGGTCACCTTGGATGGTGACTTGCTTGTCATTATGATGGAATTTTATGCATTGGTGATAGGTAGAGGGTACAACTTTCATGGCATGAATCCATGGTCTACCTAGAAGAATATTATAGGCTAGCTCCCTATCTAGGACTTGGCACACAATGTCTTTTATCACTGGTCCCACTTGTATGGGTAATACCAATGTTCCTTTGGTGGTTCTCTCCTCTTCATCATAGGCTTTGATAGTAATCTTCTTCCTTACATCAATTGCATTCTCAGAGAACCCGAATGTAAGGACTAGCTTCAGCGTGCAAATATTTAAACCAACTCCCCATCAATGAGAACCCTCTTGATGTGGTGCTTGTGGATGAAGGCGACAATATGTAAAGGGGTGTTATGAGGTTGAGACACTAAGAGGTCATCTTGTTTGGTAAATGATATGGTACTAGAGGAGGTCAGATTACCTACCATGGCTTGAAACTTCTCTTGGGCCAAGTTAGTGGGTACAGTGGTTTCCACTAAGGCTTTATCAAGAATCTCCTTGTGGGAAGGAGATAGATGAAACAACTCTAAGATAGAAATGTGGGCAGGAGTCTCCCGTAGTTGGTCTATGACACTATACTGATGGAAGTTGGACTGAGAAGGTGATGAGCTTGGAGGAATGGTATTCAATGTGACCTTACCACTATGGGTGATGATATTGCAATCAGTTCTGTTGGGCTTTGATTGTTGGTTGGGCGTGACCACATTGATTTGTGGTATGTGCTCTGTTATGCAATTGATGGTGTAATCGAATGACACACTTGCATAATTAGCATTACTATTCCCATTATTCTAATTTTGCCTGTTGCGGTTGTTGTTGTTGTTGCCATTGTTGTTGTTGTTGTTGCGTGGCCTGTCATGATTGAGAAGTGGATCTTTGTAAGCTACATGCATCTCATTAGAAGTATGTTGTTGAGTGCCTCCTTGATTTTGATCAAGCATGTATTGAATAACATGTTTGAGATGGATACAATTGTTAGTTGTATGTCCTCTTCGTCTATGATACTCACAAAAGTCAGTGTCTTTCCAATAGTGAGGTTTTATTTGAGGTTCGTAATCGCTTGTTGGCGGTAGGGTGATTTCATTGTTGGCCAATAGCTTCCTTAATGCAGATTCTTGGGACTCACCCAGCAGTGTGAACATTCTCCTTAGATTTGAGTTGAACCATGGTCTTGGCTCCCGAGAGAATGTTTTGTTGGGTGTAACATTGATTGCCTCTCCTTTGAGAGTGAATATTGGTTGTTGTTTGGAAGCCGTTAGCTTGGCATCAACTACTCCATCATTGACAACATTTTTGTTCTTATTCCAAAACTTTGATTTGTCAGTCATGTAGTTGGAGGTAGGTGTGTCCTTGTATAACTTAATTTGTCCCTTGGTGATCATAGCTTTCTCGATGAACAATCCCATTTCAATGACCTTTGAAAATGAAGTAGGGCATTGAATTTGTATTTGGTAGCTAAGATCAGAGTTGAGGTTGTGGACAAACATCTCCATTAATTGCTTCTTGGGTACATCATATGAGCATTTGCTTTCTAGTTGTCTCCACCTTTGTAGGAAGGAGGTGAATGATTCACCACTCGTTTGCTTGGTATTACATAGATCAAGCATGCAGACTTCATGTTCAATATTGTATGAGAAGTGCGTGATGAATTTGTTGACTAACTCATCAAAAGTTTTGATGCCCAGTGGAAGTTGTGAGAACCACTCCATAGCTTGACTACGTAGAGATCTAGGGAATAGTCTCATTAAGAAAGTCTCATTGTGAGCTACTTCCATGCATGTGACGTTGAATTCCCTAATGTGATCTCTAGGGTCCCCTTTTCCTTTGTACTTGTCAAACTTAGGAACCTCAAATCAAAATGGGAATGGTACCATGTTCAAACTCTTATCAAAGGGGTATGGTGCAATATCTTCCGAGTATGTTTTAGTGTTTGTACCCATCTTGAGATCCGTCATTTGTTGCGTTAGACTCTCGATTTGTTTCCTCATTTCTTCCATAGGTGTGTTTGGGTCTATGTATTTCTTTCCTTTGTCCTCACCACTGTGGTGTTCATGATTATCCTCTACGGTCTCTTTGAGTTTTCTTAGATCGAAATCAGTGGGGAGTTTAATTCCAAGATTTACAAGATGATAAAAATACTTGTGAGGGTCCTCATGGAGTACTTTCTCTAGCAAGCATTGGAATTTCTGATCTTGGAGGTGTCCTTGATAATCTTCGTGAGAGATTTCCTCATCACTATCATGAGGGGTGACAATACGGTTAGATGATCCAGCCATTTCAAGTTGCTTTTGGTATTGAAATCTAGTAAGAACCATCCAAGGTGATGTGGGATGTGGTAGGGTGAAACTAGAGATTTTGGCAAGATGCGAATGGAGATTGTTGAGAATAGGATACTTATGACAAGATTTGGACAAGGGACTTTCCCGATTAATGATTCCAAGTAAGACGACCGATACAAGACGGTAGGCACTAGTAAGGGTACTCGATACCTGTCTTATTGTGTAGGGACTAGTCGTGCACCAAGACCACTAGCGAAGTTCTGTGACTTACTAGGGTTACTTGAATCCAAAATGATCCAAAAAAGGAGCCTATGCTAATCTGATATGGGATATTTTGACTTTGGACTAGGAAGACCTGATAGAAGGTGACTGAGATGACCAATGAAAGAGAGACTATGACATGAAATGGATGGAAAAATGACTGCAAGGTAAGATCTGATCTCAGAACCTGGAACTAGACTAAAATGGGTATCCAAAAATAATAAAATATTTCTCTCAAAGACTATGGAAGTGCTCACTATCACGCATGCACCATATAAACTAGTAAATGCATAAAAAGTTGGTGTATAAGCATAGCACTGGTAAATTTCAAATGCACCGTAATAGGTTGCAAAAGCGCTGTAAGTCAATACAGATGCACTGTAAGTTGGCACAAACAAAAGAGGATGAATGAGCCACTCTAGTTTTTCAGTGTTTTTTTCAAGTTTTTGGTAATTTTTTGATGTTTTTGGTATCTTTGGTTGTAAGAAGGTCCTTTTGATCTAATTTTCTGAAATTATGGCAAGAAGACACAGCAAACACAAAGAATGTTTTTATAGTGTTTTTAAATTTTTTGTGATTTTTTGACTCTTTTTGGACTAAAAAGAAAGCAAGTACAATCCTAGGTTTCAAAGGACAGTATAAAATCGAATTCTCACTATCTCTAGTGAAGCATCTTCGAGAGATGATAATTGCCCTTCCCTGCACTGAATTATAGGGGTTTTTGGCCACTAAGAACAAAGGATGATTAATAAAGGCAACCATTCAAGTGGTTATACATGCAGCAGCACTACTCTCTGTTATGGAGTCTCCCAGCCTGCAAGCGTTGCACCTTGGAGGCTTTTGGGGGAGGTTGGTTGTCAGTATAACACAACTACACTCATTGTTTGAAGCTTCCGCTCTAAACACAATTTATGTATAGTGTCTTGGTAGGGCTTGGCGTCTAGCCTGTTATTACTTAAGGTCGTTCCTACTCTGATGAACAGTATCCAAGAGCAGGCCCCTCTAAAGGAAAAACACATACGAAAATGATATGTCTAGCATTTTGGTCACCCAAGATAGGGGAGAGCATAGGCTTGGTATCATTCCCAAAACACAGAAGACAGTGGTTCTTTTCCCCTAGGTAAAATGAGAAAAACTAGATGAGCTATCTACTTGGACAAGCACAAAAATTTGTTAACTTTGAAGTGATAACAAGATAGCAATTGTTCAATTTTACCCAGATAACAATGATGTGTTCAATTTTACCCAGATAGCAATGAGTTGTTAACTTTCAAGTGATAACAAGATAGAAATGGTTCAGGTTTACCAAGTTAGCAATGATGTGTTCAATTTTACCCAGATAGCACTGAGTTGTTAATTTTCAAGTGATAACAAGATAGCAATGGTTCAATTTTACCTAGATAGCAATGTGTCTAACTTTGAAAGATAGCAATATAGCAATGATTCAATGATATGCAAGATAGCAATGATTCAATTACCGCCTTCCTAGTTAAGACTATGTGAGATTTTCATGAGCATCCATTTTACTTTCCCATTAGAAATCAAAGTGTGAGTTAACAAGTGCAACTATATGATTCTAAACCAGTACCTAGGTTGCAAAATAGATCAAGAGTGTTCTTGCAAAAAGACATTAGCGTTAGCGAAAGCTTAAAGGAAACCCTAAAAAATTACTGCCTAGATCAGATGCATAGCTTCAGAGCTTGAATGTGCAGAAACAGAGCTCAGAAGCACCACAGTACATATGCGCTAATACAGAGGTCAAAAGCACAGGAAAACAGTATATATGTGCCGAACTAACAGATGCACCGTAACAGAGTCTGTATGCGTCGAAAGAATGTATGCACTAGAACAGACAGAAGATGCATCTTAGGATGTGTTAAATGTGCAGTTTCCTCCTGTGTACATATTTCTAAAACACAAAAAACTTAGTTTTTCAGTTAAATTGGGGCTAGGCCCCACGGTGGGCACCAAAAATGTTAAGGGAAAATTGGATTCAAATGAATAATCAATATATCAATATCAAAATACCCAAAACTCAATGAAATACAGAAACAAAGAGATCAATCAAACAAAAGAACTTCAAAAACCTTTGCAAACCTCAAAGCTTCATAGCTTCTATTGGTTGCCTATCTCAATCGATCTTGCATGTATGAATAAGGCCTTCAAAGAGTGCACTTCCTTGCTGTTTTCCAAGAATGTCAATTGGGAATGGCTGTGATAATGCTTTGTAATGAATAGGAGCTTCACAAAAAAGGTAGTAGTATGGTAATGAGTGTGGTCACAAGCAATGAAGGAATTAGTGCCAACGACATGCTATAATTCCTGTAGAGTAACAATACTTAAAGCTTAGATGAATGAAATGAAAGAAGGTTCAATTTATAGACTTGAGAGAGAGAAGATCAATGTTATAGAAAGAATGAGAAGATCAACTGTATAGAACGGTTGAGGAACATGCACAAATAAGAAGAAGACAAGTATCACAAAAAAGCTATTTTATTTGAGTTAACTACTTCTCTTTTCTAAAGATAAGATATACTTTTCATAAATTAGAAAGTTTTTTTCTAATTTAAGAGATATTGATAAAAACAAGGTTGATTGAATAAACAACTCAACTTGAGATTTTCTTTTGCATGATTTGAGAGAAATTAAATAATAAATTATTTAATTTTGTGTGCATGAAGAAGAAGACTTATTTTTAGAAGATTTGGAAGATATTTGAAGAATTTAGAAGATAAGAAAGCAAATTAAATAAATAAATTTATTTAATTGTTGTGCATGATTTGGAAGAATGAATAAAATATTTGATTATATTTTATTTTTAGAGATTGAGAGGATTTAAATAAATTTGATTGATTTATTTAAATTTGGAAGAAGAATTGACTTTAATTAAATAATTAAGAATTATTTAATTGTTTTGGAAGAATTTAATTAAATAAAAGATTTTATTTAATTTTGACTTTAGAAGAGGTAATTAAATATTTCGATATTTTATTAATTTAGAAGAATATGAATCAAATAAATAAATTTGTTTATTTATTTATTGATAGAACAATTAGAATGAAATAAATATTAAGAATATTTATTTAGACCGACTCGTGTCATTTTTAGGCATATACATTTTGCCCCTCTTTGATGCAATGTAGTTTATGACGTTGCTTCAAAGAAATTGATTGTTGAATAATGATAGATGCCCTAGTTTTTCCCTGGTATAGGTTATGATGATAGGATGCCCCCTCGGGAGATTAGACAGGAAGAAGGCAGAAGGCATGAGACAGATAATCTCAAGAAGACAAAGGGAGAATTAGGTTAGGATTGAAGAAAACAGGATGCGTTTCTAAGAAACGGGAAGAAAACAGGAAGAAATGGGTGCGGGAAGTAGTCATAGTCACAACATAGCTAGTTTAGGGTTTGCATGCTATATATAGGAGCTGGGTCCACAAGACAAATCATTTGCACACTTGGCTTTGTTTGATTTGCTTTTGAGAGCTTAGGAGAGCATAGAGCATAGAACAGTCAACACTAGGATGGATATTCCGTGTGAGGAGCACTGCTTTGAGTGAGTCCGACGATTCGACCGGCCCGCAGAGGTAGGACCCCCGGTATGTATCTCAAAAAATTTCCCCTAGGGTTGATTTTGAACGTAATAAATGCTAGGTAAATTTAGGCTAGACAAATGTGCTAGATCGTAGTTCAGCGCATCTAGCATGCAAAACTGCACATCTGTCAAATTTCGGTGCATTTAGGATATAGAACGGCGCATGCAGTAGAAAGGTGGGCGCATGCATAATTTGGTGGCGCATTTACGGTATGAGTTGACGCATGCAACTGGGTGGCTCATTTATGGCATAGGACAGTACATGCATGAAATGTTGTAGCACATGTGTCAGAAGTGGTGCATTTGAGAAGAAATGGTGCATGTACCTTCTGTTATGGCGCATATGATATAGATAGTCAGTTTACTTAATAGAATTGACTCAATTGGCATCCTATTTGACGCGTCAATCAATAAGCTATCTCTAAGATTGTAGGAATCTAGTCAAGAGATGTAGTGTGCTATTTTGATCAATTTGATATGTTAATTTAGTTGATATGTTTCTATAGATATGTTGATCATGGTACTTGCGGCTTTAAGTTGAGGCCTTGCTTTGCATGCTTGCAGGAGGACATACGAGATACATTGATGTCGAGGGAGCAGTTTCCCATGCTGATGTTGCAATGACATATGTTGACAGAGATAGATCGAGAGGTGCTTGGTGTGATGGGTTTAGACTACATGTGCTTTATGCCCGAGGTTCAAGCGAACAATGGCTTACTGACTACAGTAGTAGAGAGGTTTCATAGAGAGGATGGGACCTTTCACTTCCTGACTGGCGAGATGACGGTGACCTTGGAGGATGTATACAGGATACTCCACTTGCCAATTCAGGGAGAGCTCATGGAGTATGATCCACAGCGGGACGCAAGACTTGCAGAGTGTAGGTGGGTATTTGATGACCCCGAGCTAGTAGGACAGGTTATCTCCTGGTAGGACATTCATGATTACTATGACTACTTCCCTGGGATAGTGGCAGGATTGATCGGAGGCATTGTATGCCCCAATAGGAGATCGCACGGGTTCCCGATTGGATGGGGATGGATCATGGAGAGGATGGTCATAGAGGGCACAAGGTATGCTTGGGGTGTCTATGTTTTGGCACACCTATACCATGACATGCAGTAGGTGGTATACCACAGGGGTGCTAGCTTATTGGCAGGTGTCTCACTATTGCAATTTTGGCTATGGGAGCACATTGTCATCACTAGGCCGATGTGTTTTTCAGAGATAGAGAGGAGAGCCTTACAGCTATGGCTACGCAAGAGTGATTTCCCAACATAGACTGGGGAAGCTTGAGTACTAGAGGCATGCATTAGATGGGGTAGATGTGGTCGTTTGGTGACCATATCTAGACTGTGAGCCTTGGGATGATGAGGTGGATGAGCTGCCATACTATTATCAGACTCGGTGGCTTATAGGCTGGATGCGGTTTATCCTGGAGAAACAAATTGTTATTCGGGTTGGGAGGTAGTTTGGGAGGAGATAGGGCATACCACATGGGAAGGCTCTGTTTACACATACTCATGCTGAGAGATTTAGATGGGGGCTAGTGGCATCCTATGAGGAGGCAGTGGTAGAGTTTCAACAGATTCTGTATGCTACCTAGCTGATGAGGAGAGAGATTACAGATGTAGGGATGACTCAAGACTACGAGGAGTGGTTCACAAAGCATCCATTTCTGAGATACTCAAGCCTAGAGAGCTGGTACCTCGCATATATGAGGCAGATTCAGATGATGAGGGCCAGGTTGGCAGCAGGAGGAGGAGGAGGAGGAGAGGAGGATGGGGAGGTGGTGGAGATGATGGAGGAGGGGGAGGTGGTGGAGATGATGGAGGGGGAGGTGGTGGAGATGGAGACAGACCTAGGTAGAGGAGGAGAGCTGGGGAGGGACCTTCCCACTCTCAGTAGGTAGTGCAGCCATAGGTTGCATAGCAAGCACAAATGCCGCCACCCCAGCAGGTGGCACAATAGTAGGTACCCCAGCCATAGGGGCAAGGATAGGCACAGGCCTCTCAGGGTCCAGCATAGTCAGATGTCTAGGAGAGAGCTATAGCTATGCTAAGAGGATAGGTTAGGTAGTTGTGGGCATAGCTTAGGATGGCTGAGGCTTGGCAGGAGACAGATGCAGAGGTTATCTCGGGGCTCACTAAAGAGCGATATATGGCAGAGGTGAGGATACGAGTTATCCGAGTAGAGAGGGATACAACAGTGGCAGCCCTTGGGACAAATACTACTAGCAGGTTTTTGGTTGGATAGGTGCACCAGGCCCTGGCACAGCTAGCACAGGCACAGGTACAGGCACAGTTGGCACAGGTGGAGGGGTAACTAGCGTAGGTGTAGGGTGAGCTTGCCAGATCACAGGCTCAAACACAGTATTATCAAGGTTTATACCATGGTTCTATTCTAGTTAGTCAGAGGGCTCTGAGCTATAGGAGCCAGTCCATGGCCTCCCAGAGAGCAGGTGGATCGACATCGGGAGCCTCTATGATGGGCCCACAGCAGTCTAGGGCCAGCAAAGGAGGGGACTTAGGAGACATTGTTGGGAGCAGCGGTTCACAGTAGCAGGGTTAGTAGGCACTTGCATAGATTTTGTCTCCTACGTGCACTTTTTGATGGCTTAGATAGCTAGATACGTATATGTACCATTTTTGTATTTTGAGACATGTATTATTATCTTTGAGATGTATACATTGTATATGACATTGACTCAAAGATGGACCTTTTGATATTGTACATTTGGACACGTTTTATGATATTTATATGATGATGCAGCTATTTGATGCTCTCTCTATATGTCGTTTGCTCATTCTATGTTATGGATGCATTTCTATTTGTATGATGTGATTGACAAGTTTATCTAATGTAGACTTAGATGTTTATTTGATGCTATGTGATGTTATCTAATGTAGATTTTTATATGATGCTATGTGATGCTATATGACCTAATGCAGATTTTTATATGATGCTATGTGAT
Organism: Cunninghamia lanceolata; assembly: GCA_027924645.1. Lineage (NCBI taxonomy): Eukaryota > Viridiplantae > Streptophyta > Pinopsida > Cupressales > Cupressaceae > Cunninghamia > Cunninghamia lanceolata. The sequence goes on along the minus strand of BSBN01001736.1, from coordinate 3,295,693 downwards.
TCTATATGACCTAATGCAGATTTAGACGTTTTACTTGATATGCCTCTAATGTATAAATGCAAATGGTATCTATATGATTATGCAGTTTATGTGATGCACTTATCTATGTTTTTGATTTTTTTTCCGTTGACACTATGTGATGATTACAAAAAATGTATATGAATGACCTCATGCACTTATTATGTATGCAACTAATTAAATCATGTAAATGACTATCTTGTGATATGATATGCATTGTATGCTATGTTTTTGTAATGTCTAAATGTACTCTACCGACACAGAGATGACATAATGGTAGATAGAAGATTGATTGAAAGAATGACTTGATAGAAAAGACTCACAAGCTTCAATTTGTATTGTTACTTTGCATTGTTTGGATCTTTTATTGCATGGGATACAGATGTATGGATGTATAATGGATGTATGATGGATTCTTTGCTTTTTGACATCTTGATGGTGCAAGTATTTTGAAATGCTTATTTCATCGTTGGGCGGTTTTTTTTTGGTACTTTTTCCAAATGTTGTAAGTTAATATAAGCATCTAGGTATAATTGAACCGAGATGACTTGAGTATCGCTTACATGGATTTTGATTTAGCAAGTTAATACAAGCATTGAGGTATAATTGAACCAAGATGACCTGAGTATTTCTTGCATATCAATAGACAAAGATTGCCCCCATTCATGTTAGACCTTTGATGTCCTCGATGATCTTTTGCCGATCATGTCTTTAGACAAGGCTTCACATTACTAAAGTTTAATCCACAAACAAAAAACAAAGAAAATAATCATGCCCTCATCATAGCATCTCTATCTTTTGGCATCCTTGAGTAGCATAGAAAGGCATGATAACAAAAATCAAGACGTTGTAACTTAACCATGTTTCCAATCCACAAAACATTTTTGCATTTAGATGTGTTTGTTTCTTGCCATAATTTAGGTAAAACTTGTTTAGAATGCCGTAGGTACTTTTTTACTTTACCTTGGATAGGTTAATGCATTGCGCCAAGATTTCTACTTTGAAAAGTGGGTTTTGCTTGTGCTTGCTTGCCTAGTGAAAGTTTCAACAATCCCTATTGGTGAGATGGACCCTAAGGGACTGACCTAGTGCCTCGCGGGCTCATTGCTAAATGGCCTTGCCTACGTGATGACGCAGAGGCAACGTAGTTCAGGGTGAACCCTAATGGACCTAAGACCTAGGTGATAGAAAGTGGCATGGACATAGATAAGATAGAAGGACTAGACGTGTGACGGATAGGACAGTGGGAGCCTCAGGGGCACATTTGAATAATGGCGTTGCCTACATGATGACGTAGAGGCAACGTAGTTTAGGACTTGGACCATGGATGGACTAGAGGAAAGATGACTAGATATGGGATGGATGGGGGAGCCTCAAGGGTGCGTTGAGAATGGCCTTGCCTACGTGATGATGCAGAGGTAACGTAGTTTATGGACCTGGACCATGTGGATACTGATGACAGACACTATGCTAGGCTGACACTATGGATAGGATATGGGATAAATCCTTGGTTGACAAGGAAACAAAGAGATAGAGTATCAAGCCATGATAGGTTATCGTTAGGACTTTATTATGGAATAGATATGGGTCGAATGGGACACAAGTGAAGGAAGAATGGACACAAGGTGATTGGTTTCCCAAAGATGGAGGAAGTAGTTTATCACAAGTAATGCCTGTTTATCAGGTTTTCACCACTTGTTTTTATTTGCACGAAAGTTAGAAAGTATGCATGACGCCTGTTTGCCAGGTTTTCATCATGGTACCTATCCAAGGCGCCTGTTTGCCAGGTTTTCACCAAAGGACAATTTTTTTGTATTTTTGTATTTTTTTGATTTTTTTGTATTTTTTTTATTTTTTGATTTTTTTTTGTATTTTTCTCATTTTTAAAATTTTTTTGTATTTTATGCCCCCCTTACATTGGGGTTCTCCTAGGTATAGAACTGGCAAAGATGCATGTTGTTGATTGGGTCATCGAACAACTCACCCTCTGATGTTGCTAACTGATATGCCCCTGATCCATAAGCAGCTATGATTACATAAGGCCCAAGCCAGTTGGGTTCAAACTTGCCTTTCTTTTCTTGATCCTGTTGATTGCAGGGGTTCTCCTTAAGTACTAGATCTCCAACTTTAAAGACTCTTGGGCAGACTCTATGGTTGTAACTTCGTGACATCATTTGCTGATATGCCTTGAGATGATTGAAGGTTTTCTGTCTCCTTTCCTCTAGCAACTCTAGTTCTTGTAATCTGGAAACTTTGTACTCTTCATCTGTTATGATACCTTTTAATGACACCTTAAGAGAAGGTAACTCAACCTCGATGGGGAGGATAGCTTCTAAGCCATAGACAAGGGCATAAGGGGTAGCACCTGTGGGAGTGAGTATACTGGTTCTGTAGGCCCACAGAGAAGGATTGAGTTGGATGTGCCAATCATGACTAACATCATTGACTGTCTTCTTGAGGAGTTTCAAGATGGTCTTGTTGGATGCTTCTGCTTGGCCGTTGCCTTGGGGGTAATAGGGTGTGGAGAAATGGTTTTGGATTTTGAATCAGTCACAAAGTTCTTGGACATCCTATTTTTTGAAGGGTCTTTTGTTATCTGTGATAATGGATGAGGGAATTCCATATCTGCAGATGAGGTAATTAAGGATGAATGAGGAGATTTGTTTACCTATGATGGTCGTGAGGGGAATGACTTCAATCCACTTGGTAAAGTACTCAGTTGCAGTTATTATGAATTTGTGGTTGTTGGATGATGGAGAATGGATTTTTCCTACAAGGTCGAGTCCCCATTGACAAAGGTGTTGTTAAAGGTCTCAGCTCTTGAGCTGGTGCATGTATTAGGTTCCCGTGTATCTGGAACTGCTTGTACTTTTTCACAAACTGATATGAATCTGTTTCCATGTTCAGCCAATAATAACTCAAATGCATGAGTTTCTTAGCTAAGGAAGGACCGCTAGATTGTGTTCTGCAGATCCCTTTGTGTACGTCTTGTAAGGCGGTTTGAGATTCTTCTCATTCTAAACAATGGAGTAAAGTACCATCTAGACCACGTCAGTATAGGGTGTCAAAAATAATGGTATAACGAGAGGTTTGGCGTATAAAGGTTCATCGTTGGTTTGAAGATAAGTCAGGTGGGAGGGTGTTGTCCTTGAGGTAAGTGTAAATCTTACCATACCAAGGTGAATCAGATCCAAATAATAGGCATATGGAATGGATTTCAAGAAGATCATAAGCTGGTTGCTGAATTGATTCCACTAAGAACTCGTACCGTGACTCATTCTCTAGGATTTCAAGGAGAGAGGCAATGGTTACCATGGCATCTACTGCTTTGTTTTCAATGCGAGGTATCTACTCAAAAGAGATGAGCACAAAGTATTCCTTGAAGTCCTCGACCATCCACTTGTAAGGGACAAGCTTCTCATCTTTGGTTTGGTAGTCGTCATTAACTTGATTGATCACTAGTTGAGAATCACCATAGACATGTAGCTCTTTGATTTTCCATTATGTTGCCATCTTGAGACCAATGACTAAGGCTTCATATTCTACTATGTTGTTTGTGCATGGAAATAATAGATAGTAAGACTTCAGTATGGTGTCACCATGAGGAGTTACAAACAAGATTCCTGCCCCCGATCCATGGTTTGTGTAGGACCCATCAAAGTAAAGTTTCCAGGAATGTGTTGATATATTGAATAAGGATTCATCTGGAAACTCAAATTGCATTGGTGTGGTGTCCTATAGTGGTGCATCTGCTAACTGATCAGCAATGACTTGCCCCTTAATAGCCTTTCTGTCTACATACTCAATGTTGTATTCACTTAGGAGCATTACCCATTTGGCTAGGTGACCTGTTAGAGCTACTTTGCTTAGTAGGTACTTCAGTGGATCTATTTTTGCAATAAGTTTGACTGGATGTGCTAGCATATAATGTCAAAGTTTTTGGGAAGCAAAAACTATCGCAAGACATGATCTTTCTATCTGAGAGTATTGTAACTCATAGCCCACCAATGTTCGACTGATGTAGTAGATGACTCTTTCTTTATTTTCATAATCTTGTTGTGCTAGAAGGGCCCCAAGAGCTGTTGGTGTAGCAGATATGTATAGTAATAATGGCTTCCCTTGGATAGGAGGCATGAGAATAGGTGGATTCATAAGATATTCTTTCAGTTTATCAAATGCCTCTTCACATTTCTCATCCCATCTAAATGGAATGTTCTTATGTAGGAGATGACTGAAGGGTTGACACTTGTCTGCCAGTTGTGATATGAACCTACAGATTGCTTGTAGCTTGCCCTGTAGAGATATTAGTTGAGTAAGATTCTTGGGTGGTGGCATGTCCATGATAGCCTTGACTTTAGCAGGGTCCACCTCTATTCCATTTGCTGATACAATAAAACCTAAGAGCTTGCTTGAGGTGACTCCAAACACACATTTCTTTGGGTTCAACCTGACTCTGAATTGTTCTAGTCTCTGAAAGACTTTCTCTAACACATCCAAGTGTGATTCTCTTGTGAATGACTTTGCGAGGATATTATCTACATAATCTTCCATGGTGATGTGCATCATATCATGGAATATAGTGGTCATAGCACACTGATATGTGGCTCATGTGTTCTTTATCCCAAATGGCATGACATTCCACCAGAAAGTGTCCTATGAACAATTAAAAGCTATCTTATGCTAGTCTTCTGGTGCTATCCTGATCTGATTGTATCCTAAGAAGCCATCCATGAGAGATAACATGGTGTGCCCTATTGTTAAGTCGACTATGATATCTATATTTGGCAACAGAAAATCATCCTTGTGGCAAGCTTTGTTTAGATCTCTAAAATCATTGTATAGTCTAACTTGGCCATCAGGTTTGGACACTGGTACTATGTTGGAGACCCATTCTGGATAGTCTATAGCTCTGATGAACCCTACATCCAGTAGTTTCTTGAGTTCTTTTACAAGCAGTGCAATGTGTGGATGCATCTTTCTAAGCTTCTGCTTCATTGGTTTCACTCCTAGATCTAGTGGAAGATGATGTAGAATCAAATTTGGATCTAACCCCAGGATATCTACATATGACCAAGCAAAATTGACTTGCTTTCTTTTGAAGAATGGTACGAACTTTGTCTTTTCTGGTGGGGTTAGAGACTTAGCAAAGTGAATGATCTTAGGTTTTTCCTCTATTCCAATGTTAATAAGCTCTGTAGGTTCCACAACAATCTGAGACTTCTCCTGGTACATGTCATCAGGGAGAGTGTCAAGCCTTCCATCGTCAGGTACCATAGTTGGGATTTCACCATCGAATGCATCCTTTCTCTTTACTATTTTTGGATCTGACACTGCCGCGGAGCGGTTTTCACCATTAGATCTAGTTTGTATTTTGATATTTTTGTGACTGGAAGGCTTGGCACCCTCTCTGAAATAAGCCACGGTATTAAGTTCAATGGAAAATCTAGCTTTATGATCTCCTTTAGGTAGGTGGTCCCTAAGTTCCATGTAGTCAATATAGGCATCATTGTTTTGGAACATATCTAGTTGCGAGGCTCCTTGTAGATCCCAATTAATAAGCTTAGGATGCACAAGGGGGAGGGAGTCGGAGGATAGATCGGATTCGTTGATAGTTTGAATGGATATGATAGGAGTATTGGTAGGGAGAGTGTTTAGAATGGTACTTTCCTCCAAATTACTTATTGTGATAGAACTCGAACCTTCCTCGAAAGTTGTATTCTCAAGGATAGGCAAATCACACTCTAATGGCCTATGCAGTAGCGTTTGTCCCTCACGGTAGGGGCTATAAGTTTGAATGGTATCAACCTCCTTGTCATCATAGGAATTCTCTATCAGTTCATCCCACTCATATTCATTGGAATCTATGTCACTGTTCTCTTGAAGGGTATGGATCATTTCCACAAGACAAGCATTTGCTTTAGCTTTGCCCTTATCTTTATATCCTAGACCTTTTGTAGTTCTAGCCAATGAGGATGAAGAAGGTTGAATGGGTTCTATAATTCCTTCTTTTCTTAGACCAATGGGGCCTTGTCCCTCATAACCCATTATGTGTAGGATAGATTCACCTTGCCCATAGATTTTCGTTGGGAGCTTAGGTGGTTCCTGCTGTGTGCTCTCTTCTTCTTCAGTGTAGAGCCATTGTAAGATATCTCTTTCCTCTGTTTCATCTGATAGGGTCCCCTTTTTTACAAAGGGAGCTGTGGGAGGTGTAGGAGGAGCAGATGGCTTTGGAAAATGCTTGGGTCGCCCAAAGGATCTAGGAGATAGAGGCAATTTGGCTAGATTGAGGTTGTGCTCAATGGAGTATTCCCCAACTCCCATTTCTTTGATGGTAATTTTCTGCTCTTTGGGCTTCGATGAGGAAGCTTCAGAGGTAGAATCATGTTGTGGGGTAGGGGATGTAGATGCTCTATTATTTGGTATGATGCAATCAAGTTTTGAAAGGATAGAGTTACAATGCTGAAAGGGGTCAGGGTCACTTTGGATGGTGACTTTCTTGCCATTATGAGGGAATTTTATGCATTGGTGATAGGTATAAGGCACATCTTTCATGGCATGAATCCATGGTCTACCCAGAAGAATATTATAGGCTAGCTCCCTATCTAGGACTTGGCACACAATGTCTTTTATCACCGGTCCCACTTGTATGGGTAATACCACTATTCCTTTGGTGGTTCTCTCCTCTTCATCATAGGCTTTGATAGGAATCTTCTTCTTTGGATCAACTACATTCTTAGAGAACCCCAATGTAAGGACTAGCTTTAGCATGCAAATATTTAAACTGGCTCCCCCATCAATAAGAACCCTCTTGATGCGGTGCTTGTGGATGAAGGCGACAATATGTAAAGGGGTGTTATGAGGTTGAGACACTAAGAGGTCATCTTGTTCGGTAAATGATATGGTACTAGAGGATGTCAGATTACCTACCATGGCTTGAAACTTCTCTTGGGTCAAGTTAGTGGGTACAGTGGTTTTCACTAAGGCTTTATCAAGAATCTCCTTGTGGGAAGGAGATAGATGCAACAACTCTAAGATAGAAATGTGGGCAGGAGTCTTCCGTAGTTGGTCTATGACACTATACTGATGGAAGTTGGATTGAGTTGGTGATGACCTTGGAGGAATGGTATTCAATGTGACCTTACCACTGTGGGTGATGATACTGCAATAAGTTCTGTTGGGCTTTGATTGTTGGTTGGGCATGACCACATTGATTTGTGGAATGTTCTCTGTTATGCAATTGATGGTATAATCGAATGGCACACTTGCATAATTAGCATTACTATTCCCATTATTCTAATTTTTCCTATTTCAATTATTGTTGTTGTATGGCCTGTCATGATTGAGAAGTGGATCTTTGTAAGCTACATGCGTCTCATTAGAAGTATGTTGTTGAGTGCCTCCTTGATTTCGATCAAGCACATCTTGAATAACATGTTTGAAATAGATATAATTGTTGGTCATATGTCCTCTTCCTCTATGATACTCACAAAAGTCAGTGTCTTTCCAATAGTGAGGTTTTATTTGATGTTCATAATCGCTTGTTGGCGGTAGGGTGATTTCATTATTGGCCAATAGCTTCCTTAATGCGGATTCCTGGGACTCACCTAGCAGTGTGAACTTTCGCCTTGGATTTGAGTTGAACCATGGTCTTGGCTCCCGAGAGAATGGTTTGTTGGGCGTAACATTGCTTGCCTCTCCTTTGAGAGTGAATATTGGTTGTTGTTTGGGAGCCGCCAACTTGGCATCAACTACTCCATCATTGACAACATTTTTTTTTTTAGTCCAAAACTTTGATTTGTCATTCATGTTGTTGGAGGTAGGTGTGTCCTTGTATAACTTGATTTGTCCCTTGGTGATCATAGCTTTCTTGATGAACAATCCCATTTCAATGACCTTTGAAAATGAAGTAGGGCATTGAATTTGTATTTGGTAGCTAAGATCGGAGTTGAGGTTGTGGACAAACATTTCCACTAATTGCTTCTCAGGTACATCATATGAGCATTTGCTTGCTAGTTATCTCCACCTTTGTAGGAAGGAGGTGAATGATTCGCCACTCTTTTGCTTGGTATTGCATAGATCAAGCATGAAGACTTCATGTTCAATATTGTATGAGAAGTGCGTGATGAATTTGTTGACTAACTCATCAAAAGTTTTGATGTCTGATGGAAGTCGTGAGAACCACTCCATGGCTTGACTACCTAGAGATCTAGGGAATAGTCTCATTAAGAAAGTCTCATTGTGAGCTACTTCCATGCATGCGACGTTGAATTCCCTAATGTGATCTCTAGGGTCCCCTTTTCCTTTGTACCTATCAAACTTAGGAACTTCAAATTGAAAGGGGAATGGTACCATGTTCAAACTCTTATTAAAGGGGTACGGTGCAATATCTTTCAAGGAGTATGGTTTAGTGTTTGTACCTGTCTTGAGATCTGTCATTTGTTGCATTAGACCCTCAATTTGTTTCCTCATTTCTTCCATAGGTGTGTTTGGGTCTATGACTTTCTTTCCTTTGTCCTCACCACTGTGGTGTTCATGATTATCCTCTATGGTCTCTTTGAGTTTACTTAGATCGAAATCAGCAGGGAGTTTAATTCCAAGATTCGCAAGATGATAAAAATACTTGTGAGGGTCCTCATGGAGAACTTTCTGTTGGCAAGAGACACTGTGTGGCTTCATTGGTGTTGTCATTGATGGCAACAAAGACCATTCCACACATCCGCAGGACATAGTGTATCTTTACCGGAAGTCAAATTGAAGGATACTTGGGTTCGGTAAGGAAGAACAGAGCATGCAACAAGGTTCGAGAGTCAGGTCCGGATCTCTTAGAGGAAGTATCTTTGCAAAGTGCAGACTTGCAAAATTCAAGAGGAATACCTTAACTAATAGACTCCAGGGATTGAGCCTCCGGCGATGAAAGAGTGAAGAGATATAAGCATCTAAGTATTGAGGTCCAGTTTGGTAGAATAGACAGAGGAAGAACTAACTAACAGAGCATCAGAATTATTCCAGATAAGATATTGATGATGATCAAGGTTCTTAAGGTATCATCCATGATTGGCCAACATGTTAGATGACTTCTATAAGTATCTCCTTGATTCACATCACTTGGCAAGCAATGATTCAGCCGACAGTCTAAGAGTTTGGGAAAATATTGACTATTCTGGATGCCGACTAGAAAGAGGATGAAATCCTTTGTGTAGATATATATACCAAATGGATTTGGATGTGAAGAGGTGAGTGGTGTGATAGCAAAGTGTGAAGAAAGGTAGAAGAGCAGTGTGAAGACAGTAAGACAGGTCCGAAATGTAACAGGACAGCAGCACCTAAGAGAGTAAGAATGAATTGTAGTAGATCAATATTTTGAGCTTAATAGGAACTGAACCTTAGCATAGGTGGATGCTTCTCATCAATTCAAGTATCTAGTTTTCTTGTATAAACTATTGTAGGGAGTGAGCCTCTTGTGAGCAGTGAGCCCTAATTGGCAAGTGTCATTTTGTATTTCTATTATTCTAATAGAGAATACAATCTTGGGTTAATCACCCTGTGGTTTTCTCCCTTAACAGGGTTTCCATGTCAAAAATATTGTGTCATGTGTATTTCCATTTCATGGTTATGTTTTCTTATTTGAATTAATGTTGCATTAATTGTTAAGAAAGTTCAGAAAGCTGAAATAATGAAGATAACTAATTCACCCCCCTCTTAGTTATCAACAATTGGTATCAGAGCTAAGTTCCTCCCAAAGGAGCCTAACAACTTGAGGAAGATCTGGGAACTAAGATGGATGTGTATGGTATGAGGGAGCAACTTCAGTCTACCCTAGACGATCTTGAGCAATCAAACTCTGAAGTCAAAGAATTGAAGGAAAGACTCAAACAGGCTGAAGATTTCATAAATGAACTAAAAGGGAAACTGAGTATCTCTATGAAAAAGAGAAAAGATCTACTTCAACAATTGGCAAGTCAAAGTGAAGACAATGGTACAAATGAAGATCTGAAGGAGAAAACCAAGTTATGTGAAAAGTTATCAAAAGAGGTCATTATGGTAAGACATGAAATGGAATCAGGAGTTATGAAATTCACCCAACAAATTGAAGAGAAAAGAAAAACTAAAGATGATCTAAGACAATCCTTCAAGGAGAAGTTAGAAGACTACCACAAAATAGATAGAATAATCAGGCATCTAGAATCTGATCTTGAAGATGCTAGAGATAATGAAGAAAAACTTGAGGATCAAATTGACACTCTTAAAAAGGATCTTCAAACAGCAAATGAATACAAAGAAAAATTCAAGATAAGTTCTTCTCAACTTGAAGTTCTTCTTGAAATCCAAAAGATGGTAGATGACAAATGTGGCTTGGGATATGAGAAAGGTGAAAGCTCTGGATCTGGTTAGAAGAATTTTGGATCAGAAAATCCAAGGAACAGGCCTAGAAGACCTCTGGTAAGGCAACCTAATGCTCAAAGATATCCATCCTTCAATGGATACTGCCATAACTACAATAACTTTGGTCATAAAGCTAATCAGTGTAGAAAGAGAATAAATCAGACTAATACATCCTTCTTCGGATAGTGTTTCAACTGCAAAAGGTATGGTCACAAATCTCAAGAATGTAGAAATATGCAAATGAATAATTTATTCAATGGTAGATGCTTTGCATGCAATAGAATGGGACATATGGCTAATGAATGCAGATCAAGAGGATTTCATTCAAATATGCAAAGAAATGTTGTTTTCAACAATTGCAATAAATCCGGTCATATTGCCAAATTTTGTAGAAGCAAGAACCAGGACAAAAGGGGTTTGGTGCATCATAATCAGAATCAAGACAAAGGAAAAGGAAAAGTAAATGCGGATGAAGTTAAAAGTGAGATGAACAAAATTTGGGTGAAGAGAAGCATAGAAAATGTAGAGGATGGATTCACACCAGAATCTGGTGCTGATATTCCTTCTAGAAATTAAAAATGAGCTCTGGCTTAGGGGGAGACACAAGGAAAAACATTTTCCCCCAGCCAATTAATTGGTGCCAGAATTGGCACAAGGAGAGTTGTGGATTAAAGGATTCTCAGAGAAACATCTAAATAAAATGTGGTTAAGTTATGGGAGATCTGCAAGATGTTTAGAACAAGATCATTTCGGTTCATCAAGTCATCTGAATAAGGAAAACAAGGCAAACCAGAATGACTTAAGTTGAGCATTTATTGCAGCTTGGTATTAGGGTTTGCAGAGCAATATAAGGGTTTTTCTTATTAAACATTTGTTCATTCTGCATTCAAGAAGAAGTGAAAAGGAGCTCTGTAACAAATTTCTTCAAGCCCATCAAAGAACATCTGTAGAAGTCGATTCATCCAGCAATCGATCTGGCTCACTCCGTAAAACCTAGAAGCGCAAAAGGTATTTTCTGTTCTTAAATATCTCTCTACAAATCTTTGAAAGATAGGTACTCTGAATGTGGTGAAGATTTCTGATAGGCCACACCCTAAATTTAAGAAGCATCCATATAAACCCCTAGAAGTTGATCCCCTAGGCACCTTTTCAAGCATTCCACATGGGGTTCTACATGTAGAAGATGTTAGGGCATATATTCATGTGAGTATTGAAGAATTTGGGGAATCTAAGCTGGTCAATATCTATCACAAGCATATGATAGATGACTCATTCGAACTCAAAACCTAGTATAAAGCTATCTGGGACAAACTTTTGCACAATGCATTCATTTCCCCTATTTTCTGGAAGATGAATGGGTCCGGTATATCTTGAGTAGAATGCATGACAACTTCATGTGGTTGAGCAGGCTGTTTAAGATCACTAAGGATGCCATTAGGGCAGTAACTAGATTATACTCAACCGGTGGAATGCCTACGCTCAAATATGTCAAAAACCAAATTGTCAGTGAGGCTACCGAATCGAAGTTTGATAAAAGAGCAATGACTATTGATGATATCACAGATCCAGATATCAAGTTTGCATCAATGATAATTGGGTATAAGATATATCACTCTAGCAGGGAGAATTCAGTATCCGAAACTGCTATATATACAGCTTATGAAATGTTGAGGAAGAATGTAGACTACGATCTTTGTGAGCTCCTTCTAAACCAACTCTTGGAGAATCTACAGAAGATAAAGAAGGATAAGAAGAACTCTTTCAAATATGGTGGTTTGATACTCTACCTATTCTTTTATTACATGAATGAGCTTCCCAGATCCAGTGGCTGGGTATGGCAGAATGATAGACCAGTAGCCATTCAAATCAAAGATTATATACATGGGTTTGGTGATGCCAAGGCATAGAATACAGCTCTCTGGGGCTATTTCAAGAATTTTCAGAGTATGATGCAAGCAAGAGAGAGAATCCCCCAATCTTTAGTTGAAAAATATAAAGATACAATATGCTTTATGGTAGAAACTGATCAGTGCCTAATGGAGGCAGTGGAACCAAGAACCGTGTGGATCATGCCTATGGGGTATGAAGTGGATGGGAAAATTGTAGAGTTGCATGTTCAACACATGCTAAGTCAGCCAAAGGATCCTAAGGCAGAAAGGTTTGGAACCTTTGAAGAGTTGAGTGTGAAAATCCATGTGGAGCTATGTCAACTGGAAATGAAGAGAAAAGTGAGAAAAGAAGTTGAGAACATTGCCAAAAGTTATGGGATTTCAAAAGAGGCACTTGATGCCAGTAGAGAAAAGTTGGAAAGGGCAGAAAAAGGAAAGAAAGAAGTAGAAAAAGAAAGTGCTCCGGTAGAAGCTTCCTCCCAGACCAGATCCTCTAAGAGCTCTGCATCTACCACTGCAAAGAGCTCAAAGGCATCTAAACCAGAAGCAAAATCATCTGGTAAAAGTGAAAAGAGAACAAAGATAAAGGCAACAAGGTCTCACATCAGTCAGAAGGATGATGAAGAGACTGAATCTGATGAAGAGATCAAGAAGATGAAGAAAAAGAAGAAAGTATCCAGTGAAACCAAGGAGGTAGAGACAGAAGAGTTTGTTGAAAAACCCACTCTGTCATTAGATGATGTGGTTAAAGCAATTATTGTGGATGGGAACCTGCAACCAATAACAGAACTCTATGACGCATATAATGATGCAGATAAAAAGATCTTGGAGGAAGCCACAGTCAAATACTTGAACATATACAATAAAGCATTTATTGAAATAATTTCTCTAATTCCTAAAAGTTTAGAGAAGAAACTTGATATGAGAAAAGAAAATGCCAAGGCTAAGGACTTAGAGATTAGAGATCAGATAGCTATCCAACTCTATCCCTCAATTACTATAAAACAAATGGACATGATCTTCAAGGATTGCAAGGATGAGTTCTAGAGTAAGGCTAGAATGAATCAGCTCATGCTTGGAGAAAATGATAAGGTGGCAAAAGAAACAGAGGAAATCCTCTGGAATGCCTATAAAAGATTCAATATTCCTATTGTAGAGGATTTAGGTGATGATCCCTCGAGAATACATAACAAAGAAGAATTCACTGAGAAAATGTCAGAAGAGGCAAAGGAGACAGGTGAAGAAAAAGAAGCAAATATCTCTCATCCGGTTTCCCCTATAGATTCTAGATCTAAAGGAGAAGAAAGAGTAATCAGTCAAGAAGCAAAGGAGAAGCAAAAACAAGATGTTAGTAGTAAGGCTGCAGAAGAAGAGAAAACTCCAACAGAAAAGGCCACAGATGATAGTAGTAAGGCTGTAGAAGGGGACAAAACCCTGTCACCGGCAAGAGACATAGCAGAAGCAGTAGAAGAATTCTTAACCAAGGAGATGATGGAATTTGATGAACTAGAACTTCTTCAAGGACTGCTCAATTTTGACTCCCTCTCCCCGGTTTAAACCATAAAGCTAGCATCCTTTACTTCGGCAAAAGAAAAAGAAAAACTCCTAAAGTCTCACATGGAGGATTGCAAGATCATAGACATTGCATCTGATGTACTGGAAAAGATCATGCCATCTTTTCAGAAGGATCCCTCAGCCTCCTCATCCGGTAATCTCAAATCTCTAGTAAATAGTGTTAGCACACATTTTGATTCATTAGAGAAGTCAGCAGAAGATAAGGTCCTGAAAAAGTTTTTTGTAAAAAGATTATCAGAAGTACAAGGGTTAATAACCAATGATAGGAGAGTTATGAATATTGGGTTAAAGAGTTTAGAAAATGCTCTCAAAGATGGCGGTGATATTTACAAATTTTGTTTATCCTAGCCTAAAGTGACCAAGGACATTGAGAAGAAGGTAAAAGAGCAAGAGGATAAACTATTAAGTTTATCTCAAAGTTTTGATCCTCTATCCTCCTCCATAGTAAATCAAGAATGTCAGACTATTGTAGTCATAAATGAAATGAAGAAGCTTGAGAAGGAGAAGAAGTGATCTGACAGATCTGAAGAGGGCAGAAGCTTTTACATTCTTGTTGAGTGGTCACATCTCAATTTTAGACAGGATGAAGCAGATTTAAGTAATAGAAGTTGTACAATTAAATAACACTTTTTCAAATATACTAAAGTATATGTAAAGTATAATCGGATAATATACTAATGCGACTAAGTATAGATTGAGTTTTAAACATTTTGGTGTGGGGATCCCACCCTTTGCCATTGATGTCAAAGGGGGAGTGAGGAGCAGTGAAAAATGTGGACTCTAGCTAAGGGGGAGCTCTGGTATAGTGTACAATAGAACAGAGCATCAACCAAGGGGGAGTGTTGTATAACACTTAGTCATTTTTCACTAAGTGTTGCCATCAATGCCAAAGGGGGAGATTGTTGGCAAGAGACACTATGTGGCTTCATTGGTGTTGTTATTGATGGCAACAAAGACCATTCCACACATCCACAGGACATAGTGTATCTTTACCGAAAGTTAGATTGAAGGATACTTGGGTCTGGTAAGCAAGAACAGAGCATGCAGCAAGGTTTGACAGTCAGGTCCGGATCTCTTCGAGGAAGTATCTTTGCAAAGTGTGGACTTGGAAAAGTCAAGAGGAATACCTTAACTAATAGACTCCAGGGATTGAGCCTCTAGCAATGAAAGAGTGAAGAGATATAAGCATCTAAGTATTGAGGTCCAGTTTGGCAGAACAGACAGAGGAAGAACTGACTAACAGAGCATCAGAATTATTCCAGATAAGATATTGATGATGATCAAGGTTCTTAAGGTATCATCCATGATTGGCCAACATGTTAGATGACTTCTATAAGTATCTCCTTGATTTGCATCACTTGGCAATCAAGGATTCAGCTGACAGTCTAAGAGTTTGGGAAAATATTGACTATTCCGGATGCCGACTAGAAAGAGGATGAAATCCTTTGTGCAGATATATATACCAAATGGATTTGGATGTGAAGAGGTGAGTGGTGTGATAGCAAAGTGCGAATAAAAGTAGAAGAGCAGTGTGAAGACAGTAAGACAGGTCCAGAATGTAACAGGACAGCAGCACCTAAGAGAGTAAGAATGAAGTGCAGCAGATCAATATTTTGGGCTTAATCAGAATTGAACCTTAGCATATGTGGATGCTTCTCATCAGTTCAAGTATCTAGTTTTCTTGTATAAACTATTGTAGGTAGTGAGCCTCTTGTGAGCAGTGAGCCCTAATTGGCAAGTGCCATTTTGTATTTCTATTCTTCTAACAGAGAATACAATCTTGGGTTAATCACCCTGTGGTTTTCTCCCTTAACAGGGTTTCCATGTCAAAAATATTGTGTCATGTGTATTTCTATTTCATGGTTATGTTTGCTTATTTGAATTAATGTTGCATTAATTGTTAAGAAAGTTTAGAAAGATGAAATAATTAAGATAACTAATTCACCCCTCTCTCAGTTATCAACACTTTCTCTAGCAAGCATTGGAATTTTTGATCTTGGAGGTGTCCTTGATAATCTTCGTGAGAGATTTCCTCATCACTATCATGAGGGGTGACAATACGGTCAGATGATCCGGCCATTTCAAGTTGCTTTTGGTATTGAGATCTAGTAAGAACCATGCAAGGTGATGTGGGATGTGGTGGGGTGAAACTAGAGATTTTGGCAAGATGCCGATGGAGACTGCTAAGAATAGGATTCTTATGACAAGATTTGGACAAGGGACTTTCCCGATCAATGATTCCAAGTAAGATGACTGATACAAGATGGTAGCCACTAGTAAGGGTACTCAATACTTGTCTTATTGTGTAGGGACTAGTTGTGCACCAAGACCACTAGCAAAGTTTTGTGACTTACTAGGGTTACTTGAATCCAAAATGATCTGAAAAAGGAGCCTATGCTAATCTGATATGGGATATTTTGACTTTGGACTAGGGAGACCTGATAGAAGGTGACTAAGATGACCAATGAAAGAGAGACTATGACATGAAATGGATGGAAAAATGACTGCAAGGTAAGATCTGATCTCAGAACCTGGAACTAGATTGAAATGGGTACCCAAAAATGATAAAATTTTTCTCTCAAAGACTATGGAAGTACTCACTATCACGCATGCGCTGGAACATATGCGCCATATAAACTAGTAAATGGGCAAAAAGTTGGTGTATAAGCACAACTTTGGTAAATTTCAAATGCACCGTAACAGGCTGCAGAAGCACTATAAGTCAGCGCCATAATTCGGCACAAATGCACAGCAAAAGAGGACGAATGCGCCGCTCTGGTTTTTCAGTGTTTTTTGCAAGTTTTTGGCAATTTTATGATGTTTTTGGTATCTTTGGTTGCATGAAGGTCCTTTTGATCTGATTTTTTGAAATTATGAGACACAGCAAACACAAAGAATGTTTTTATGATTTTTTTTTTTGTGATTTTTTGACTCTTTTTGGACTAAAAAGAAAGCAAGTACAATCCTAGGTTTCAAAGGATAGTATAAAACTAAATTCTCACTATCTCTAGTGAAGCACCTTCGGGAGGTGATAATTGCCCTTCCCTACACCAAATTATAGGGGTTTTTGGCCACTAAGAACAAAGGATGATTAATAAAGGCAACCGTTCGAGTGGTTATACATGTGGCAACACTACTCTCCGTTATGGAGTCTCCCAACTTGCAAGGGTTGCACCTTGGAGGGTTTTGGGGGAGGTTGGTTGTCGGTATAACACAACTGCACTCGTTGTTTGAAACTTTTGCTCAAACACAATTTATTTATAGTGGCTTGGTAGGGCTTGGCATCTAGCATGTTACCACTTAGGGTCGTTCCTACTTGGATGAACGGTATCCAAGAGCAAGCCCCTCTAAAGGAAAAACACATGCAAAAATGATGTCTGGCATTTTGGTCACCCAAGATAGGGGAGAGCATAGGCCTGATATCATTCCCAAAACATAGAAGACAGTGATTCTTTTCCCCTAGTTAAAATGAGAAAAACTAGATGAGGTATCTACTTGGGCAAGCATAGAAATTTGTTAACTTTGAAGTGATAACAAGATAGCAATGGTTCAGTTTTACCAAGACAGCAATGATGTGTTCAATTTTACCTAGATAGCACTGAGTTGTTAACTTTAAAGTGATAACAAGATAGCAATGGTTCAATTTTATCCAGATAATAATGTGTCTAACTTTGAAAGATAGCAATATAGCAATGATTCAATTACCGCCTTCCTAGTTAAGACTATGTGAGATTTGCATGAGCATCTATTTTACTTTCCCATTAGAAATTGAAGTGTGAGTTAACAAGTGCAACTATATGATTCTAAACCAGTACCTAGCCTACAAAACAAATCAAGAGTGTTGCTGCAAAAAGATGTTAGCGTAAGCAAAAACTTCAAGGAAACCCTAAAAAATCACTGCCTAGATCAGAAGCGTAGCTTCAGAGCTTGAATGCACAGAAACAAAGCTTAGAAGCACTGTAGTACATATGCACTAAGACAGAGGTCAAAAGCACAGGAAAATAGTATATATGCGCTAAATTGACAGATGCATCGTATCGGAGTATAGATACGTTGTAACAGAGTCTATATGTGCCGAAAGAATGTATGCACCAGAGTAGACAGCAGATGCATGTTAGGATGTGTCAAATGCATAGTTTCCTCCTATGTAGAGCTTTCTAAAACACAAAAACTTAGTTTTTGGGTTAAATTGGAGCTAGGCCCCATGGTGGGCGCCAAAAATGTTAAGAGAAAATTGGATCCAAATGAATAATCAATATATCAATATCAAAATACCCAAAACTCACCGAAATATAGAAACAAAGAGATCAATCAAACAAAAGAACTTCAAAAACCTTTACAAACCTCAAAGCTTCATAGCTTCTGTTGGTTGCCTATCTCAATCGATCTTGCATGTATGAATAAGGCCCTTAGAGAGTGCACTTCCTTGCTATTTTCTAAGAATGTCAATTGGGAATGGCTATGATAATGCTTTGTAATGAAGAGGAGCTTCACAACAATGGTAGTAGTATTTTAACGAGTGTGATCACAAGTAATGAAGGAATTGGTGCCAAAGGCGTGCTATAATTCGTGCAGAGTAACAATACTTAAAGCTTAGATGAATGAAATGGACGAAGAGGGTTCAATTTATAGACTTGAGAGAGAGAAGATCAACAGTATAGAAAGAATGAGAAGATCAAGGGTACAGAATGGTTGAGAAATGTGCGTGAATAAGAAGAAGACAAGTGTCACACAAAAGCTATTTTATTTGAGTTAACTACTACTCTTTTCTAAAGACAAGACATGTTCATAAATTAGAAAGGTTTTTTTTTTAATTTAAGAGATATTGATAAAAACAAGGTTGATTGAATAGACAACTCAACTTGAGATTTGCTTTTGCATGATTTGAGAGAAATTAAATAATAAATTATTTAATTTTGTGTGCATGAAGATGAAGACTTATTTTTAGAAGATTTAGAAGATATTTGAAGAATTTAGAAGATAAGAAAGCAAATTAAATAAATAAATTTATTTAATTGTTGTGCATGATTTGGAAGAATGAATAAAATATTTGATTATATTTTATTTTTAGAGATTGAGAGGATTTAAATAAATTTGATTGATTTATTTAAAGTTGGAAGAAGAATTGAATTTAATTAAATAATTAAGAATTATTTAATTGTTTTTGAAGAATTTAATTAAATAAAAGATTTTATTTAATTTTGACTTTAGAAGAGGTAATTAAATATTTCGATATTTAATTAATTTAGAAGAATATGAATCAAATAAATAAATTTGTTTATTTATTTATTGATAGAAGAATTAGAATGAAATAATATTAAGAATATTTATTTAGACCGACTCGTGTCATTTTTAGGCGTATAGAAATGTAACAGGCTACCTTCTCCTTGTTGGCCTCTCCATGGCCTGTCCTGATAGTGATCTTATAAAAATCTTCTATATACTCCTTAACAGACTTGTTACCTTGCTTCAATCCTTGCAGCTTCTTTAGCAACTCCATCTCATAGTCCACGGAAATGAACTGCTTCTTCAATTTCTCCACCATCTGATCCCATCTGGTAATCTTTGCTTTTCCTCTTCTATTTCTCTCTAACTGGACCTCCTTCCACCAAATACTAGCATGGCCCTTCAATTTTGTCTTTGCAAACTTGACCTGTTTAGGGTCTTCCACATCTTCATACTTGAAATACTCCTCCATATCATTGATCCAGTCAATAAGTTGTTCTGGATTCAAATTTCCAGAATAGGTAGACACTTTGATCCTAGGCCTCTTTCCAATCTTTGAAATGGACCTCAACAACCTAACTTCTGCAAGATCTCCTGTAGCTTCTTGTTCTTCCTCAGATAGCTCTTCTTCAGCTTCATCTTCACTTTCCTCTCTCCTTCTTGGCTCGAACCCTCTCGCATCTCCTCTTGCAATGCATCAATTTGTCTTTGTAGGGCTCTAAAACCTTCTTCTGTCAAAGCATTCCTCCCACCACGATTTTTTCGTGGAGGCATCTTGATCTTTGCAGCAAACCCACAACCTCAAGTCCTGGTGCAAACTACCTCATAGTCAGCGATCTATCTACACACTCAAGAACCCTTGCTCTGATAACACTTGATGAAGGGGGTAAATCATAAAACACACAATAACAAAAATTGCACACAGAAAATTAAATGATATTTTATTAATATGGGCAAAACATTACATTATAGAAGCTCAAATACAATCAGAGGATGAATCTCTTACAGGCTGCAACACATTATAGCTCACTCTCTCAAGACTCTGGAATCTTCAGCCTTCTGTAATCCCAAATCAATTATGGTTTCTAATTTCCCTGCCTTTCTTGACTCTACACCTTCCCCCTTAATTCTACTACCCTAAGGGTTCCTAAAAATGGTTATATATAGTCCTTTTTGGCGACCATCAGCTTAATTTCAAATTTTACATCTCCCTCCAAAAATAGGTCAACTTTGTGGGGCCATAACTTTCGACCCGACCGTTGGATTTTCAATTATAATACCTTTTTGGAAAGCTCTCAAAAAGATGATGGTGCACAAACAATACCAATAGGTAGACTACTTGTGTTTCCCACCAAATTTTGGGCCCATCCAGAGCCTCT
Organism: Cunninghamia lanceolata; assembly: GCA_027924645.1. Classification (NCBI taxonomy): domain Eukaryota; kingdom Viridiplantae; phylum Streptophyta; class Pinopsida; order Cupressales; family Cupressaceae; genus Cunninghamia; species Cunninghamia lanceolata. Next base: position 3,275,223 of record BSBN01001736.1, on the reverse strand, counting down.
AAGTGCCTCAAATTTGACTTTGAATATTTCAATAGGATTTTTGGAATTTGAAACTTTAATATCTCACAAATGACAAATGATATTGAAGTGATTTCTTCACCATTAGCTTCAATTCACCATTCTGGAGGTTCGTGTAAGATTTTGTATCCAACCGTGCACAAATACAAACTTACTAAAAATAGTAACCCTGCCAAATTTAGCCCTTATTGAAAAGAAACAACACATTTTTTTTTGTTAATGCAAGATTGCTCTTACACCCTGGATGCTCCTGCATCAGACACCTGGGCTAATTTGAAAAGTGACCCTATCACTTGTCATGAGTTAGAGGGAAACTAAAACGGTTAACCTCAGTCTTAGATAACCATGATGAATCTTCAATAGGCCTTCCTTTCCATTTCACAAAGTATTCTGTATACTACTTGTTTCTTGTACTCTTACCCACACGGCTATCCAGAATGCCCTCTATCTCCTCCTTCTCTGAAGTAGATGTTGGAATGTCCCACTGTGTTCCTTTATCAAGTCCATCATCATGATACTCTGTTAGATTTAAAATGTTGAACACCAGTAAAATATTGATGTCATCAGGCAACTCTACCTCAAATGCATTTCCTGAATCGTGCTTCTTCAGGATTCTACATGGTCCAAATTTCCTCATCTTCAGCTTATTATATGTACCAACTTGAAATCTTTATTTTCTCAAGTGAACCATGACTTTATCACCCTCCTGAAACTCCTTATGTCTCCTCTTCTGATATGCCTTAGCCTTATACTGAAAATTCATCTTATGGATATGCTTTCTTACCTCTTCATACAAACTCTTCATGTGCTCGGCAAAATTTTTAGCTTCGGCACTACTCTTCTCCCCTTTATCTATCCTCCTCAATTTGGAAGCAGTTCTTGGGCTACTCCCATACACAACTTGGAATTGAGATTTACCTGTGCTCTTATTGACAAAATTTTTGTAAGCAAATTCTGCCTATGGTAAAATCAAATCCCATCCCTTGGGCTTATCTCCTACTAAGCATCATAGCAAGTTACCCAAACTCCTATTCACCACTTCTGTCTATCCATCAGTCTGTGGATGGTGTGCAGAACTGAACTTCAAATCTATCTTCAACTTCTTCAACAATGTCCTCTGGAAATAACCAACAAATTTGGTATCTCGATCTAAAACTATGCTCTTAGGTAGACCATGTAGTCTCACCACCTCCCTGAAAAATAACTCTGCAATATGAATAGCATCATTAGTCTTCTTTCAAGGAATAAAATGGGCCATCTTTGACAATCTGTTCACCACCACAAAAATGGAATCATGTACTCTCTGTGTCCTTGGTAAACTAAGAACAAAATCCATACTAATATCATCCCATGGCTTCTCTGGTATAGGTAATTGATGATATAGCCCTGTATTTTGACTTTTTCCTTTTGCCATCTAACACAATCTGCAACTCTGCACAAATTTCCTCACATCTTGCTGCAATTGTGGCCAGTAATAATGTTCACCAACAATAGAAATGGTCTTATCTCGACCAAAGTGTCCAGCTAATCCTCCACTATGCTTCTCCTTAATTAGGTTCTCTCTCATGGAACTCCTCGGAATGCACAACTGGCTTCCTCTAAATAGCATGCCATCTTGGATTATAAAATCCAACCATTTTGTCCTATCGAAAGTAATAGGTTCTAGACAAGCTTTGCAAGCTTCTACAAAATCTGGATCTTTAGGATACAAACTTTTGAGTTCATCAAACCTAGCAACCTCTATCTTCATTTCTGTCAACAAATTTTGCCTTCTTCTCAAGGCATCTACAACTCTATTGGACTTCCCACTCTTGTGCTTCAAAATAAAAGTATAACTCTGTAAAAACTTAGCCCATTTTAAGTGCCTTTGATTTAACTTCCCTTGACTATTAGGATACTGCAAAGCCTGATGATCAGTATATAAAACAAACTCTTTTGGCAACAAATAATGTATCCATTTCTTCAAAGCCTAAACTATTGCATAAAACTCCTCATCATAAACATAATAGTTTTTCTTGGCATCATTAAGCTTCTCACTAAAATAGGCAATGGGCTTACCTTCTTGACTCAGAACAACTCATATACCACTACCACTAGCATCACAATCTACCTAAAATACCTTATTGAAATCTGGAAGTGCCAAAACAGGTTGTTCTATGACTTTCTACTTCAATTTATCAAATCTTTTGTCTGCTCCATTAGTCCATCTAAACTCTTTTCTATCTCCTCTCATTGTCTCAGTTAGGGGTGCACAAATGCTACTAAAATTCCTGATAAACTTTCTATAAAAACTTGCCAAACCATGAAAAGATCTTACCTCGAAAGCACTCCTTAGTGTAGGCCATTCAATGATAGCCCTCACCTTCTCTGGGTCCATCTTAAGACCTTCCTCTAATACAACAAATCCTAGGTATACCAACTCCTTCTTTGCAAAACTACATTTCTTCAAATTGATCAACAACTTCTCCTCCCTCAGCTTCTCTAAAACTCTTCTGATATGCATTAAATGCTCATACCAAGTCTTACTAAAAATTAAAATATCATCTAAATAAACAATAACAAAAATTTCCAAAAATTCTTTCACTACCTCATTCACGAGCTGCATGAATGTGCTTGGTGCATTGGTTAGCCCAAATGGCATGACTAACCACTCATACAAACCCTCCTTTCTCTTGAAGGCTGTCTTCCATTCATCTCCTTCTCTAATTTGAATCTAGTGATACCTACTCTTCAGATTAATCTTCATGAAGTACTTGGCTCCACTCAAACAATCCATTATGTCATCCATTCTAGGCAATGGAAATATGTACTTGATTGTGATCTTGTTGATGGCTCAGGAATCTATACACATCCTCCACTCTCCATCTTTCTTTGGTGCTAGTACTGCAGGTACCACACATGGACTTAGGCTCTCCCTTATCAGTCCCTTCCTTAACATCTCGTGAACTTTTCTGTTCAACTCTTCATTCTCTGCTGGAGTCATTCTGTGGGCTACCTTATTTGGCAAACTAACTCCTGGTATCAAATCCATTTGATGACTTATCTTCCTCACTGGTGGTAAACCTTCTAGTACATTATCAGAGACAATATCTTGAAATCATTCCAACATTTCTGAGACTTCTGCTGGTACATCTTCACATTTCTCTTGACTTATCTTAGGAATCAATGCAAAGCAATGATGCTCATGCTTCATACTATCCAAAAACTTTCTACCATCTACCAAGCAAATTCTGGCAATACTACATACCTTTTCTTCCACCTCCTTCAAGGGCTTCAACTTATGACGACTCCATCCTTTGTTAGGGAGTATGTGTTTACACGGCCATCATGGACAATGCTCCTATCATACTGCCACGACCTCCCCAATAACATATGACATGCATCTATCGGTATGATGTCACACAACACCTCATCATGGTAGTCACCAATCTTGAACTTCACTAAACACTGCTCATTGACCAAAGCTCTATGGTCCTTCTGCAACCATGCAATCTAGTATGGATGTGGATGCTTTCTTCTTGTCAACTTCAACTTGTCAACCATCTCCTCTGAAACAAGATTATTAGTGCTTCCGCTGTCAATAATAATATCTCAACACTTACCTTCACATTTGCACCTTGTGCAGAATAAACTCTTCCTCTAATTGGGTTCTTTCTCCTCATTCAACAAAGTTCTTCTAACAACTAGGGCTTCTCCCCTTTCTACATCTTCGGAGTGCTCAGATTGTGCATCTTCATCTACATGTGCAACTCGTGCATTACCTTCACATCTTCTATACATCCTTCCTTGATGTTGTGGACACTCGTATGCTCGATGCCCTTCTTCTCCACATTGGAAACATGTTCCTCTGAAACCTCCTCTTCCAGGTCCTTGCCCAGGTCTACCTCTTCCTCTTCCTCTTTTCTCACCATTATTCTAGTCACGAGGGCAATAGGTGTTATCTCCTCTCTGATTTCGACTGGTTCCAGCTTCTTCACTTTTCTTTGGATCTTCATTTCGGCCTCCATAGGGTCTTCCACCAGTCCTTCCACCTTGACCTCTTCCCCTTTGCTTGCTTTCAAATCTCTTATTCAGCTTCTCTTCCACCTTCAGGGAAAATTGGTACGCATCTTCTATGGTAGTCATTCTGACTAGGCTCAACTCTTCTTGAATACTTGGCCTCAACCCATTAATGTAATGGGCTACCGTCTCCTTGTTGGCCTCTCCATGGCCTTTCCTAATAGTGATCTTATAAAAATCTTCTGTATACTCCTTAACAGACTTGTTACCTTGCTTCAATCCTTGCAGCTTCTTTAGCAACTCCATCTCATAGTCCATGGGAATGAACTACTTCTTCAATTTCTCCACCATCTGATTCCATCTGGTAATCTTTGCTTTTCCTCTTCTATTTTTCTCTAACTAGACCTCCTTCCACCAAATACTGGCATGGCCCTTCAACTTTGTCTTTGCAAACTTGACCCGTTCAGGGTCTTCCACATCTTCATACTTGAAATACTCCTCCATATCATTGATCCAATCAATAAGTTGTTCCAGATTCAAATCTCTAGAATAGGTAGAAACTTTGATCCTGGGCCTCTTTCCGATCTTTGAAATGACCCTCAACAACCTAACTTTTGCAGGATCTCCCGCAACTTCTTGTTCTTCCTCAGATAGCTCTTCTTCAGCTTCATCTTCGCTTTCCTCTCTCCTTCTCTGCTTGAATCCTCTTCGCAGCTCCTCTTGCAATGCATCGATTTGTCTTTGCAAGGCTCTAAAACCTTCTTCTGTCAAAGCATTCCTCCCACCATGGTTTCTTCATGGAGGCATCTTGATCTCTGCAGCAAACCCACAACCTCAGGTCCTGGTGCAAACTGTCTCACAGTCAACGATCTGTCTACACACTTAGGAATCCTTGCTCTAATACCACTTGATGAAGGGGGTAAATCATAAAACACACAATAACAGAAACTGCACATAGAAAATAGAATGATATTTTATTAATATGGGAAAAATATTACATTATAGAAGCTCAAATACAATCAGAGGATGAATCCCCTACAGGCTGCAACACAGTACAACTCCCTCTCTCAAGACTCTGGAATCTTTGGCCTTCTGTAATTCCCAAATCAATTAGGGTTTCTAATTTCCCTGCCTTTCTTGACTCTACACCTTCCCCCTTAACTCTACTACCTTAAGGGTTCCAAAAAATGGTTATATATAGACCTCTTTGGCAACCACCAGCTTAATTTCAAATTTTGCATCTCCCTCCAAAAATAGGTCAACTTTGCGGGGCCATAACTTTCGACCCGACCATTGGATTTTCAATTATAATACCTTTTTAGAAAGCTCTCAAGAAGATGATGGTGCATAAGCAGCACTGATAGGTAGACTGCTTGGATTTCCCACCAAATTTTGGGCCCATCCGGAGCCTCTAAGTGCCTCAAATTTGACTTTGAATATTTCAATAGGATTTTTGGAGGTCCATGTAAGATTTTGTATCCAACCATGCACAAATGCAAACTTACTAAAAATAGTAACCCTGCCAAATTTAGCCCTTATTGAAAAGAAACAACACATTTTTTTTTGGTTGATGCAAGATTGTTCTTACACCCTGGATGCTCCTGCATCAAAGGCATCGAGCCATAGAGAATAAGTATTCATAAAATAAAATATCCTATTGTTATACTAAGCTACGTAATAGTTATAATTATCTAACATGATTTCGGCTCATGAGTCTATTACACTTAGAGTGCTACTTCAAATTAAAATAGAAGGATATAACTTTAACCCAACCTTCTATACTTTCATAGCCACTACTAATCTATTATTAGAATCGGTGGGATTCTAAATAAATCTTTGTAGAATCTTCCATGCAAGATAATAAGAGATACACTTATTGCTAGGAAATAATGAAACATAAGTCTTGGAAGTTTGTCCACCTACCTCTTACGTTAACTCCTTCCATTCATTGCGAAATAAGCTCACGGTTCACACTTGTTTACTGTGCATGCTGAGTACATTTCCTTGCAGATGATATCACAACCCTCACCATTGTGAATACTTCTTGCCACTGTTATTACAGTCTTCACTATGATTTCTCCTTACAAAAGACAACACTGACCACACCACTATCCAAAGATGACTTTTCATGTTCTCCTCCACCTTATTCCATTCCACAATAGTTTTTCTCCATATTGGTCTATTGTTATGCAAGTATCGTGGTCTTGTAGCTATAAGAGGTTCAAGGAAAACACCGACTAGGAACAACCAACGAGTCCCTCCACATTTCCATAGTGAAACCATCTTTTCTACCCATCGTGCCTCTGCCAACATCTCATATCCCATTCGCTTTAAAACTCTCTGGAAGGTTCCTTTTTCCAGGCTTTTCTTTCTTATATGGTTTCTACTAAGAAGTCGATACCAACTTCCTAACCGTTGTGGTACTCTACTAATAGGCCGCCAATTGCTGTATAAATAAGCGTGCAAGAAATATAGGAGAATTGATCTCCTATGAGCTTCCCACTCTCACCCACGATTCTCTTAAAAATTGACTCATCCTTTGCTCCCACTCTAAAAATGGTTAGAAAAGATATCTTTTAACAACGACATTTCTATAAATAGAGTCTTTTATGACTTAAGAAAAACATGCAAAAAAAATAATTACCTCTAAAAATATCTCATAATAATCTTCAAAAGAGATTAAGTTTACGAATTAAACCTTGAACATTAGAGAAGATGATAAGCTTAAACCTTCTATTATTATTATTTAATAAAATGAAAACATAATATTAGACTTAGTTTACGTAAATTATCCATATAGAAACACTATAATATCATGGCATAAATCTTACAAACAAACATGACTGGGTCAAGATATTCTCTCCTTCATGTAAAAGAGAAAAATAACATGTGTCATTTGACAACATACAAGAATCTTGACGTTAAAACCTTAACCAAGAAACATACTAAATTTTCTTTCCCAACAATCTCATTGTGGTTGTAAACATATTCTTGCTTATGACGCAAGGGACATCGTTTTTGTCAAAAAGTTGCGTTAGTAAAAAAAGACTAACGCTCGACATTAACAATGTTATTTATGCTTTAAATGACTAAACTATCATTAAAGGACTCTAAATGACATTGACAACTTGTTGAGTCGAGAAATAAACTTAATCCAAAAAGGGGGGTTGAGAACCACATACCTGACTCATCTAGGTTCACTAATTTGCACCAACACAAGACTTAAGATGGTGACAAACTATTCTTTTCCTTGTATCTATGCCCTTCTCTCTGATGATGCTCTCCCTCCCTTTCTGAGAGAGGTGGAAACCTATTTCCTGAATGCAACTTGCAATCATTAACTCATGATTAGTATATCAATAATCATTTCATAATCCATATGAAATCATAACATCTTGACAACTTATAAACATATGTCAATTATAGTCAAATAAACATTCCTCATGAAAACATTGATTTTTCTAGACATTCTTTCTAAACTTCAAACCATTAAATTACGCATTATCATCTACTAATTACTTCAAAAGTAAAAAGTAAAATAGAGTCAAAGTTAGGGATGTAACACTATCCCTCTATCTCAATATGTGTACTCTTTGCATCTCATAGAGTAGAAGGGATTTGTATATTCTATGCTTTTTGATTTGCTTCTGCAAGTATTCTAGTCAAGGATGCTAACCTAAAACTCACCACTTCTCTTAACTACTTGACTTGTACTTTTATTTGTTCTCTTTGGTCTTGTAGTTGTTGTAATTGTGTGTAACATCGAAAAAAGTCCCCTTGGGGGCTTTTCCTTCATAAGGTTTAGCTCCCAGGTCTTTTGCATGCATTTAGGACATCTTAGTTCATATTTTGGCATCCCAATGGAATGAGGCCTAGGTTTCATGGCAAAGTAGACCTAGGAGGACACCTTGACATTAAACCTGCCCAAAATAGGGGGGAGGACTTGGGCGCCTGCACCTTAGTCCTACCCTATTTTGGGCCAGGCCCAAAATTTAAGTGTCGGTTTATGACCGTTATTTGGTCCTTTTTCCAACACGGTAAGTTTTTATTTTTGAAATTTTGGCAGGAGTGCTTGTAGTTGCATATATAAGCATGTTTAGGCATTCATTTGTAAACTAGATGGCAATTGTGATGTTCAAGTGTTGTCAAGGTGATTCAAGGCTTTCATTATGTTGCAAGAGCAGACTTGTGTGTTTTGTGTGTTGATATTTGTATATTTGAGCATCAATTTCCTCATGGAATGAAGAGCATCTTCCTCCCCTGAGAGTTTCACTACAAGGTGACATAATATTGTGTTTTCATCATTGATTCCTTTACTTTTTGCCTCTATCTCACAAGGGAATGCACTCTTTATCTGACAATGGTGTTCAGAGACTTAAGTGTCCTTTGGGGCTTGACTAAGGCAAGCCTCTAAACACCACAACCCCAAACCAAATCTTGTGATTGTAGGTTACAAGTATCACATTTGGGACAAGTGAAGTTGCAGGAAGGATTGGTAGGCATCAAGGATTCAGGATCTGAAGAGAAGTAGGACACCAGAGCATTTCCAGGACTTGGGCACTCGCTCTAGTGTCCTCCGCAAACAAATTTCTAGAAATAGAAGTTATAGGGCTGATCAGTGTCGGAAGGAGGTCCGGATCCCATGAAGAAACTGGTACCTTGGACTAGGGCGCCTGCTCCAGTGTCCTTGACTGTTCCACTTCGGAGCCCCAAAAATAGGTACTCTATGATTTGGTATTTTACTCCTGTCTGCAAGAGCTTTTTTTGTTATTCGTCAATTTGTTGCCGTATTTGCATAATTAGGGTTTTAATGGTCAATTGAGCATAGGAGAAGGAAAATTGATAATTAAATTCCCTAATCCAAGTTTCTCTACATCTCACAAGTGATCTAGGGTATGCTAGTGCTCGCCACTCGACCCTAGATCCTTGAATGTATAGTGGAAAGGAGGATTTAAACATCAAAACACTAAAACATTTACAAATCTAATTTTCCACTAAACATTTTGGTGAACCCATGTTTTTGGACTTAAATTGCAACTTGCTAAGTGTGTGTCTTTAGTTTTGGATTGATTTCATTCATTCATATAGTCATTCATTTTATTGCATTGAGAAAAATTCAAAAAAATTGAAAAATTTGGAATATACAAAAAAATTGCATTGTTTGGGTTACTAAATTGCATCAATTCTTTCTAAATTTTCCTAATTCATGATTTTTGGATCAGATCTGATATAAACTACAGAAAAATCCAAAAAATCATAAACTTTCATTGCATTTTCATTATTAATTTGCTAGGTTTTTTTAGAAATTTTGACAATTTTCATATAACCTAGTAATTCCAAAATCTAGGGTTAGTAGGCAAAATATTTTTTCAGGTTTTTATACTGATTTTAGAGGCTCATTCAAATTAACATTTGGCTGTAATCATGCATTTTAGTGTAAATTTGCATTTAGATTTAAAATATTTGCATTTTTGCATAGAAAATTTCAACAAAAACTAGCAATTTTGATGCATTTTCATTAAATTTGCATGGGCATTTTGCATGTTTAATATTGAAAATCATTTTTATAACTGAGAGTATTTAATTTTATCATAAATCAGACTTCAAAACATTCACATAGCATTTTGTCCTAAGATCTCAAACCTAGGGCTTCAAAAACAACGATTTTCACTAAATTTGGCCTTATCGACTCTATAAACTTGCACCATAGGCATGTTGTTGTGAAGGATATTTTTACACTAATTTTATGTTATTAGCGTAATCATTTGTTTCCCCTCATAAAAATATTCACAACACCCTTTTATCGAGCTCTTGTAGTGAAAATTTTGCAAAAAACTACACTTTGACTATTTTTGCCTTAGGGTTTGACCTAGTTTGCACTCCAAGTGTGTTGTGATCAATTTTATGGATTGAGTTGATTTATATAATTGATTTTACTTGATGCACGTCCTGAAATTAATCACTACACCCCCTTTGCTAGGTCTTGGAATTGAAAAACCGTGAAAAATAGCCCATTTTTGCTATATTTTCACTAGGGCTCTACCTTAAGTGGCACTAAAAGCATGTTGTGTTGGGCATTTTTGCACCAAGTGGCTATTTTTATTGATATTATTTTCTGTCCATCATAATTTTCCGCACAACACCCTTTGTTTATGCTCTTTTGCATTGAGTTTTGGTGAAAAAAGTGCCTATTTTGACATATTTTCACTATATTTCAACTTGGCATTAACTTAAATCGCATCAAGAGTGTGTTGAGAAGGATAATTTTTCTGTTTTGGAATGATATCAGACATATAAATTTCTTCCCTTGACTGAAATCCTTACACTACCCTTTGGTTTATTCATTTACATTAAAAAAGTACAAAATTCCAAGCATTTTTGGCCGTCAATCATATCCTTCTCCTAGGATTTGTTCTCTTACTTTGTGTGTTGTGTGTTGTATGATTTTATAAGGTTTATGACATGCTTTCCTAAAAGCAATATCCCTTTGAGAAGAAGTAAAAGATTAATGGGATCTAGTGCTCTTGAAGAAGTTGGTGCTTTGGACACCTTCTTTACAAAGGGAGAAACTCAAATTGTGCAAGATATTATACATCCTCCAACCACAATGGAAGAACAAACTTTTCATGATGATGATAATACTATTGAGGCAACAAGATATGTATCTGATGAGCAAATAGAAAAATTGGATAAAGAGCTAGCTAAATTTCAATCATTTATGGAAAATGAGAGAATAGCTGAGGAAGTTGTCCCTACAATTCATAATATAAGAGAATTGATAAAAGAGGGACAAGATGGTGTAAATGTAATTCATGGTCTAGTACATATTGTACAAATCAACATTATGCCAGTGACCGAATGTGCACAAGTGATAAATAACAATCTATCACCATCTCATACTCAAGTTTTGGCACCTATACCAACTAGGGGAATACCTACTTTTACGTCAACGATCTTAACAACTAATGTGAAAACTTGTAGTAATGCTACCACTAATATTGGAGTATCTAATGGCACTAATTACAAAGTTGTGGGATTTGATTATCAAAATTTGGTTCCTAAACAGACCTCCTCTATGCGTAACTGTTCTCAACCACCTATCTATTCCACTCATTTCCAACCACCTATTACCTACTCACAACCATCTTCAACCTACCAATATGTCCAACAATCGTTGACCTTTTCTCAACCTCCACCTATCGTATCTCAAGTTAATTCACCTCCTCACTTTGGTTCTAATTCCTCACAACAAACTGCATCTCCCAATGATGCCATCCTAAACCAACTTTTACAGGGCATGACTGCTTTGCAACAAAAGATAACAAACTTGACAAATTCTTCACAGCCTAGTCTACCAACATATCATGCCCATAATCCCCTTTCTTATGCAATCTTGAGAACTTCTATGCCTAAGAGGTTTGAGATACTCCGCTTTGAAAAATATGGTGGAAAAGGTGATCCTAATATTCATGTGGTAGCATTTACAGCTATGTGTAGTGATTTTTATTTTGAAGAGGATTTGTTAGCAAAACTTTTCCTGCGATCTCTCAAAGATACTACTTTAGAATGGTTTTGCTCGTTACCTCCGAATTCAATACACTCCTTTTCGCAGTTGATTGATCAATTTTTACAACATTTTTAAGAAAACATCGTACCCCAAGTCACACTTATTGACTTGGTTCAATGCAAACAAGGTCCCAAAGAAAAGTTGACTGAATTCATTAGTCAATATCAAGGACTTTATGCATAGATCCAATATCAGATGAAAGATGAGGATGTTCAAAATATATTCATTACAAATCTACAACCTAATATTCGTGATAAGATTCTCTTGATGAAATACAACTCCTTTCAACATTTATGTACTGCTCTTCGTGATTACTAACTTTCATCTAGTCAATATGAAAGCCAAAACTCATCGGCTCAAGTTGGTCAATCTATGGGTGGATCATCACAAAACAATTTTAAGAGAAACGATAATAGGAGTTTCGTCAAGATTAATGGACCAAATATGAACAACTTTTCAAATGTTTCATCTATATCAAATCTGAAGAAAGAGTCATACCAACCAAGAAAGTTTACTCTGATATTTGAGTCTTATCATTCTATCATGAATCAAGCTATGTGTAATAACATTCTAAATCTTCCCCTAATCAAGCCTATTGATCCTAATAAACAAGGACCTTACTTCGATGCTGATGCCATTTTTCATTATCATCAGATGCAAGGACATGACACTGAATGATGTATGTGTCTTAAACATGAAATACAGGACCTTATCGATTCAAATGTCATCCAGGTATTAGGTGTGAATGACAATGGAAATAAGTCAGTTGCTCCACCGAATCAAAACTTACAAATTTTCACTAATCCTTTCCCTAAACATACTGAAAATAACATGGTGGAACAGTGTTTAGTGGAAGCAGACGAGGATGTTTACTTAGACTATGATACTATCGTTGGAATGATTGAAGTAGATAAGAAACAAGTGGACAATTCACCTCGTCCACGAAGAAATGGAATTTATGTTGAGGTTCCTCCTTCGTTATCCTTATATGGATTGGGAGATAATCAAAATACATCAGAAAAGCAAGTACAACAACTGATACAAATGAGTAAGATGGTACAAGATGATTCCCATTACTATTCTAGAAAGATTCAACAACGAAAACTCACTAAAAATCAAAAAAGAGCAAGACGACAATCAATAGTTGGAAATAATAGTGGTTCTCCCCCTCATAAGCACCAAAAAGTCTCATTTAAACAAGGATTTAAGGAACAAGCATCATATGTTAACAAACAAGACTTTCATAAGAACCTCTCAAATTTTTAAATATGATCAAGTACCTCTCCAAGAGGTTTGCAAGTTCCAAGATCTAATACAAAGACCCTATAGGTAAGTATCTCTAACCCTTTATCTCTCTCGTGATGTGCTTCCCTCATGATGTGTTATATGTTGTTTAGGCCTCTTGGGATTACCTTAGATTCTCCTGTAAGGTCTGGGATACCAGGAGACTGTCTCTATTGTGACCTTCTTCTATTTGTATCATCATTCTTCTAAATTGCCTCTCTCTAATTTCATTGTTGTGTGTTGTGTCTTATAGACATAGCGTTGTGGTTGGTGACCTGGGGGCACCCTCCTACATGACTATCCCTAAGACATTTGTTTCTCCTCTCTTATTTATTGTTTCCCTTCCTCTAGTGTTTCCACCTAGCGGGCAGATGACGACAAACATTTATACTGATGCAGACCTAGTGTCCCTTTCAAGAGCAATCAAAAAATGGACTTAGTTCTTAATATGATGATGGGGTTGTATGTCTTATCCAACACTTGGCTAGTGGAAGCACTCGTTCTTTCCGCGTAGTGAATTTTATGATGTTTCTATCGCATTTACAAACCTTAACAATACTGTTTCTTTGTGCACCTTTGTTTTCCTTTGAATCTAGCCTTGGCAGTACTCGATTCAGAGAGCTTCATGATATATCCCCATGGTTATCCTTGAACTCTAAATTCATGGTATAACTTTGGCTGTTTGTGTGGTTAATCATATGCATTGATGTTGTTGTTTATCATGATGTTGTAGACACTAACATGTTTCTTGCAGGGATGTGTTTGTGGGAATATTTGGTGATCATAAAGTACATGTCACCTCTGGGGGGCATGGGCTTTGTGAAAGTTGGTGTTCCCTTGTGTTTTTTCTTCCTATCTCAATGTGCTTGATATCGATGTTTGATATTAACCACCTTAAGGTGGGGGCATATATATGGTAAGCTGTCTGTTATAGATGTTAGCAATTTATTTGACCTCAGATGCAGAGACTTGCGCCCCAGGGTAGTGCATCGTGCATCCTGAGTTTTTTTGCAATCAATCAATCAATCATGTAAGCCCTCTGTGGAGGTGGGATATCACGCATATCCTTTTTATCTTAAGCCCTCTGCGGAGATAGGGATGGTGTATTTCTCGAAGCAAATTGCATCATCCTGTCATTTTCAAAAGTCCTCTACGGAGGTGGGGAGCGGTTCTGTGACTAACTCAACCCTTAAGCGTGTCTTCGACAATTGTTGTGGCAAATCTCAATTGTCGGTGTGTGCTTGTAATGTGCATGAGATGGTGTTGGACCTAGAAATAGGTACACTCCATCGTTTGTCTGTCATGTTTTCTCCGTGTCTTCAAGTGTGTGTGTTTTGGCGTGCTTGTTTTGTGTGGCGTGTTTGTTGCCCCATATGCAAAGACCAATGCCCTTAAGTAGTGCTTCCTGCATTTTGGGAAGTTTTACGTGTCTTGCGTGTGTGTTTCCCATATATATAGAGACTTGTGCCCTAAGGTAGTGCATCCTATATTATGCGAGGTTTGTTTACTTTCTAGTACTTACATTTGCATTTCATATATATGAGAAAAAGAAAAGAAAAGATATCATGCATGTCTTCCATGCATTAATGTGTCTTCTATGCATTGACTGTATTCTTTGTGTTCTACATGACTGGAACTATCTTCTCTGTGTTTTCTGTACCTATTACTGTCTTCTATGTGATGGGCATGTATTCTCCGTGCTTGGCATGTTTGCTGTGTTTGTGACCTTACTTTAATGCATGTATTGGCCTCGCGTTTATACATACATTAAAGTGGGGGCTAAATGTAATGTCAGAAAATGTCCCCTGGGGGCTTTTCCCTCATAAGGTTTAGCTCCTGGGTCTTTTGCATGCATTTAGGACATCTTAGTTCATATTTTGGCATCCCAATGGAATGAGGCCTAGGTTTCATGGAAAAGTGGACCTAGGAGGACCCCTTGACCTTAACCCTACCCAAAATAGGTGGGGAGGACTTGGATACCTGCACCCTAGTCCTGCCCTATTTTGGGTCAGGCCCAAAATTTAAGTGTCGATTTATGACCGTTATTTGGTCCTTTTGCCAACACGGTAAGTTTTGATTTTTGAAATCTTGGCAGGAGTGCTTGTAGTTGCATATATAAGCATGTTTAGGCATTCATTTGTAAACTAGATGGCAATTGTGATGTTCAAGTGTTCTCAAGGTGATTCAAGGCTTTCATTGTGTTGCAAGAGAAGACTTGTGTGTTTTGTGTGTTGATATTTACAGATTTGAGCATCAATTTCCTCATGGAATGAAGAGCATCTTCCTCCCATGAGAATTTCACTACAAGGTGACATAATATTATGTTTTCATCATTGATTCCTTTGGTTTTTGCCTCTGCCTCACAAGGGCACGCACTCTTTATCTGACAACGGTGTTTGGAGACTTAAGTGTCCTCCAGGGCTTGACTGAGGCAAGCCTCTAAACACCACAACCCCCAAACCAAATATTGTGATTACAGGTTACATGTATCGCATTTGGGAAAAGTGAAGTTGTAGGAATGATTAGCAGGCATCAAGGATTTAGGATTTGAATAGAAGTAGGACATTGGAGCATTTCGAGGACTTGGGCACTTGCTCTAGTGTCCTTCGTAGACAAATTTATGGAAATAGAAGTTATAGGGCTGATCAGTGTCGGAAGGAGGTCCAGATCCCACGAAGAAACTAGTACCTTGGACTAGGGTGCCTGCTCCAGTGTCCCCAATTGTTCCACTTCGAAGCCCTGAAAATAGGTACTTTGTGATTTGGTATTTTACTCCTGTTTGTAAAAGCTTTTTTCGTTATTCATCAATTTGTTGCCGTATTTGCATAATTAGGGTTTTAATGGTCAATTGAGCATAGGAGAAGGAAAATTCATAACTAAATTCCCTAATCCAAGTTTCCCTACATCTCACAAGCAATCTAGGGTATGATAGTGCTCGCCACTCGACCCTAGATCCTTGAATGTATAGTGGAAAGGAGGATTTAAACATCAAAACACTAAAACATTCACAAATCCAATTTTCCACTAAACACTGTATATGCATTGTCTCTATCTACACCTTTATATCTTCATTCATATCCTTAAGAGGATCATATTTTGTGGTAGTTTGTGCTATCTTCTCCTCAAAGATATCTATTTGATCTTTTATTTCCTTAGTTGTAGTAGGTCATTGCAAAAAAACTTGGTATAATATTGTGGCTTCCCCTATGGGGTGTTCGATATTCCTTATTTGTGTTTGCAGCTGTGTATGTGTAGCTGTACATTTCTTTGATGCATCAGCCATTCTTTTCTTGTTCATCTCCTCTCTAGTATTTTTTGGCCTTTGTCTCTAGAAAGCTTGTATGTTCTTTTAGGATTTGGAACAATTGTTTCAACTATTGTGTAAGTGGTATCATTGTGTCCCTCTGCACTTCAAGCATCTAACTCTAAATAGTATCCACTACTTCCTATAATTGCTCACTTCTCTCCACATGTTGTAATATTTCTTCCATAGCGGTAGCATGCAAAATGTCACCCAGCTGAAGTTTTTGAATGGGTGTGATCCTAGACAAATTGACTTGTGATTCTATTAGAGGTAGTTGCAGAAGCTGCGGTGTCACTAGTGGCTAAATCTATTTTTGGTGTCCCAAAAAGTCCTTGATGAACTAGATATGAGAGGTAGGGGAAGGTGTTTCTTGATTATCTGATTGTTGTTGATCTTCTTCTTGTTAGAAATGAAGATGCAAAGCACACAATGAAAATTTGATTCAAACCTTATTGTGCTCAAAATTATGTAGAATCAATGGAGATTGTAACAAAAATAAACCCACTACACAGAAATTACATGCATTAAGAACTGAACACAACACAATATGTAATGTGGAGAAAACCCTTTTGGGTAAAAAAACTCCAAGAAAAGAGGCTCCAATTTGTATTATCTTCAAATATAAGATTACAATACATGCACTTCCTCTTCTTCTTTAGTCTTCAATCTAGTGGCGCCTTTTACTCTCAACTCTGCTACAAATGTAGTACAGATATCCTTATAAAAGGGGGTTGCCTTCTAGGGCAAGAAAACTGACATAATATCAACCGTAAGATCTATGACCTAATGACAAACGGTCTAGATTTACAATGATAAAATTTGGCTTCGGGGTGCTACCCTTGAGCCCCCACTGAGCCGCATGGCCCCCAGACCCCCCACTAGGGGGATGATCCCCCCGGACCCCTCGCAGGGGGGATCCCCTATGTATGAGGAAAAATTGATTAAATCTAAACTAATAAAACTAAAAACCAATCACATAAAGTGAACCAATCTAAGTAAAAGCCATTATCATAAAATCAAAAGACAAATGAAAGCTCTTACCAAAATTTGTGTTGCTCCCTTTGGAGATGTGTGGATTGCTCAATGAAGTTGCGAAACCATAGCTGCAACAAGCAAGTAGTGTGCTCAAGAGATCAATGTTAAGAGATTGTAAGGTTGCTCAATCGATGTGTTTTGTATGCTCAAAGCTCTATCAAGTATGCCTGAGAATACGATCAAAGAGAGAGGTAATGAAGGATATGAGGGGGGTTTATATAGGTTTCAACAAGGATCGATCAACGGTCTAGATAATTCAGAAGAATCAACGGAGGAGAACAGTTGAGGAACGTGCAACAAATAAGAAGAAGACAAGTGTCACACAAAAACTATTTTATTTGAGTCAAACACTTTCTTTTCTAAAGATAAGACATGTTTTTCATAAATTAAAAAGTTTTTTTCTAATTTAAGAGAAATTGATAAAAACAAGGTTGAGTGAATAGATAACTCAACTTTAGATTTGCTTTTGCATGATTTGAGAGAAATTAAATAATAAATTATTTAATTTTATGTGCATGGAGAAGAAGACTTAATTTTAGAAGATTTGAAAGATATTTGTAGATAAAAAAATAAATTAAATAAATAGATTTATTTAATTGTTGTGCATGATTTTGGAAGAATAAATAAGACATTTGATTTATTTTATTTTTGGAGAATGAGAGAATTTAAATAAATTTGATTTGATTTATTTAAATTTGGAAGAATGAATTTGATTTAATTAAATAATTGAGAATTATTTAATTGTAGATAAGAGGGAATTTGTGATGAATTAATTAAATAATGGGATTTATTTAATTAATGGAGACTTGAGATTTGGAAAGAAGATAATGATTTAATAAATAATATAAATTATTTAATGGAGACTTGAAATTTGAAAGAGGATAATGATTTAATTAAATAATATAAATTATTTAATTAATGGAAGAATAAGGTTGATTTTGCTGA
Organism: Cunninghamia lanceolata; assembly: GCA_027924645.1. Classification (NCBI taxonomy): domain Eukaryota; kingdom Viridiplantae; phylum Streptophyta; class Pinopsida; order Cupressales; family Cupressaceae; genus Cunninghamia; species Cunninghamia lanceolata. The sequence goes on along the minus strand of BSBN01001736.1, from coordinate 3,257,071 downwards.
AATTAATTAAATAAAGGGGATTTATTTAATTAATGTTGAATTTTGAAGTTTTGGAAGAATTTGATGAAATTAATTAAATAATTAGATTATTTAATTAATGTTGAAATGTAGGTGATGTTATAGATTAGACGAAATGCAAGTGATTCGAAGACATGGTCATTTTAGGGTGTCTACATTTTGCCCCTCTTTGATGCAATGCAGTTTACAGTGTTGCTTCAAAGAAATTGATAGTTGAAGACATGATACAATTTTTGATGCCCTAGTGTAGGTAGTTGCCCCAGCATAGCTGGCATTGGGTGCCCCCTCGAGAGGAAAGATAGGGAAGCAATAGAAGAACTGTGTTGACGCTCGACTAGAAGATTTGTTGGAGATAGGCGAGGTTGAATAGAAGAAAGTGGAGATAGAAAAGAATATAAAAGAAAGACTGTTGATTGATCTTTGCTGGAAACTATATAAGGCCATGGAAAAATAGATGAGTAAATGAATGAGCTTGTTGCAATGGTTTCACATTTGTTTATAAAGAGAAATCCTTATTTTTGATATAGCACGTGGATAATTCGCCACCAAGGTATAAAAGACCAAGGTGCAGTAATATCCGAGTGCATGGACGTTGACTCTGCAAGCAAGCGGATTGAACTTAGATCCCTTTAGACATAATATGACCTTGTTGGAACATGTGAATAAGGCATAGTCTTGAACATAAAATAAACTTCAATACATATAAATGCAAGAAGAATATTAAATATGTAAGATGCTAGGTTGTAACACACACAAGATAAATAGAATGCTAAGAAAGATGCTAAAGATCATTCCTCAAACACGGCACACAAAAGCAATGACTATGCCCCCAATCTATACTGCATCGTGACATACCAAGATTATAGATAAACCAGGGTAGCCTTGAGAGGTAATGGATAAGGAACAAAAGATAAACCATAACATAAATTGACTGACTTACAAAGTAAACATATAGCCAACATATTCTCTTGCCAAAGAGGTTGCTCAGGATAGATTGGACAAGAAAGATAACAGCCTTATCGTAGGAACTCTGTGTCTGTTAAAGGGTGCTATCTACCTAAAAGATAATGTCTCGTTGTAGGAAATGCCACATGTCACAGGAGACGCATGTGTTGGTCTCGACAATGGAACACTTCGCAAAAGACAAGCTTGTTGATCTAGGGCTTTGGTTAAGCTGTACTTAGCTGATGTTGGCAATCAGTATGCAGGACAGTATATGACTCTGGAAGTAGGCCTCTTTGCTTCAGGTTTGTTAAGGACTTTTGCTTGGAAAGGATGCACTAGCTCGCTGCTTGAGTTAGTCAAGTCGAGGCGAATGGATTTTGAAAAATGGAAGACTAGAAAGGTGACGGTGCTTGATGGATTGGGGTGGGTGAAGAATGATGAATCGTATGTGCCTAAGTACTGGATACATCCTTCGTATTCCAGACTGCCTACATACCCTGTATCCACGGGATCAAGGCACATTACGAGGAAAGATAAAAAATAATAAATATGTAGTTCTGGATAGAGTGATGAGATGGATCGAGGTGGTGAGGGGGGGTCTTATGTACCTAAGTACTGGATATATCCTTCGTATTCTAGACTGCCTACATACCCATGTCCATGGGATCAAGGTACCTTAAGATTGAGAAGAGATAATATGTAGTTCTAGTTGGTGTGATGATGTAGGGAAAGCGTTGAGAAGATAACAACCTTATCGTAGGAGCGATGTGTCCGTTAAAGGATGCTATCGGCGGAAAGGAGAAAAGATTAAAGAACGTGTTGCCAACCACGAACAAGGCACCAATCCTAGACCCAAGTTAAGGAAAGAGGTGCCCCCATTCTGGTAGAGGAATTTGTATGGGTGACTGCCAAAGAAGACATAGAAAGACTACTTGACTACCAGACGCACTGCACAACCCTAAAGCACTTTTGGCTGACCTAGTCCACCTCCTTAAACCTAGCCCTACACTGCCCTGAAATGATAAATTAAACTATGGTTTTCGAACACTTACCACTGCCGGAGCTCCTGCTGGCCTCCTGTATGTCCGCACGAGCTCCGCCCGATGTCTGTGCGCTAGAATCTATATCTCTCCTCGCTGTCTGCTCCTTCCACTGAACCTAGGTTTGGAGGCTCTACTCTATCAATCTAGAAGCTCTTAGTGTGCAAATGAGGATTGTGGTCCCCATGGGACCTATTTATAGTCTCCCTCCCTCATTCTTTTCTTCCCACCCCATTCTGCTTTTCCCTTCTCACCTTGTCGCGTAATCTTCCAGTCGAGCGTCAACACCATTCCTTTGTCACTTCTTTGTCTTCCCACTCGAGGGGGCATATGCTGGGGCAACTACCTACACTGGGGCATCACTAAATTGTATCATGTCTTCAACTATCAATTTCTTTGACGCAACGCTACAAACTGCATTGCATCAAAGAGGGGCAAAATGTAGACACCCTAAAATGACCAAGTTGTCATGCTACTTGCATTTCATCTAATTCTGTCGAATCACCTGCATTCAACATTAATTAAATAATCTAATTATTTAATTAATTTCACCAAATTCTTCTAAATCACATACTTTCGACATTAATTAAATAAATCCTCTTTATTTAATTAATTAAATCAAATTCCTCTATTATTCTTTCACAATTAAATAATTTTAATTATTTAATTAGATCATTATCCTCTTTCCAAAAATTAAATCCACATTAATTAGATAAATCCAATTATTTAATTAATTCAACAAATTCCCTCTTATCTACAATTAAATAATTCTTAAATTATTTAATTAAATCAAAATCATTCTTCCAAAATCATGCACAACAATTAAATAAATTTATTTATTTAATTTGTTTTCAAATCTTCTAAATTAAATAATTCTAATTATTTAATCATTTCTTCCAAAATATCTTCTCTAAATTTAAATAAATCAATTATTTATTTAAATTGCTTTTTCTTCTAAATTTGAAGTTATCTCAAATATAACTCAAACTTTCTTGCTCATGCAATTAAATATCTCTAATATTTAATAAAGCAAAATATCTTCTTATTCTCATGCAAATCTCTTCTTCTTGTTTTAAATCACTTAACTGATTGTTATATTCTATTAATTGCTTTAACTCATTCTTCTATTCTTGATAACTCCTCTCATGCAAAAGAAGCAAGACACTTGTCTTCTTCTTATTCATTGCACGTTCCTCAACTGTTCTCCTCCGTTGATTCTTCTGAATTATCTAGACCGTTGATCGATCTTCATTGAAACCTATATAAACCCCCCTCATCTCCTTCATTGAGCCTCTCTCTTTGATCTTATTCTCAGGCATACTTAACAACGCTTTGAGCATACATCGCATGATTGAGCAACTTTACGATCTCTTAACATTGATTTTTTGAGCACTACACTTGCTTGTTGCAACTATGGTTTCGCAGCAATATTGAGCAATCCACATTCAATCCAAAGGGAACAATACAAATCTCGGTAAAAGCTTTCATGTTTCATGGATTATTATTAATGGCTTTTACTTAGATCAGTTCTCTTTATGTTTTTGGGTTTTAGTTTTATTAGTTTTTATTTAAATCAATTTTTCCTCATACACAACCATAGTTGCAACAAGCAAGTAGTGTGGTTAATGTGCTCAAAGATCAATGTTAAGAGATCGTAAGGTTGCTCAATCAACACATTTTGTATGCTCAAAGCTCTGTTAAGTATGCCTAAGAATGCGATTGAAGAGAGAGGCTCAATGAAGGAGATGAGGGGGGTTTATATAGGTTTCAGTGAAGATTGATCAACGGTCTAGATAATTCAGAAGAATCAACGAAGGAGAACAGTTGAGGAACGTGCAACGAATAAGAAGAAGACAAGTGTCTTGCTTTCTTTTGCTTGAGAGGAGTTATCAAGAATAGAAGAATGAGTTAAAGCAATTAACAGAATATAACAATCAGTTAAGTGATTTAAAACAAGAAGAAGAGATTTGCATGAGAATAAGAAGATATTTTGCTTTATTAAATATTAGAGATATTTAATTGCATGAGCAAGAAAGCTTGAGTTATATTTGAGATAACTTCAAATTTAGAAGAAAAAGCAATTTAAGCATCTTTCTTTGATCTTTTTGTTGTAATTATGCCAGAGGTGGTTTTGATAGACAAGGAGATGATTAAGTGCAGCAAGGCGCCTCTCATCCAGTATTTCAAGCTTAGCTAATCTGGAAGTGCGATACTCCTCTCCGTCGATCAAGTCCTGCATGTATACTCTGAGGGATGGGATCTCAACCTCTATAGGCAGGATGGCTTCAGAGCGAAAGGCCAAGGCATAGGGTGTGGCACCAGTTGGTGTTCTGATACTAGTGCGATAGGCCCATAGGGCGGGATTGAGTTGCAAGTGCCAATCACGACCAGCTTCATTGACTGTTTTCTTGAGTATTTTGAGAATGGTTTTGTTGGAAGCCTTAGCTTGGCTGTTACTCTGTGGATAGTAGGGAGTTGAAAAGCAATGTTGCATATTGTATTGTGTGCATAAGGCACAGACATCTTGATTCTTGAATGGTCTCCCATTATCAGTGACAATGGCTTGGGGAATACCATATCGACAAACGAGGTAGTTAAGGATAAACTTGGCTATTTGCTTGCCGGTGATATAGGTCATGGGAATGGCTTCCACCCACTTCGAGAAATACTTAGTGGCGGTAATGATAAACTTGTGGCCACTGGAGGAGGAGGGGTTGATTTGTCCTACGAGGTCGAGAGCCCATTGAGAAAAAGGCCATGGGGTAGTCACAGGTTGTAGTTCATGAGCTGGTGCGTGAATCAAATCTCCATGTTGCTGGCATTGTAGACACTTCTTAGCAAACTGTGCAGCATCTTGCTCTATTGTAGGCCAGTAATAACCTATTCTGAGTATCTTCTTAGCAAGGTTAGGACCGGTAGAATGTACGCCACAGACGCCTTCGTGTATGTCTCGTAAGGTAGCATCGGCTTCTTTCGCGTTAAGACATCATAAGAGGATACCATCGAGACTCCGGTGATATAGTGTATCACCCAGAATGATGTAACGAGAGGATCGACAGATAAAGGTTTTGAGTTGGATGGATGATAGGTCAGGGGGAAAGGTATTGTGTTTAAGGTATTCATAGATATCTTCATACCATGGGGAATTGGGACCAACAAATTCGCAGATGATTTCAGTAATGGGAACATCGACGACTAGTATCAACAATTGTTCAATCAAGAATTCGCATTTCTATGTATTTGCAGGCATGTTAATCAGTGACCCTATAGAAGCCATAGAATCTACAGCCTTATTATGCTCTCTTGGAATTTGCTCAAATGTGATGCTAGAGAAATGTGGTTTGTAGGCATCCACTAGTTGCTTGTAGGGGACCAACTTTTCATCCTTTGTTTGGTACTCATCCGTGACTTGGCGAATGACTAGCTGTGAGTCTCCATATACTTGTAATTCTCTGATGTCCCATTGAACTGCTATATTGAGACCTATAAGGAGTGCTTCATACTTGGCAATGTTGTTGGTGCAAGGGAATGCAAGCTGATATGACTTAGGAATATAGTCATTTTGAGGTGTGACAAACAAGATGCCGACCCCTGATCCATGCTGTGTGTAGGAACCATCAAAGTACAACTTCCACATTATTGAGTTGGAAAGAGTGAATAGATTCTCATCTAGAAAGTATGCTACCATAGGGTGTGTATCTTGCATAGGTGCTTCTGCTAGTTGATCTGCGAGGGCTTGTCCTTTGATTGCCTTACGATCCGTATACTCAATGTCAAACTCACTAAGGATCATGACCCATTTAGCTAGTCTGCCTGTAAGAGCTTCTTTTGCTAGTAGATACTTCAAGGGATCAATTTTGGCTATTAGATTTGTGTGTTGGTTCAACATGTAATGCCGCAACTTTTGGGAGGCAAACACTACTACTAAACAAGCTCTTTCCATCAGTGAATAATTGAGTTCATATCCCACCAAGGTTCTACTGATATAATAAATTGCATGCTCTTTTCCTGTTTCATCATTTTGTGCTAGAAGGGCCCTTAGGGTCGAATTTGTAGTTGAGATGTATAATATCAATGGCTTATCAGCAACTGGTGGAACCAATACAGGAGGTGTAGCTAGATACTCTTTGAGCTGATCAAATGTTGCTTGACACTTATAATCCCATCAGAATGCGACATCCTTGCGGAGTAAGTGTTGAAATGGTTGACATTTATCTGCTAGCTATGAGATAAAATGCCTAATGGATTGCAACCTTCCTTGAAGGCTCCTTAATGCTTTGAGGTTCTTTGGTGGAGGCATCTCCACTATAGTTTTTACTTTTGCGGGGTCTACTTTGATGCCTCTATGAGATACAATGTATCCCAACAGCTTCCCTGATGTTACACCGAAGACACACTTCTTTGGATTGAGTCTTACTTGGTATTTCTCGAGCTTGTCAAAGATCTGTCCTAGAACCTGTATGTGATCTGCCCTAGAAGATTTAGCTAGTATGTCATCCACATAGTCCTCCATGATATGATGAAAGAGGTCATGGAATATCACTGTCATTGCTCTTTGATAGGTTGCTCCTGCATTCTTTAGACCAAATGGCATGACACACCAACAATAGTTACCCCAAGGGCAAGTAAATGTTGTTTTATGTTGGTCTTGCTCTGCTATCCTTATCTAATTGTAGCCTGAGAATCCATCCATGAGAGAAAGCATCTCGTGACCTGCTGTCAAGTCCACTATAATGTCAATGTTCGGTAGTGGAAAGTCATCTTTGGGACATGCCTTGTTGAGATCTCTAAAATCATTACACATGCGGATGCGCCCATTGGGTTTAGACACAGGTACAATGTTTGAGACCCAATCTGAATAGTCGATTGGTCGTATAAACTTGGCATCCAATAGCTTTTGTATTTCCACTTTTACCAAGAGAGCTATCTGTGGGTGCATCTTTCTCAACTTTTGCTTGACTGGTTTAACCTTTGGATCAACTATGAGATAATGGAAACTAGCTTGGGGTCTAGCCCTGTCATATCAACATAGGTCCATGCAAAGTTGATGGTTCTCTGTAAGAAGAATGTGTTAAGATTCCTATGCTCTGTTTTTGATAATGATGCTGCTAGGAATGTGGTCTTTGGATTTTGCTCTATGCCAAGGTTTATCTCTGTAGAATCTTCCACTAGGAGAGCTGACTTCTCTTGATACTTAGATGGTAGTGGAAGGTCAAATCCTCCATCCTCAGGTGCCACAGTTGGGTTGTCACCTTTGGATACATCCTTTGTTTTTACTATTTTATAATTAGGAGGTGCCACAGTCTAGTTTTCACCTAGAGATCTTGCTTTATTTTCACTTTTGCAACTGGAGGATTTGGCATTCTCACCAAAATAAGCTGTTGGCTCAAGTTCCATTACAAAACCTACTTTATGATCACCCAGAGGGATACCTTCCCGAAGTCCCATGAACTCAGCTAAAGCTTCGTCATTCTGAAATACATCTATAACGGGGGACCCTTGTTGGTCCCAATCGATAAGTTCAGGGTAGACAAGTGTGACATTCTGGGTGCTGGTGGTGGAGGTTAAGGATACGGAAGATAGCTTAAAAATGGAGGATTCTGCGAAGAGGTTGGTCATATGGAGGGAAGAGTCATCGATGATATCCTCTGTAGATGTCGAATCAGCGGGAAAAGAGTTAGCTACCTCGTCGAGGATATACTCGATGTCTAAGGCATGTGGTACCTTCTTTCCAAATCCTAATCCCTTCTTATCTAGTTTCTTTGTCACAACAATGGGTTCCATAGTGCCTTGATTCTGTTTCCCAAGGCCACCTTTGCCTTTATAGCCCATGTTTTTTACTATCCTTAAGCCATTGCCATATTGCTTGACTGGTATTGTGATTGGTTCTTTCTCCTTATAGAGCCAAGAAGAAATATCCTCAATAGTTTCCTCTTCCAATAACCGTCCATGTTGGAATTGGGATAGGAATGTTGGAGGAGGAATAGCTGCTTTTTTGGTTACTTTGGCAATAGGTGGTTGGCCGTAAGATTTTGGAGATAAAGGCATCCGCCCTACACAACAAGATTTTGAGATATTGTAAGTGCCAAAGCCTATATCTCAGATGCGAGCTGTGATCACAGGCAACGGATTGGGTTCGCTTGTAGAGGCTGGAGTCAGCATTGCAGGGTCAACATATAGTGGGGATTTAAGGGCTTTGTCATTTTTAGGCACTTGGTTGCAATTCTTATAGCTTCCTTGCAAGACAATACAAAATTTAAAAGGATTGGGGTCTCCTGGGATAGTGATCTCCATACCATTGTATGGGAACTTTAGAGATTGATGATACACGGAGGGAACAACTTTCATTGCATGGATCCATGGGCGGCCTAGGATAATGTTGTAAGGTAATTCAATATCAAGGACTTGACACCTGGTTTCAAGCATGACAGGGCCCAGTTGTATAGGTAAGTGGATAACACCTTCTGAACGGCGTTCTGCATCATCATATCCCTTGATTGTAATACTTTGATGATTGTTGACATGATCCTCAGAGTATCCCAATTGTTTAAGTAACTTTAAAGAACAGATGCTGAGACCAGCACCACCATCTATGAGGATGCGTTTGATTTTGTGCTTATGGATGAGAACTTCAATATGCAGGGCAGCATTGTGACAAGGATCATGGGATGGGAGATCTTTCTCTGAGAAGACAACATTGTAGGGCAAAGCAATGTTACCCACTATAGCTTGGAAATCCACGACCACTATGTTGTTAGTAACTGAAGACTCTTGGAGGGCTTTTTCTAGCACCACTCTATGTGCAAGTGATGACCGTAGAAGGTCCAAGATAGAGATTTGTGCTGGCATTTTCCCTAGATGTTCAACAAGATTATAATCAGATTGAGTCGGCAGACTGGATGTAGGACCACGAATGGTGACACGACCATGATGAGTTGTAATAGCATAATCCGTAGATTGACCTTTGATGGTGAGGGTAGACACCCGATTCTCTTCGAAACGACCGACAATGGAATCAAAAGAAGTGGAAGCATGATTGATACCTTTACCTCTATCCTGAGGAGGAGGTGGACCATGATGAGGGAATGGTTCCTTGTACATATCAAGATCTTTGTTTGTGTTTTGAGCTGCTTGTTCATTCTCAAAAGTGATTAGGTTGCCGTCGATGAGATTTTGGATTAGGTGCTTGAGTTTCATGCACGATGCAGTTCTATGTCCTTTTCTTCGATGGAATTCACAGTATTCGTTTTCTCTATACTACGTAGTTTTGTAAACCGGTTCACCATATGGGGGTGCATCTGGTAAGGTGATGAGTCCTTTCTATAAAACCTTTTGTAGGACCGACTCCATAGGCACTCCCAAGGGAGTAAATTGACATCGTGGAGGGTAATCTTGTTGAGGTCGCTCCTGTTGTCATTGTTGTTGATTTTGATATGGTTGCCGCTATTGTTGCTATTGTTGAGATTGAGCTTGACTTGGTTTGGAGAGCTGTAGTGGTGTTTGCAAAGTTTGGACATGTTTAGAATCAATGACACCGTCATTAACCACATTTTTGTTTTTGTTCCAGTATTTGGGTTTATCATTTGTCTGTTGATGAGGAGCGTTGTCTTTTGTTTCTTTGAAGATTTTGACCACACCCTTAGCAATGAGGGCCTTCTCAATATTGATTCCTTTGTATGTGATTTCGTCAAAGGTTGTCGCACTGAGAATTTGCAAGTGGAAACCTAACTCTTGGTTGAGGTTCTGCACAAATATGCTAACAAGCTATTTCTCAGGAATCTTGAAAGTAAATTTGCTAGCCATTTGTCTCCACCGTTGAAGGAAAGAAATGAAAGTTTCCCCATTTTTCTATTTGTTGTTGCATAGATCAGTCATGGAAATCTCATGCTCTGCATTGTAAGAAAAGTGGGTGGCAAACTTCTCTGCTAGCTCATTGAAAGACTTGATACCTGTGGGTAAGTGTGAGAACCATTCTATAGCGTGACCTCCGAGACTGTGAGGAAAGAGACGCATAAGATATGTGTTGTTATGTGAGACCTTGAAGCAAGCAAGATAGAATTCCCTAAGATGGTCTTTTGGGTCACCTTTTCCTTTGTATTTATCAAACTTGGGAATAGTGAAATTTTGAGGAAAAGGGATCATTGGTAATGACCGATCAAAAGGGTAAGGACACACTTCCTCTAAAGAGAAGGTCTTCTTGGTGTGGCCAAATGTAAGATCAAATAGCTGTTGTTGAACTTCTGTGATTTTTAGCTCCATAGTCGTGGGAGGGGTTGGTAACATCTCCTGTTGTCCCAAAAGTGGTTGGTGTTGCCCATACGGAAGATTATAATGTAAGCCATGCACACTGGTGTTATAAGGGTCGTAAGATTGATTGGGATCATACGGGTTGTACGTTTGGTTCAGATTGGGTTGGAATTGGAGGTTTTGATTTGGCAGAGGTGGAGGTGGCGCTAGGTAAGAATGTTGGCTTTGTGATGGTTGAAGAAAAGTATTGGGTGGAGGAAAGCTAAAGTGCATTTGATGAGGTTGTGATGGCGGCACATAGCTTTGGGAAACTTGATGTTGGGAATGTTGAGAGTGGCTAGGCAATGTGTGAAAGAAATTGAGTGAGGATGAACGTTGTGGAGGAGGGGCATAGGTAGAAGTGATTTGCGATGGTTGAGGTGGCTTGATGATGAGCATAGAAGAATGTTGTGGTTGGGATTGCATGACTCTAATTGGTTGAGAGACATGAAGGTGTGATGATATAGGAGGTGGTATGTGTTGAGACCCTTGTTGCATGGCTACATAGTTGTTCCCCGGATTGTAATTTGGTGGGAAACTTATCCGTGACGGGGTAACCAAGATTCCACTTGCGATTGGGGTGGACACTTGAGGAGGTGGTTGCATATTTGATCGAGCTAAGGTGGCTTGCTTAGCTAACTCTGCTTGACGTTGGAGAGTTTCTTGTTGGTTTTTATAGATCTCCATAGGAGTCAGAAGTGGTGATACGGCCCTCTCTCCTATTGAGTTTTGATAGAGGGGATTCCTATACTGCGAGCTTTGTTCAGGTAAGGGCGTGGTCACCGTTGACATGGTTTGCACCGCTTGTATGGTATCTTGGGTGTTGTTGTTCTCCTTGAGAGTGGATAAATCAAAATCTTGAGGTAACTTGGTGCCTTGCTCTACAAGCAAGCGAAAGAAATGATCTTGGTTCTCACTAAGGATTTTGTCAAAGGCGGCCACAATTCTAGGCTCTTGTATGATTTCATCAAGATCTTGCCCATCTTCTTGAAAGGATTGACCTATTTCAAAGTGTCTCTCTTCTTGAGATGGTGGTTGATCTACGATATAACCTTGTGGCACAAAATTCAGAGGCAAGCCGGTGGTGTACTGGGGTGTACTTACCAAAGGGACCCTAACCTCTTGAGGATTGCTTGGTTGGTCAATGTGCGGCATGTTCAGAGAGCTGATTGGTTTTGCCACAGGTGTACTAGGAGTAACCTTGGGAGTAATGTTGAGACGACCTAATTGTGGTGTGCAAGGAGGCAATTTGTGCTTCCTAGGGCCAACTTGCTTGGACTTCATAGTTTGCTGGAGCCTAGTGGTTACCATGAAATACACTAGGACAAAAGGTAATGCTGGGATTTCTGTGAGGTGCTTTTGAGAAAAAAAGACAAAATCTGATGCACAATGTACTGGACCAAAGGTGTTATATTGTTTAACCAGAGGCGTAGGAATGTGCAACCAAAAGCGTGCTATTGTGACACCAAAGGAGACAGACTAAGCTACCAGAAGCGAGTTACTGCTATGCCAAAGGTGAGCTACAGTGACCAAAAGTGAGCTACTGTTATACCAAGGGCGCTGAAGTAGAGTTTTGCCAGAGGCGAGTTACTACTATGCCAAAGGCGATCTACTGTACTACCAAAGGCGAGCTGCTATAATACCAGGGGCGCTGAAGTAGTGTCTGATGCTTCTAAAAGGCAAAATTTTGATAGATTGTTTCTATTTCTGATTGGATTTGTTTGGCAAGAGAAAACACAGCAAACAATGTTGGCACAAACAAGGGACTGACACAACAGATAGTGTATGTTTGAGGCTCCAAACAAGCCCAATGTTTCCACAGGTATAAGACAATTGCAATCAATAACAAGCACTTTTTATCCCTAGAGACAAGGTTTCATTGTAGTAGATCAGCTCACAGCTTCATACTCTGTCGATAAAAATATCATTCCATAAAGGTGTCAGATATTTAGTATCTTTGCAAGAGACGATAGGTAGGGATATCTCACCCTCCCCTTGGAAAGCTCAAATAGGTCACAAGAGCTTTATGGCCAAGGGAATACTATCTCTTCTCAAGGGAGCCAATGGTAAGTATCTTGAGGGCTTAAATCGATTCCCCTTGCACTGATGATTACCGCAATGTTCGGAGGTAGGTCGAGTAGTCTCTATCTAGAATGGTTCTTAGTGACTTTGAGGGACCAACGCCTTACAAGCAATGCGACAAGCTACTAAAAGCTTTAGCCAATCCTACTAAGAGTATCAAACACTTCGCTCAATGTGAAAATCATTTCCACAAAGAGCTAGTACACCTCTTTTCAGTTTGGCACCACAAGGTAAGGCTGACGTCGGTTAGGACTTGGCTTTTGCCTTATCCCTCTTATATAGCAGTTCAAAGGAAAATTCTGCTTAGGGTCGTCCCTTTTGGATGAGGCACAATCCAAAAGTAGGCCCTTCTAAAGGAAGTACAAAAATGTAAGAGCAAGCACATCAAACAAAGGTTCAATTGTCCCGTTATAAGAAAAAATAAGGTGCAACTAGACTAGGCACACACACATTTGTAGTTGTCAATTGTCCCTTATAAAATTGAAGTGTTTGGCATTCATGTCCATTGTCCCTTAGAAAATTAAGGTGTTTGTGCATACATGTCCATTGTCCCTTAAGAAAAGCAGTATGTTCCTAAGACATAGATTTGCAAAAATGATTTGTTCAATTATCCTTTAAGAAGGCAGTGTGTTTCTAAGACTTAGTGAGATAAATCAAGATTTCTTCAATGCTCGTCCTACATGAACATGTTAAAAACACCAATTTGCTCTGTGTGAGTAATAAGAAGCTGCAACAAGTTAGTTAGTTCCACCAAAAATTCACAAGTTAGCAAAAACAAATCAATTTGACCAGAAGCGAGTTACTGCTATACCCAAAGCGCTTTACTGTCTTACCAACCGCGCTGTAATATAGACCCGAAGTGTCGGAGAATATTACTAGAAGCGCTGAACAAGATCCAGAAGTGCTATACTGTGTATCTGGAAGCGCGATACTGTCATGCCAAAAGCGATGTAATGCATACCAGAAGTGTCGTAGGATACTACTAGAAGCACTGAACAAGGTCCAGAAGCGCTTTACTTTGTATCCAGAAGCGTGATACTCTTATACCAAATGCGCTGCACGGTCTCAGATCACAAAAAAATTAGCTTTTGTCAAAATAACCAGATCGAAATGGGATTTCATGATTGATCTACTGTTCTGAGAAGTAAATTCTGATAGATCTGAATCGTGAACTCCAAAAAATTTAGAAAGTGTAGCAACACAATAGATTAACTCAAATACTGAAGATACCCCTAAATAAGTCAGCTTAGGAAGTATCAAAAGTAGGTTTAAAAGACAAATACAACAGCTTGTCAGACAAATAAAAAAGATATGTAATGAAAAACCCTGCAAAAACACGAAATGATGTCAGAAACCTAATTTAGCCAAAAGCGCTTAATGATGCTACCAGACGCGCTGTGCTGTGTTAACAAAAGCGTCGTTCTGTGCTACCAGAAGTGCCGCAATACCCCCAAAGGCGCTATACTATGCCTCCAAGAGCACTTAAGAATACTGCTAGAAGCGCTTTGTAATGTCATTTGCACTGTACCGTACTGTGACTTAAAAAAATCAAATTCTCAAAGAAAAAGAGGGATTAGTGGGTCCCACCGGGCGTGCCAGAATGTGTATGAGGAAAAATTGATTAAATCTAAACTAATAAAACCAAAAACCAATCACATAAAGTGAACCAATCTAAGTAAACGCCATTATCATAAAATCAAAAGACAAATGAAAGCTCTTACCAAAATTTGTGTTGTTCTCTTTAGAGATGTGTGGATTGCTCAATGAAGTTGCGAAACCATAGCTGCAACAAGCAAGTAGTGTGCTCAAGAGATCAATGTTAAGAGATCATAAGGTTGCTCAATCGACATGTTTTGTATGCTCAAAGCTCTGTCAAGTATGCCTGAGAATACGATCGAAGAGAGAGGTAATGAAGGAGATGAGGATTGTTTATATAGGTTTCAACAAGGATCGATCAACGGTCTAGATAATTCAGAAGAATCAACGAAGGAGAATAGTTGAGGAACATGCAACAAATAAGAAGAAGACAAGTGTCACACAAAAGCTGTTTTATTTGAGTCAAACACTTTCTTTTCTAAAGATAAGACATGCTTTTCATAAATTAGAAAGCTTTTTTCTAATTTAAGAGAAATTGATAAAAACAAGGTTGAGTGAATAGATAACTCAACTTTAGATTTGCTTTTGCATGATTTGAGAGAAATTAAATAATAAATTATTTAATTTTGTGTGCATGGAGAAGAAGACTTAATTTTAGAAGATTTGAAAGATATTTGTAGATAAAAAAACAAATTAAATAAATAGATTTATTTAATTGTTGTGCATGATTTTGGAAGAATAAATAAGACATTTGATTTATTTTATTTTTGGAGAATGAGAGAATTTAAATAAATTTGATTTGATTTATTTAAATTTGGAAGAATGAATTTGATTTAATTAAATAATTGGGAATTATTTAATTGTAGATAAGAGGGAATTTGTGATGAATTAATTAAATAATGGGATTTATTTAATTAATGGAGACTTGAGATTTGGAAAGAAGATAATGATTTAATTAAATAATATAAATTATTTAATGGAGACTTAAAATTTGAAAGAGGATAATGATTTAATTAAATAATATAAATTATTTAATTAATGGAAGAATAAGGTTGATTTTGCTAAAATTAATTAAATAAAGGGGATTTATTTAATTAATGTTGAATTTTAAAGTTTTGGAAGAATTTGATGAAATTAATTAAATAATTAGATTATTTAATTAATGTTGAAATGTAGGTGATGTTATAGATTAGACGAAATGCAAGTGATTCGAAGACATGGTCATTTTAGGGTGTCTACATCCCCTATCATGGACGAATTAGCACGGGGGACCAGATATAAACATGCGGCTGAAACAAGATTGTTGCTGGTGAAACCTTTCATCCCTTATGGGTGATTTACAAATAATATTAGGAGGAATTAATTACATAGGATTTACAAGGTTGATGTCACCTTAATCCTAACATTTTCCCACTTGACATTATACATTGTAAATACCCATAGGAAAACCATAAAATAATCAAGCACTAGAAGCAAGGCCCGTGGCCTCTTTACACCAAAAAAATTTCTCTACGCTCATAGGCTTGGTTAAAGCATCTACAACATTCTCCTGAGTTTCTACCTTCTTCAGCTTAATGTTTCCACTTGCAACCATTTCTCGAATAAAGTGATAGTGTACATCAGCATGCTTAGTCTACGCATGGTACATAGGATTATTAGCTAAACAAATAACACTCTAGCTATCACAACCATTCTGAATGATCCTACAATCAAAACCAATACCTATACACAATCTCTCAACCAAACTACCTCCTTAGAGACATGGGTAGCAGCCATATACTCTGCTTCGGTGGTGGTCAAAGCAACTGTGGGCTGCCTTTTGCTCATCCAACTCACTGCTTTGCCAAACAAAGTAAACACATAGCCACTAGTGGACCTTCGACTATCGAAGTCACCTACCCTATCCACATCAACAAATCCCTATATGTCCAAAGTTTTGTCAGTACCAAAATAAACCAAACAGTAATCAGGAGTGCCTGCTAGATATCTAAACACCCTCTTTGCATAATTTCAATGCTATCTACCAAGGTTAGACATAAATCTGCTCAAAACTCCCATTGCTTGGGCAATATCTGGTCAAGTGCAAACCATTGCATACATTAAACTCCCTACAACACTAGCATATGGAACATTAGACATATCCTCTAAATCATCCTCATTCTTTGGTCACATATCTAATGAAAGCTTAGTACCAATGGGCAAAGGAACTCTAATTGGGTTACAGTCTTGCATACTAAATCTCTACAAAATGGTATTCACATACTTACTTTGAGATAACCAAAGTTTTGTTTTATCTCTATCCCTTTTGATCTCCATCCCCAAAATATACTTGGTAGTGATGAGTGCCAGGTAGCACCCAAAATAATGCACCTTTTTACTTCCTTTTTCCATCCTTTTATCCTGTTGTCCTGGTAATTGCACCATATAGACTGAAAATATTTGTTTTAATCACATTAATGAGAGATGAATTGCTGAAGGTCATGATTTTTGATTAAAGGACTAATGTGTAGCAAACTAATGAAAATGTGTAGAAAAGTCTTTGTTTTTGCATCTACAAGTGCAGTTGTACGGGCAAAGGAAATTTTGAACATCTCCAAAGATTGTCCTAATAATCTCTGGAGCTGACATGAAGGATACTACACCAGACTCCAACATTTTCCTAATGTGTTGGAGGTATTTTGAAGTAGGGGATCCGAGGGTAGATCATCTCCAGAGCCATACAGGAGTCATGGGTGCATCTTTGAAGCTCCTAGCGAGAGCACACAGTCTCGGGAGCTCCTGGCGATAGCGCAGAGTCTCCAGCGCCACTATCAGTCCACATCTTTAGGAGCAACTGCAGTACTCTGAAGTTCTCTCAACTAGCACCAGAATGATCCGACGAAGACTCTAGTTGACTGCTAGGATCTAATTCCTCTTTTACTAATTTTGCATGAGTTTTGAAAGACTTGTTAAAGACCTACATTTCAAGCCCTCGCTGCCTAGTTGTTATTTAAGTTAAGAGTTTGGATTTAGTGGGACTTCTATACCACTAAAACCTATTTCAGTTTGCATGATTTTACTCTGTAGTTAAACAATTGTTAAAATAAGAGACTAATGACATCTCATAGATAAACTGATAGCTAGAATAGATAGATATCTCATCATCTAATTTGATAAATGTTAAGGTAGGAATAGCAGAAGGATACACAATTATTGCTATTAGATTATTATAACTTTCTATTTTCCAAATTCTACATACTTTTTGAATACAAGCATACTTTGATGAGATTAGAATAAAGAAAGACTGTGTTATTATATTTCTTTACTTAACTCTTTCTTTATCCTTCAGTCCTAAAGGCGAGGAGCAAGGGCCCACTCCCGCCATCAAGACAAGAGGCTAGTATCTCTTTATTTCATTGTTTTGTTTACATTCTATTAGGAAGTTAGTTTACTACTTTCATAAGATAGATTTCTTTCTGTTTGATATTTGTTTCCAATAAATGAATATTTTTAGTTGTGTGGATTATAATAGGTCAATTCTAGCAATTTACTATTTCACCATTATTTTAGTGTTTCTAGAATTTCCTTTCACAACAAAAAAATTAGTAGTATTAATCATTGAAATAGTTAGATTAGTAGAAGTAGTTAGTGGACTGGTAACTATGGGATACCTTATTGCAGATAGCCTGGGACACAGCCCTAAATTTGACACATGAAAAATATGATTAAATGCCAAGGTCTAGTGATCCTTGACATTTTTGGCATCATTGTCGGCAACTCTTGTGTTAATAAGAAAAACTTAGTTAGTAGTCCCTTTTTAGGTTGAATTGAATCTGTATGGTTAGACCTAGGGATTCAAAAGGAAGATACATAAAATAAACACCCCAGCAACAAACTACATGAGTAAATAATAGGGTGGCACAAGATCTTTTTGAAGAGGAATACTTAGAACCTACCTTGGAAGCTACACCCCAACTTGACATTCCCTCAAATCCTCAAAGCCCTTCACTCTTTGAGAATATCCAAGAACTACAAGAAAGATACCAAGCAGATCTATTACCAGAATTCACTTCCTCAGAACCCCATACTAAATCTCAAAGAGAAGAAACACCAGACATGGATGATAATCATGATGAGGAAGATAATCAAGCTCCCATGACCTTCTCATACCCTATTGTCCTTGCTTGTGGAGATAATACCCCTATGAAGAACATCTCACCTGTAAACCTACCAAACTTCAAGGGTCTTTCTTCTGAGGATCTAGATCAGTTTCTATTTGAGTTTAAAGTTGTATGCCAGACATATGACTATAGATCAGATAATAAAAAACTCAAACTTTTCCCATCAACCCTGAAATATTCTACGATGAGGTGGCTCATGGGCTTAACCCTAGACTCCATTCACTCTTGTGATCAAATGGAAACTAAATTCCTAGACAAATACCAGGATTACTATAGGGTCAGTGATAAAAAGGAGGGGCTTCTCAAAATTAAACAAAGAGAGAATAAAAGCTTAGAGGACTATCTGGATAGGTTCAATTTCACCTTGAGGAGATATGGCAATCATGTGGTTCGCCCCTTGACTAGAACATTGTTTGTAAAAGGATTAGACATAGAATCAAAATAGGCACTACATCTAATGGGAAGAGGGAACATTAACAAAATGGATATGCATGCTATAGAAGAACTCTGTAGAAACTATTCTAGAACCCAAGATGGAGTGAGAACACTCAAATGTTTTAAAGGGAAGAATGAAATAGGAAAGTTAATGGAGGAGATTATAAATCTTGAGATAGATATTTTGGTCCAACTGAATACCACATTAGATGGGATTCAGGCAAAGACTAGAACAACTAAACAAAGCAGAACAACTGAACCTCTCTCCATATATTGTCCTAGATGTAGGAACAAACATTTGTTGAGAGAATTTCCTCTAGACGAATCAGAAATCTATCAAATTTGTGATAGGGAGCACCCTACTAGTTATTGTGATCAACTTCCAGCCTTAAAAAGATTGATTAAGAAGAACTCCACAATAGAAGAGGGGTTGAATTATGTAGGACAAAAACAAACTGGCAATTTCCCATATAATCAGTACCCAAATCAAGCTTCCTATAGGGGTCCTTCAAAATGGGAAATAATCAATGGAATCCAATGTGGCAGGGGCCTCAGAACATTTCCCCTTGGGGACCACAAGATTGGTCACACTGGCATTGGCAAAACCAGCCCTAGGGAAATCAACAATGACCACAATAGTTCCCACAATAATTTGGATCGCAAAACATGCAGCCTCAATAGGGTTATAATCAACAATACCAAGGACAACCTAGATGTTTCCAACCTCAGCAAAAAGTATTACTAATTGGACCCCCCAACACATAGGGACAATCACAAAATGAGCCAGTTAGTCAGCCACCTTTACCAACCCAACCTGTAGCAAATCCATGAAATAAATAGGGAGCAGTTGTTTACATGACAGAGTTAGAAAATATGGCTGGTGTTAATTCTATTTATCTCAAAAATCTCTAGCTACATTCTAGGAAAGCACTTCCAAGACCATCTCCCCCACTTATAGTTGAAGTAACCAATAATATGGTGTTGCCCTCTTAGTTGTTGTCCTTGATGTCAAATACACAAACTCTTAGGTTTGTGGCACAGTGACTATTGGCATTAGCATTGGTATTCATGATGTTTAGCATTTGATGCATGAACTCATATTCTTGAGACATCAAATATGTTGGTGTTGGTTGTGGCATGGACATTTACTATGCTCTACAAGCAATTGGTATTTGGCTTGTAATGTTGACAGAGGTTATTGGTTATAGCATCATGGTAATGGTAATGGTATAGAACATACTATACATGCTATGCTATGATGACAGGATAGTTGATATGATACCTTGATTACAGTTGATTTATCTCCTGTGGTTGTTGATGGTATGCTCATAGTCATACATGCTCTATGACAGCTCTATGATATTTGATATGCATTTGATGCTTAGTATACATTTGACTATGCATATGGTCTTTGATGTACTCATGATCTTCTATGGCAAATGGCTTATAGCATATGGTTTATCTCTATGGCATGTGATATCATAAATCATATGATTTACATAGTTGTGGTATATTAATGATGTAGTGGCATTGGTTTCTTGATATAGTTGCATAACAATTTCAATGATATTTCATATGGTATCATGTCATAATGGTTCATATTTGTACTTGGTTTGACAGTGGAACTTGATGATTGGTCTATGTGACAAAGTGACAATACATACATAAAGGATTATAAGGGCTCCATAATGTTATTTATTTAATTCAAAAGGATATTCATTTGATGCACTGGGTTAGGGTGACTAAAAGTCGCTCAAGACACACCATGCACATTAAAATTATTTTTGTGGCATATCAATTTAAATTTATAAACTTTATTATAAAATGCCACTTCGGACCATGTAAGTGATCTTAACCTGTTGAATAGGTCTCGAGATTGAATAGGAGATAAAGGTGTATGTTAGGGTAAAATTGCAAATCAGGGTAATTGAATAAACAGCAATGATAAAAACCCTAGCAATGCACAATGAAGCACAAGACAACATGAAAATCAAAATAACAAATGTAAATGCAAACCGATCTCCATGCTATGCTTGATTTATCTCCATTGCTCTTCTCCACCTCGCATGAGCATGCAAGATTTTGAAGGATTATTGTTGGAGGAATGTTGGGTGCTCATTTCTGCAGCATAACATTAAGATGAAGATGATAGAATAAATGATAGATGAAGGATGCAAAGGCTCTAATGATATTTCGACAGCATGTGGATACTTGAGGATCAATGCCTGCTTTAGATAATTTGGCAAAATAATGTTACTTGAAGCTCAATGCATTCCTAATGGCTTGTGAGGGGGTTGATTTATAGGAAAGGCTTGGTTCCAATGGACGACTAAGATTAAAAAGCTAATTGATTGATGTGGATGACTAGGATTGATTCGGTTATCCCACTCTTCAAGGGAGTTGTAGTCATTTGACAAGTGTCAAGGAGAATAGGGCTCATGTGTGCTTGTGTACATAAAAAGTACTACATGTGAAAGATATTAAATAAAAGGCTGTAGTACCACTTATCTTTTTAAATGAAAGAGGCACACATGTCAGCTAAATGATAAGATAAATTAATTAAATAAATAAAATTTATTTAATTAATTAGAAAGTCGGCTTATGATGAGAACTTAATTCAAATAAAATATTTGAATTAGTTGGGATATGAGTTGGATATTAATTAAATAAATAAAATTTATTTAATTAATTCGATAGTGGGATTAGGATATGATGTGGAAATTAATTAAATAAATAAATTTTATTTATTAATTGGAAAGTGGGATTATGAATGTGAAATTAATTAAATAAATAAAATTTATTTAATTAATTGGCTAATAAAATAAGTGGGGTTAAGAGTGGGATTTAGGACAAAATGCTACATGATGTCTAAGTTAATGTTTTAACAAGGTGTTGCTAGACATGATCAAAGTTGGGACAATTTTGGGTGTCTACAAAAGGGGTTAAGTTCTATTGTTGATTACCGATCCCTTTTAGGGGACACCGGAAATGCAGGTAACAAGGATTTAAGTGAACAAAAAGGATTTCATAATATTTCATTTTGCAAGGTTTGAACTTTGTGAAATGAAGCTTCGAGATAGGGTTTTATGTTTCAATGATAATCATGAGAATACATGGTCGAAGTAGTGGGTATCTCTCCATGTTTTGAAGGGGATCTTAAGGATTTGATAGTACAGGTTCTCAAAGGGTTGAGCTTTTTCATTTTTGACTGAATCTTTGACTTATTCTTCAGCAAAATGGTTCTCATTTGTCAGCCTATTAGGTGATATCTTCTCTGTATCTCGTTCTTTCTAAAAGTCTTAAAATGCATGAAACAAATCTCTGAAGCAGAGACTCATTTGGTTCTTTAGTTTGAAGGCCTTACATTTTTCCAGTTGTATCAAAACTGTGGTGGTCATGATATTAAGGTTTTTGACTATGATTTAATATTATAGTGATAGTTATAATACTTTGTTATAACATTATCTTATTCAGTTGTAACTTTAATAAGGAAACTCTCGGGGTGAACTGTGGTTGAAACTAGGGTAACTTACATGGTTGTTGAAGACAATTTGGTGATAATAATGTTGTTTGTCAAAGCATTCTTTAACTCAGTACTCAGTTTGAACATAAATGTATTAAAGTTTTAAAGCCTCTAATCATGGTTAAAGTTGTACTTCAAAGGCGCTGTATATTAGCCTTCATGGGTCCAGTCAACAAGGCTCCTATGATAGTTACTAATGCAATTGCAAACTGCCTAAGACAATTGCATGAGTACAATTATCTTCTCAAACTATTTTGTGAAAGAAAGAAAGACATTTTTGAGAAAGTATAAAATAGATTATACTCTATTGAGTTTGTTGGTTTTTGCAGTCATTGTAATATCAAACAAAAGTAATAGACTATGATTGAATATCATTTTGTAATTAGTTGTATATGTGCACAAGTTGATGTAATTCTTGAAGTCTCAAACATTCAATGAGATATTCAAGAACAGAGCTTTAAGAGAAATAGAGTAACCCTCTGTATTAAACTGTATTATTCACTGTATGGATTGAAATATGTTAGTGAGGTACAAACAACCAGTGATGGACAAATAGCCAGTGAGGTACTATTGTCAATGAGACATTGTTGAAAATGCTAGTGAGGCACAAACAGCCAGTGAGGCATCTGTATTTGCTAGTGAAGCACATTTTGATTAAGCTAGTGAGCCATTTTCTAGAGTGGGTTTTCATCCCTTGAGGGTTTTCCACTCGTCAAATCTTTGTGTTATGGTCACTTGTTTTGTTCATGAGTTTATGTTCATTGTTTCATAATTTAACTGTTGCATATGTGACATGATGTTCATTATGGGTTAGTACAAATGCACAATATATCTGATACTTATCTCTATCCACTAAAGAAATAAAGCTACCCTACTATTTGTCATAGTTCACCAATAGTCATTTTGTTCATTCATGTTCACAAATTGATCTGTCAATGCACTACAATTCATAAATGAATGTTTTGATGTCATCATACAAGAGTTGAAGTTTATGGTTGGTAAAGTTTATTAATTGTTGCAAAAAACAAGTCTATTTTATGAGACACTGATTCACCTCCCCCTCTTAGTTTCTCTTATACTCCAACAAGTGGTATTAGAGGTAGACCCTTGCAAGAAAGTCTAACCAACTTAAGGATTCCTGGCAAGTGGAGTATAATGGGTAAAAAGAACAGAAATAAGGCCTCAAATAAAGAAAAGAAAAATGTTGATCAACAAATTGAAAAGCAAGCCTTAGTTAAGTCCAACAGTGAGTTGTTGCATGAGTCAACCATGAATGTAGATACAAAATGTCATAAAAAAATCAGTCCTATAGTTAAGAGTCTTGACAATGTGAATGTTAGTAGACAAGAACTTGAAGATTTTGTAGTTGAAATTGATGATACAGAAGGAGATTTCTTTGTAGATGAAGATGGACAGGAGTTCGATGAAAATGACTGTGAAGTTGATATTGAAGGAGAGATTTTATGTGCTCTAGAAATGAACAAGTATCTTGAAAAAGAGAACCAGGAATTAAAGGTTCAACTTCAACAAGTAAAAATTTAAAAGACAAGGTATGTTCAGATTTGACAAAAGTTTCTTTAGAGTTTGAAGAGGCAAGAAATAGGATATTAACTTAAAGAAACAAGTTGATGAGTCTAATAAATTGATTATCAGTCTAAAGGCTAAAATTGAGGAAGCAAAAAGAATAATAGATGTAACAAATTCTGATCTTGAGGTGAAAAGAATTGAATTTATGAAACTTGAAAGTAAAGTTGTCAATCTAAAGAAAAGTCTGGATGTTGTCAAAATATAGAAGTTTGTGAAAGGCACAAATGCTTTAAATGGCATATTGAGTAGTTAGAAAAATTATAAGGATCATTTTGGTTTAGGATATGAAAAAGGGGAAAGCTCTGGTGTCAAAGATGAATTTAAAAGGGAAATAGTGTTTTCAACAACAGATGGGAAGAGTTTCAAGGTTAGGCGGACTCTTAGGCAGAAGATAGACCTGAATTATTGCTATTCCTGATGAAGACAAGAATAAAACAAAGGAAAAAGTTGCTGATGTTAAAAGAAGAAGAACAAACATATTTACAAGACCTTCACCTGTCAGGCAATACCATTCAATGAGGTACAATTATTCACAATTCCATGGTTATTGCTATGCATGTCATGTTTATGGTCATAGGGCCAGAGATTGTAAAAGAAATGATTTTTGGTGGAATAAAAATAAAAGTTCTTATGGATGGTTAAATTAGAACTACAATGATGTGTGTTATAACTGCAACAAAGTTGGTGATGTAGAGGCACTAGGATAGGTAGAAGGATTTGACAAGATGACAAGGTTTCCACTACAACCAAAAACCCAAATTCAAGGATCAATTTGCAAAAGTGGGAACAGTAGTTAGAGGCTCTAAATTATTCATGGAAAATTTGATTAGACATGCATTGGATCCCATTCCAATCATTGGCAAAGGCAGCTCAAACTCAGAACTAGTACTTCCTTCACAGACCCAAGATATTGCTTGTAGCCCTAGAAAAGAGAACAGTCATCAATAACTTTTGATGCAGACCTTCAAACATAGATCTGGGATAATCAAGAGATACCCATTTGGACTCCCTATCACATATCCAAAATTGGGTATAGGTTGTTTTGGACAGTTTAGTCCAACCTATAACTCACCCTAGTGACCTAGAGCCCTAATTAGGTAAAAAATACAAAGAGACCTCTCTAAAATTCATGCATAGAACACAAAACAATGATCTGAGCACTTAGAGTACATGTCAAAACTATGGATTTTGTGGGTTTTGGGGTCCCAACATGGACTGCAACTGATTGGTCCTCTTTTATTCTTTTTCTATGCTTCTAGACATCACCTAACACATGAGGATGTTAGGTTTTCTCAATAGAACTCCACCAATAACAAACTCCTGCCCTAAATGTTCTTGAAAAACATCAAAACAAACATTGAAGAATCCATCCCACTAATCAAAGAGCTTTGGAGTCAGTGGAATGGCGAAAACATCCTAAATTTCTGCCAGAACCCTAGTTGAGGGTTTCTTAGACCACTTTACAGAAAAGTATGGATTTGTATGCTCTAAAGAAGTGTCAAGAATTTCAAAATATATGCATTTGAAAGGTTTCTCACCAGGATTTCATTCAAACATGCCCAACAACTACCACTCATCCGTACATAAGCAGAGTACGTGTATCATCAGCCAAAAAATAGTAAAACACAGGCAAAAACTATTATATCTTATTTATTTCTTCACCAGAATGCTTCTTCTTCCCTAATGGGCATCTGTAGAGTTTTATTACACCTTCCTTGGGGTCTTGAAGTAGTTAAAGGGTAGTTTGGGTTGATGGGAGGACTGGTGAACTATCTCCAACCATCTAACTGCCTTGTTTTGCAACTACAACAACTAATTATATAGTTTGACAGAGGCATCGTTTGTGTTTAGGCTTAACAATGCCTTCTAGCACTTTGACAATGGCATTAAACCTTTGACAAGACTTTGACATGCCTTAGCAAGGCTTACAACATGAAATTTGTATGATTGTCCCTTAGGACTTTTAAGACTGCCTCCTATTACAAGGTGATTGCATGAGTGCCTATTACAACATGGCATCATGATCCTTATTACAACATGAGAAAATGGTCTTCAGGACCTTATGGAATCAACAAAACAAAATGAACAAAAAAAACAAGACATGAGTCCTTTAGTCTCCTTGGTGCTCCTACACCATACTCCCCAAGTGGAAAGAGAACTCAAGTCTCTTGAGGAAGTAGATCAACAATTGTGACACCATGCTTCAAGATGTCTTCTTCACTCATCCAAGTGGCATCTTCAATAGGTAAGCCACTCCATTTGACAAGGAACTAATTGTATGTCTTCTTTCTAGTCTTCTTCAAGACTTTGGTGTCCAAGATACATTCTAGCTTCAAGGGTTGGGTGGATGGAAGACCCTTAACCTATTATTCATCTCCTGTTGCTGTCATATCTACCTCTGAATCTGCATTATGATCACCTTTGAAAGGGAACAAGTCTGAAACATTAAAGATAAGAGATATGGCCAAGCCTTGAAGAAGTTCAATCTCATAGGCATTGGTCCCAAATTTATGCACAATCTGGCATGGTCCTATCTTCTTCATGAGGAGTTTGGTTGGTTGCCCCTTTGGAAGTCTCTCCTTCTTCAAATGTGCCATGACCAAATCCCCAACCTTGTATTGTACATCTCTCCTTCTCTCGTTGGCTTTCTCCTTGTACTTGTCATTGTTCCTTTGAAGAGTTTCTCTTACATTATCATGGATGTTCTTCATGGCCAATGCAAAGTCCTCACCTTGAGCACTCTTCCTCTCCAATCCATGGAGATCTCTCAATTCAAGAATACCTCTTGGGTGAACACCATAAACAATCTCAAATGGACTCCTTCCTGTGCTTCTATTGGTGGAATCATTGTAAGCAAACTCATCTTGAGGAATGATCATATCCCATGCCTCTCCATGCTGCTTTGTAAGACATCTAAGAAGATTTCCCAAGGACCTATTCACCACCTCAGTTTGGCCATCAGTCTGAGGGTGATAGGCTGAAGTGAATGACAATTGAGTACCCAACTTCTTCCACAAAGTGTGCCAAAAGTGGCCTACAAAATTTGGATCCCTATCACTCACAATGTTAAGAGGCAAACCATGGATTCTAACAATTTCTTTGAAGAACAAACCAACAATGTGTGAAGCATCATTAGTTCATTTACATGGTAAGAAATGAGCCATCGTATTGAATCTATCCACCACAACAAATATGCTATCAAAGCCTCTTTGAGTTCTAGGAAGACCCAAGACAAAATCTATGCTAATACTTTCCCATGGCCTATTAGGAATAGGAAGTGGCTGATATAGACCAGCATTAGATGAAGTACCCTTTTCCCTTTGACAAATACTACAACATTCAACAAATTTTTTGATATCTGATTGTATTTTGGCCAAAAATAAAACCTCTTCACCTGATCCAATGTTTTATCCAACCCAAAGTGACCTCCTAGTCCACCACAATGTTTTTCCTTTATGATGTTCTCCCTCATGGAACACCTAGGAACACATGGTTGGCTGCCTTTGAACAACAACCCCTGCTACAACAAAAACTTAGAAAAATTAGAATGATAAGAGTCTGAAAACTGTGAACAAACTTCATATACCTCCTTGAAATCTTCATCATCCTGATACATATGTTTGAGAGCATCAACCCCTACACTTTGCAATTGAATTTCTTGAACCATACACACCCTTCTACTCAATGCATCTACCACTTTGTTGGCCTACCCCTTCTTGTGTTTGATTGAAAAAGCATATGCTTGGAGTTGTTCAACCCATTTCATATGCTTATGGTTGAGTTTCTCCTGTGAATTCAAAAAACTAAGTGCATAGTTGTCAGTATAAACAATAAATTCTTTAGGCAAAAGATAGTGCCTCCATTTTTTCAAAGCTTACACCATTGCATACAATTCCAAATCATAAGTAGAGTACTTTCTCTTAGAATCATTCAATTTTTCACTAAAGAAAGCAATAGGCTTGCCTTCTTGACTTAGGACAACCCCTATAGCAAGGTTACTATCATCACATTCCACCACAAATAACTTGTTAAAGTTGGGCAAAACAAGAATGGGCTATTGTGCTACCCTTTGTTTTAGAATTTCAAAAGAATCATTGGCTGCCTTTGTCCAAAAAAACTTACATTTCTACCCCCCTTTGATGGTATCCAAAATTGGTGCACAAATATGACTAAAACCCCTTATGAACTTCCTATAAAATGTTGCCAAACCATGGAAACTTTTCACATCACTTGCTGTTTTTGGAGTTGGCCATGACAAAATGGCCTCTACTTTTGCTGGATCCATCTTCAAACTACCTTGGGAAATCACAAAACCAAGATAGGTGAGTTCTTCCTTCATGAAGACACTCTTTTCCATGTTGATCATCAATTGTTCATCATGTAGTTTCTTCAAAACTTGATCCAAATGTTGCAAATGCTCTTCCTTAGTCCTTCTGAAAACAAGAATATCATCCAAGTATACTATGTATGAGGAAAAATCGATTAAATCTAAACTAATAAAACCAAAAACCAATCACATAAAGCAAACCAATCTAAGTAAAAGCCGTTACCATCAAATCAAAGACAAATGAAAGCTCTTACCAAAATATATATTGTTCCCTTTTGGAGAAGTGTAGATTGCTCAATGAAGTTGCGAAACCATAGCTGCAACAAGCAAGTAGTGTGCTCAAGAGATCATGAAGTTGCTCAATCGACACATTGTATGCTCAAAGCGCTATTAAGTATGCCTGAGAATAAGATCGAAGAGAGAGCTTAATGAAGAGATGAGGGGGGTTTATATAGATTTCAACGAGGATCGATCAACGGTCCAGATAATTTAGAAGAATCAATAGAGGAGAATAGTTAAGGAACGTGCAACGAATAAGAAGAAGACAAGTGTCTTGCTTTCTTTTGCATGAGAGGAGTTATCAAAAATAGAAGAATTAGTTAAAGCAATTAACAGAATATAACAATTAGTTAAGTGATTTAAAACAAGAAGGGATTTGCATGAGAAAAGAAGATATTTTGCTTTATTAAATATTAGAAATATTTAATTGCATGAGCAAGAAAGCTTGAGTTATATTAGAGATAACTCAATTTAGAAGAAAAAGCAATTTAAATAAATAATTGATTTATTTAAATTTAAAGTAGATATTTTGGAAGAAATAATTAAATAATTAGAATTATTTAATTTAGAAGATTTGAAAGCAAATTAAATAAATAAATTTATTTAATTGTTTGCGCATGATTTTGGAAGAATGATTTTGATTTAATTAAATAATTTAAGAATTATTTAATTGTAGATAAGAGGGATTTTGTGATGAATTAATTAAATAATTGCATTTATCTAATTAATGTGGATTTGATTTTTGGAAAGAGGATAATGATCTAATTAAATAATTGAAATTATTTAATTGTAGAAGAATAATAGAGGAATTTGATTTAATTAATTAAATTACGAGGATTTATTTAATTAATGTTGCAATTTTGTGATTTAGAAGAATTTATTGAAATTAATTAAATAATTAGATTATTTAATTAATGTGTGAAATGCAGGTGATTTGACAGATTACGAAAAGCAAGTGGTGCGGCGACTTGGTCATTTTAGGGTGTCTACATTTTGGCCCTCTTTGATGCAATGCAGTTTACAGCGTTGCGTCAAAGAAAATGATTATGGAAGACATGATACAATTTTTTGATGCCCCAATGTAGGTAGTTGCCCCAGCGTAGCTGGCGTAGGGTGCCCCCTCGAGAGGAAAGACATGGAAGCGACAAAAGAACTGTGTTGACACTCGACTAGAAGATTTTTTTGGAGACAGACAAGGTTGGGTTGATGATAGATAGAAGAAAGGAGATAAGAGAGAACATGAGAGAAAGATGGTTGATTGATCTTTGCTGGAAAACTATATAAGGCCATGGATGAATGGATGGTGTAAATGGATGAGCTTGTTGCAATGGTTTCACAGTTGTATATAAAGAGCAATCCTTATTTTTGATATAGCATGTGGATAGTTTGCCACCAAGGTATAAAAGCCAAGGTGCAGTAATATCTGAGTGCGTGGACATTGACTCTGCAAGCAAGCAGATTGAACTTAGATCCCTTTAGACATAATATGACCTTGTTGGAACATGTGAATAAGCCATAGTCTTGAACATAAAATAAACTTTGATACATGTAAATGCAAGAAGAATATTAATATGTAAGATGCTAGGCGTAACACACACAAGATAAATAGAATGCTAAGAAAGATGCTAAATATCATTCCTCAAACACGGCACACGAAAAGCAATGACTATGCCCCTAATCTGTATTGCGTCGCAACATACCAAGATTATAGATAAATCAAGGTAGCCTTGAATAGGTAATGGATAAAGGAACAAAAGATAAACCATAACACAAATTGACTGACTTACAAAGTAAACATACATCCAACATATTCTCTTGCCAAAGAGGTTGCTCAGGATAGATTAGATAGGAAAAGATAACAGCCTTATCGTAGGAACTCTGTGTCTGTTAAAGGGTGCTATCTACCTGAAAAGACAATGTCTCACTGTAGGAAATGCCACATGTCATAGGAGATGCGTGTGTTGGTCTCGATCATGGAACACTTCGCAGAAGACAAGCTTACTGATCTAGGGCTTTGGTTAAGCGGAACTTAGCTGATGTTGGCAATCGGTATGCAGGACAGTAGATGACTTTGGAAGGAAGCTACTTTGCTTCTGGTTTGTTAAGGACTTTTGCTTTGAAAGGATGCGCTAGCTTGCTGCTTGAGTTAGTCAAGTCGAGGTGAATGGATTGTGAAAAAATGGAAGACTTAGAAAGGTGACAGTGTTTGATGGATTGAAACGGGTGGAGAATGATGAATCGTATGTGCCTGAGTACTAGATACATCCTTCATATTCCAGACTGCCTACATACACTGTATCCATGGGATCAAGGCACATTACAAGGAAAGGTGAACGTGATAAATATGTAGTTCTGGATAGAGTGATGAAATGGATCGAGGTGGAAAGGAGGGGATCTTATGTACCTAAGTACTGGATACTTCCTTCGTATGCTAGACTGCCTACATACCCATATCCATGGGATCAAGGTACCTTAAGATTGAAATAATGATAATATGTAGTTCTGATTGGTACGATGATGTGGGAAAATCATTAAGAAGATAACAGCCTTATCGTAGGAGTGATGTGCCCGTTAAAGGATGCAATCTGCGGAAATGAGAAAAGATTGAAGAGCACATTGTGAACCACGAACAAGGAACTAATCCTAGACCTAAGTTAAGGAAAGAGTTGCCCCCATTCCGGTAGAGGAATTTGTATGGATGACTGATGAAAAAGACCTAGAAAGTTGTGACCTAGGACCAGACAGCGCAAACTATTGACACAGATCAAGACATGGGATGACGACAGTGGACATTGACAAATTTCCAAGCTATACTAGATAGGGAGATGGAAATACAAACAAGGTCAATGGTTTTATTATGGATAGATGGAAAGGCATGCCTTGTGCACTGGACATGGAGTGGACAGGACTCGATAGACGATGGATGCTGACTCTACACATAGGGTCTGTTTGCTAGGTTTTCACTATGGTACTTATCCAAGGCGCCTGTTTGCCAGGTTTTCACCAGAGGACAGATTTTTTTGGATTTTTTTGTTTTTTTATTTTTTTTGTTTTTTTGTTTTACTTTTGGATACTCTGAGGATCAGGCATAGAACTTCTTGAGATGGACACTGTTAAGTGGCTCATCCAGAGGAATACCGTTAGGTGTAGCTAAAGTATAAGCTCCTGATCCATATGCTGCTGTGACAATAAAGGGACCTAACCAGTTAGGCTCAAACTTTCCCTTCTTTTCTCGATCTGCTTGATTTCTTTGATTCTCCTTGAGTACAAGATCACCAACTTGGAACTGTCTTTCTTTGATCTTTTTATTGTAATTACGCCGGAGGTAGTTTTTATAAACATGGAGGTGATTAAGTGCTGCTAGGTGCCTCTCATCTAGTAGCTCTAGCTCAGCTAATCTGGAAGTGCGATACTCATCTCCACTGATCAGGTCCTACATGGATACTCCGAGGGATGGGATCTCGACCTCTATAGGTAGGATGGCTTCAGAACCATAGACCAAGGCATAGGGTGTGGCACCAGTTGGCGTTCTGATGCTGATGCAGTAGGCCCATAGGGAGGGTTGAGTTGTAAGTGCCAATCATGACCAGCTTCATTGACCGTTTTCTTGAGAATCTTGAGAATGGTTTTATTGGAAGCCTCAGCTTGGCCGTTACTCTGCGGATAGTAGGGAGTTGAGAAGTGATGTTGGATATTGTATTGTGTGCATAAGGCACAGACATCTTGGTTCTTGAATGGTCTCCCATTATCAGTGACAATGGCTTGGGGAATACCATACCGGCATATGAGGTAGTTAAGGATAAACCTAGCTATTTGCTTACCAGTGATATAAGTCATAGGAATGGCTTCCACCCACTTCGTGAAATACTCAGTGGCGGTGATGATAAATTTGTGGCCATTGGAAGAGGAGGGGTGGATTTGTCCTACGAGGTCAAGACCCCATTGAGAAAAAGGCCATGGAGTAGTCACAGGCTGTAATTCATGAGCTAGTGTGTGAATCAAATCTCCATGTTGCTAGCATTGTAGACACTTCTTAGCAAACTATGTAGCATCTTGCTCTATTGTAGGCAAGTAATATCCTGTTCTGAGTATCTTCTTAGCGAGATTAGGACCAGTAGAATGTGCACCACAGACACCTTCGTGTATGTCTCGTAAGGTAGCTTCAGCTTCTTCCGTGTTAAGACATTAGAAGAGGATACCATCGAGACTCTGGCGATATAGTGTATCACCCAAAATGATGTTACGGGAGGATCGACGGATAAAGGTTTTGCGTTGGGTGGATGATAGGTCAGGGGGAAAGGTATTGTGTTTAAGGTATTCATAGATATCTTCATACCATGGGGAATTGGGACCAACTAGTTCACAGATGATTTTAGTAACTGGAACGTCGATGGTGGGTATCAACAATTGCTCGATCAAGAATTCACATTTTTGTGTATTTGCAGGCATGTCGATCAGTGACCCTACAGAAGCCATAGAATCTGCAGCTTTGTTATGCTTTCTTGGAATTTGCTCAAATGTGATGCTAGAAAAATGTGGTTTGTAGGCATCCACTAGTTGCTGGTAGGGGACCAACTTTTCATCTTTTGTTTGGTACTCATCTGTGACTTGGCGAATGACTAGTTGTGAGTCTCCATAAACCTGTAATTCTGTGATGTCCCATTGAACTGTTGTATTGAGACCTATGAGGAGTGCTTCATACTCAGCTATGTTGTTGGTGCAAGGGAATGCGAGCCGATATGACTTAGGAATATAGTCATTTTGAGGTGTGATGAATAAGATGCCAGCCCCTGATCCATGCTGTGTGTAGGAACCATCAAAGTACAACTTCCACATTATTGAGTTGGTAAGAGTGAATAGATTCTCATCCAGAAAGTCTGCTACCATAGGGTGTGTATCTATCATGGGTGCTTCTGCTAGTTGATCTGCTAGGGCTTGTCCTTTGATTGCTTTGCGATCCGTATACTCAATGTCGAACTCACTAAGGATCATGACCCATTTAGCTAGTCTACCTGTAAGAGCTACTTTTGCTAGTAGATATTTCAAGGGATCAATTTTGGCTATAAGATTTGTGTGTTGATTCAACATGTAATGCCACAACTTTTGGGAAGCAAACACTACTGCTAAACAAGCCCTTTCCATTGGTGAATAATTGAGTTCATATCCCACCAAGGTTCTACTGATATAATAAATTGCATGCTCTTTTCCTGTTTCATCATTTTGTGCTAGAAGGGCCCCTAGGGCCGAAATTGTAGTTGAGATGTATAATATCAAAGGTTTATCAGCAACTGGTGGAACCAATATAGGAGGTGTAGCTAGATACTTCTTAAGTTGATCAAACGCTGCCTGACACTTGTCGTCCCATCGAAATGAGACATCCTTTCGGAGCAAGTGTTGAAATGGTTGACATTTATCTGCTAGCTGTGAGATGAAACTCCTGATGGATTGCAACCTTCCCTAAAGGCTCCTTAATGCTTTAAGGTTCTTTGGTGGAGGCATCTCTACTATAGATTTTACTTTTGCGGTGTCTACTTCGATGCCTCTATGAGATACAATGTATCCCAACAGCTTTCCTGATGTTACACCGAAGACACACTTCTTTGGATTGAGTCTTACTTGGTATTTCTTGAGCCTGTCAAAGATCTGTCCTAGAACCTATATGTGATCTACCCTAGAAGATTTAGCTAGTATGTCATCCACATAGTCCTCCATGATATGATGAAAGAGATCGTGGAATATCACTGTCATTGCTCTCTGATAGGTTGCTCCTGCGTTCTTTAGACCAAATGGCATGACACACCAACAATAGTTACCCCACGAACAAGTAAAGGTTGTTTTATGTTGATCTTCCTCTGCTATCCTTATCTGATTGTAGCCAGAGAATCCATCCATGAGAGAAAGCATCTCGTGACCTACTGTCAAGTCTACTATAATGTCAATGTTCGGTAGTAAAAAGTCATCTTTGGGACATGCTTTGTTGAGATCTCTAAAATCATTACACATGCAGATGCACCCATTGGGTTTAGACATAGGTACAATATTTGATACCCAGTCTGAATAGTCAATAGGTTGTATGAACTTTGCATCTAACAACTTCTGTATTTCAACTTTTACCAAGAGAGCTATCTGTGGGTGCATCTTTCTCAACTTTTGCTTGACTGGTTTAACTTTTGGATCAACTGCGAGATAGTGAACAACTAGCTTAGGGTCTAGCCCTGGCATATCCTCATAGGTCCATGCAAAGTTGATGGTTCGTTGCAAGAAGAAGTTGTTAAGATTTATGTGCTCTGTTTCAGATAATGATGCTGCTAGGAATGTGGTCTTTAGATTTTGTGTTGTGCCAAGGTTTATCTCTATAGAATCTTCCACTAGAAACGCTGATTTCTCTTGGTACTTAGATGGTAGGGGAAGGTCAAATCCTCCATCCTCAGGTGCCACAGTTGGGTTTTCACCTTTGGATACGTCCTTTGTTTTTACTATTTTGTGATTGGGAGGTGCCACAGTATGGTTTTCACCTAGAGATCTTTCTTTATTTGTACTTTTGCGACTAGAGGATTTGGCATTCTCACCAAAATAAGCTGTTGGCTCTAGTTCCATTACAAAACCTACTTTATGATCGCCAAGAGGGATACCTTCCCGAAGTCCCATGAACTCAGCTAAAGCTTCGTCATTCTAAAATACATCTATAACGGGGGACCCTTGTTGGTCCCAATCGATAAGTTCAGGGTAGACAAGTGTTATGTTCTGGGTACTGGTGGTGGAGGTTAAGGATACTGAAGATTGCGTAAAAATGGAGGATTCTGCGAAGAGGTTGGTCATATGGAGGGAAGAGTCATCGATTATATCCTCTGTAGACGTCGAATCAGCGGGAAAAGTGTCAGCTACCTCATCGAGGATATACCTGAAGTCCAAGGCATGCGGTACCTTCTTACCAAATCCTAATCCCTTCTTGTCTAGCTTCTTTGTCACAACAATGGGTTCCATAGTTCCTTGATTCTGTTTCCCAAGGCCACCTTTGCCTTTATAGCCCATGTTTTTTTACTATCCTTAAGCCATTGCCATATTGCTTGACTAGTATTGTGACTGGTTCTTTCTCCTTATAGAGCCAAGAAGAAATGTCCTCAATAGTTTCCTCTTCCAATAACTTTCCCTATTGGAATTTGGTTAAGAATGCTAGGGGAGGAATAGCCGCTTTTTTAGTTACTTTGGCAATGGGTGGTTGGTCATAAGATTTTGGAGATAAAGGCATCCACCCTACACAACAAGATTTTGAGATATCATATGTTCCAAAGCCTATATCACGGATGTGAGCTTTGTTTCTAGAAGAGGATTAGGGTTACTTGTAGAGGCTAGAGTCAGCATTGCAGGGTCAACATATAGTGGGGATCCAAGAGCTTTTTCATTGTTAGGCACCTGGTTGCAATTCTTATAACTGCCTTGCAAGACACGGCAGAATTCAAAAGGATTGGGGTATCTTGGGATAATTATCTCCGTACCATTGTATGGGAACTTTAGTGATTGATGGTACGTGGAGGGAACAACTTTCATTGCATGGATCCATGGGTGGCCTAGGATAATGTTGTAAGGCAGCTCAATATCAAGAACTTGACACCTGGTTTCAAGCATGACAGGGCCGAGTTGTATAGGCAAGTGGATAACACCATCTGAGCGGCATTCAACATCATCATACCCCTTGATTGTAATACTATGATTAGAGTTGACATGATCCTCAGAGTATCCCAATTGCTTAAGTAACTTTAAAGAACAGATGTTGAGACCAGCACCACCATCTATGAGGATGCATTTGATTTTGTGCTTATGGATGAGAACTTCAATATGAAGGGCATCATTGTGACAAGGATCATGGGATGGGAGATCTTTCTCTGAGAAGACCACGTTGTAAGGCGAAGCAATGTTACCTACTATAGCTTGGAAATCTGTGACTGCTATGTTGTTAGGAACTGAAGACTCTTGGAGGGCTTTTTCTAGCACTACTCTATGTGCAGGTGATGACCGTAGCAGGTCCAAAATAGAGATATGTGCTGGCACTTTCCCTAGATGTTCGACAAGATTATAATTAGATTGAGCTGGAAGACTAGGTGTAGGACCACGAATGGTGACACGACCACGATGAGTTGTAACAGCACAATCCATAGAGTTGCCTTTGATTGTGAGGGTAGACACTCGACTCTCTTCAAAATGACCTACAATGGAATCAAAGGAAGTGGAAGCATGATTGATACCTTTACCTCTATCCTGAGGAGGAGGTGGACCATGAGGAGGGAATGATTCCTTGTACATATCAAGGTCTTTGTTCGTGTGTTGAGCTGGTGTTTTATTTTCAAAAGTAATTTGGTTGCCTTTGATGAGATTTTGGATTAGATGCTTGAGTTTCATGCACGATGCGGTTCTATGCCCTTTGCTCCTATGGAATTCACCATATTCATTTTCTCTATACCGCGTAGTTTTGTAAACAGGTTCACCATATGGGGGAGCATCCGGTAAGGTGATGAGCCCTTTGTGTAAAATCTATTGTAGGACCAACTCTATAGGCACTCCCAAGGGAGTGATTTGTCGTCGTGGTGAGTAATCTTGTTGAGGTCGCTCCTATTGTCATTGTTGTTGATTTTGATACAGTTGCCATTGTTGTTGCTGTTATTGAGGTGGAGCTTGACTTGGTTTGGAGAGCTGCAAAGTTTGGACATGTTTAGAATCAACCACACCATCGTTAACCACGTTTTTGTTTTTGTTCCAATATTTGGGTTTATCATTCGTCTGTTGATGAGGAGCATTGTCTTTTGTTTCTTTGAAGATTTTGACCACACCCTTAACAATGAGGGCCTTCTCAATATTGATTCCTTTGTATGTGATTTCGTTGAAGGTTGTAGCACTGAGAATTTGCAAGTGGAAACCTAACTCTTGGTTGAGGTTCTGCACAAATATGCTAACAAGCTATTTCTCAGGAATCTTGAAAGGGAATTTGCTAGCCATTTGTCTCCACCGTTGAAGGAAAGAAATGAAAGTTTCCCCATTTTTCTGTTTGTTGTTGCATAGATCAGTCATGGAAATCTCATGCTTTGTGTTGTAAGAAAAGTGGGTGGCAAGCTTCTCTACTAGCTCATTGAAAGACTTGATACCCATGGGTAAGTGTGAGAACCATTCTATAGCTTGACCACTGAGACTGCGAGGAAAGAGATGCATAAGATATGTGTCGTTATGTGAGACCTCGAAGCAAGCAAGATAGAATTCCCTAAGATGGTCTTTTGGGTCACCTTTTCCTTTGTATTTATCAAACTTAGGAATAGTAAAATTTTGAGGAAAAGGGATCATTGGTAATGACCGATCAAAAGGATAAGGACACACTTCTTCTAAAGAGAAGGTTTTCTTGGTGTGGCCAAATGTAAGATCAGATAGTTGTTGTTGAACTTCCACGATTTTTAGCTCCATCATTGTGGGAGGGGTTGGTAACATCTCTTGTTGTCCTAGAAGTGGTTGGTGTTGCCCATACGGAAGATTATAGTGTAAGCCATGTGCACTGGTGTTATAAGGGTCATAAGATTGGTTGGGGTTGTATGCGTTGTATGTTGGGTTGAGATTGGGTTGGAATGGGATGCTTTGATTTGGAAGAGGTGGAGGTGGCGCTAGGTAAGAATGTTGGCTTTGTGATGGTTGAAGAAAAGAATTGGGTGGAGGAAAGCTAAAGTGTGTTGGATTAGGTTGCAATGGCAGCACATAGCTTCGGGAAACTTGATGTTGGGAATGTTGAGGGTGGATAGGTAAGGTGTTGAAGAAATTTAGCGCGGATGAACGTTGTGGAGGAGGGACATAGGTAGAAGTGATTTGTGATGGTTGAGGTTGATTGATGATGAGCATAGAAGAATGTTGTGGTTGGGATTGCATGACCCTAGTTGGTTGAGAGACATGAAGGTGTGAGGATATAAGAGGTGGTAGTTGTTGAGACCCTTGTTGCATGGCTACATAGTTGCTCCCTGGATTGTAATTTGGTGGGAAACCTATTCACGATGGGGTAACCAATAATCCACTTGCGATTGGTGTGGACACTTGAGGAGGTTGTTGTATGTTTGAATAAGCTAAGGTGGCTTGCTTAGCTAACTCTGCTTGACGTTGGAGAGTTTCTTGTTGGTTTTTGTAGATCTCCATAGGAGTCAGAAGCGATGATACGACCCTCTCTTCTGTTGGGTTTTGATAAAGGGGATTCCTATACTGCGAGCTCTGTTCAGGTAAGGGCGTGGTCACCGTTGTATGGTGTCTTGGGTGTTGCTAGGCTCGCTAAGATTGGATAGGTCAAAATCTTTGGGTAATTTAGCTCCTTGCTCTGCTAGTAAGCGAAAGAAATGATCTTGGTTCTTGCTAAGGATTTTGTCAATTGCGGCTATGGCCCGAGGATCTTGCATGAATTCATCAAGATCTTGCTCATCTTCTTGAGAAGATTGACCTATTTCAAAGTGTCGCTCTTCTTGAGATGGGGCTAGATCTACAGTATAACCTTGTGGGACAAAATCCTGAGGCAAACCGGTGGTGTATTAGGGTGTACTTACCAAAGAGACCCTACCTTCTTGGGAATTTCTTGGTTGGTCGATGTGCGGCATGTTCGGAGAGCTGATTGGTTTTGCCGCGGGTGTTCTAGGAGTAACCTTGGGAGTAATGTTGAGACGGCTGGATTGCGGTGTGTGAGGAGGCGATTTGCGCTTCCTAGGGACAACTTGCTTGGACTTCATAG
Organism: Cunninghamia lanceolata; assembly: GCA_027924645.1. Taxonomy (NCBI): domain Eukaryota; kingdom Viridiplantae; phylum Streptophyta; class Pinopsida; order Cupressales; family Cupressaceae; genus Cunninghamia; species Cunninghamia lanceolata. Next base: position 3,218,052 of record BSBN01001736.1, on the reverse strand, counting down.
TTTGCTAGAGCCTAGTGGTTACCATGGAATATGCTAGGACAAAAGGTAATGCTGGGGTTCTACTTTGTGCTTTTGAGAAAAAGACAAACTCTTGATGCACAATGTACTAGACCAAAGGCGCTATACTGTTTGACCAGAGGTACAGGACTGTGCAACCAAAAAGCGTACTACTGTGATACCAAAGGAGATGGACTGAGCTACTAGAGGCGAGTTACTACTATGCCAAAGGCGAGCTAAGGTTACCAAAAGTGAGCTACTATACCACCAAGGGCGAGCTGCTGTAATACCAAAGGCGCTGAAGTAGTGTCTGATGCTTCTAAAAGGCAAAATTTTGATAGATTGGTTCTATTTCTGATTGGATTTGTTTGGCAAGAGAAAACACAACAAACAATGTTGGAAAAAACAAGGGACTGACACAACAGATAGTGTATGTTTGAGGCTCACAAAAAAGCCCAATGTTTCCACAGGTATAAGACAATTGCAATCAATAACAAGCACTTTTTATCCCTAGAGACAAGGTTTCATTGCAGTAGATCAGCTCACAGCTTAATACTCCGTCGATAAAAATATCATTCCATAAAGGTGTCGGATATTTAGTATCTTTGCGAGAGACGATAGCTAGGGATATCTCACCCTCCCCTTGGAAAGCTCAAGTAGGTCACAAGAGCTTTTTGGCCAAGGGAATACTATCTCTTCTCAAGGGAGCCAATGGTGAGTATCTTAAGGGCTTAAATCGATTCCCCTTGCACTGATGATTACCGCAATGTTCGGAGGTAGGTCGGGTAGTCACTATCTAAAATGGTTCTTAGTAACTTTGGGGGACCAACACCTTACGAGCAATGAGACAAGCTACTAAAAGCTTTAACCAATCCTACTAAGAGTATCAAACACTTCGCTCAATGTGAAAATCATTTCCACAAAGAGCTAGTACACCTCTTTTCAGTTTGGCACCACAAGGTAAGGCTAACGTCGGTTAGGACTTGGCTTTCGCCTTATCCCTTTTATATAGCGTTTCAAAGGAAAACTCCACTTAGGGTCATCCCTTTTGGATGAAGCACAATCCAAAAGTAGGCCCTTCTAAAGGAAGTACAAAAATGTAAGAGCAAGCACGTCAAACAAAGGTTCAATTATCCCGTTATAAGAAAAATAAGGTGCAACTAAATTAGGCACACACACATTTGTAGTTGTCAATTGTCCCTTATGAAATTGAAGTGTTTTGGCATTCATGTCCATTGTCCCTTAGAAAATTGAAGTGTTTTTGCATACATGTCCATTGTCCCTTAAGAAAAGCAGTATGTTCCTAAGACTTAGATTGCCAAAAATGATTTGTTCAATTAACCCTTAAGAAGACAATGTGTTTCTAAGACTTAGTGAGATAAATCAAAATTTCTTCAACGCTTGTCCTGCATGAACATGTTATAAAACCTATTTGCTCTGTGTGAGTGATAAGAAGCTGCAACAAGTGATATTAGGTCCACACAAACTCAAAAGTTAGCAAGTGTTTGAAGTCATGGATTGAGAATAGGCCAATGAGTGGTCTTAAAAAATAAATCTTAGAAAATCCTTGAAAAAATATTACCATTGTGTAGAGGACAGAAAAATATCAACTTTAAAAAAAAATCACCTGAATCTGAGTCCGTTTGTGAAAGTTATGAAGCTTGAAAAGTCAAAAAACTGTGATGAGACAAAGACAGCAGTGAGGAAATTAATTTTCTGAAAAAATAGATTATTTTGAGAAAAAACCAATTTCACCACGATGTAGATCACGAAAATCTAGCCTATTTTTAAAAAAAAGGCACTGAAATACATGTCTGTATGACCAAGATAATGAGGTTTGAAAATCGCCTATTAGTTTAAAAAGCTCATTGAAGAGGGGTCTGTCTTAGCCCCCTATGACTAGCTCCTGGTCACTGATGTGACCTGCTGCTGGACTGGAGGATCTCTTATTTTTTCAAAAAATAATTATAAAAAAGAAAAAAAATTCTCTTTATTTTATTTTATTTTTTAAAAAGAAATAAAAACTAAAAAAAACATTTCATTTTTTATTAAAACAAACCTTTTCATAAGAACAAAAAGAAAAAGCTGGCTGGAAAAAATAGTACACTGTACCTGCTACAAAATAAGGTACCTTGTACCTGCTGACACGCCTACAAAGGAATTTGTCTTTTGGTTTTTTATTTTTTTAGCTTTTTTTGTTTTTGGATTTGTTTTTTTATTTTTGGGTTTTGGATTTGCTTTTTATTTTTTATTGTTATTTTTTTTGGCTTTTTTTTTTTTGAAAACAAAAAGCTAAAAATAAAATAATTTTTTTTTTACTGTACCTGTGTAGTGATTATATGGCCTCAGGTTGCATGCTCGAGGTAAAAACAAAATTACCTTCACCGAAATAGGCCAAATTATATATTTTTCTTCGCCTCTCGACCCTTCCGAATGCAACCGTGACCTCTATTTTTGCCCAACAAGCTTTCTTTAAAAATTTATCTTTGGATCTCTCCAAAAAAAGAGTTAAAAAACCTGTGAAATCAAACTAAAAATTCCACAAATTTGATATTAAATCAGGACCAATGGGTCCCACCGGGCATGCCAGAATGTGTATGAGGAAAAATCAATTAAATCTAAACTAATAAAACCAAAAACCAATCACATAAAGCAAACCAATCTAAGTAAAAGCCATTACCATCAAATCAAAGACAAATGAAAGCTCTTACCAAAATCTGTATTGTTCCCTTTTGGAGAAGTGTAGATTGCTTAATGAAGTTGCGAAACCATAGCTGCAACAAGCAAGTAGTGTGCTCAAGAGATCAATGTTAAGAGATCATGAAGTTGCTCAATTGATGCATTGTATGCTCAAAGCGCTGTTAAGTATGCCTGAGAATAAGATCGAAGAGAGAACTTAATGAAGGAGATGAGGGGGGTTTATATAGATTTCAACGAGGATCGATCAACGGTCCAAATAATTCAGAAGAATCAACGGAGGAGAACAGTTGAGGAACGTGCAACAAATAAGAAGAAGACAAGTGTCTTGCTTTCTTTTGCATGAGAGGAGTTATCAAGAATAGAAGAATGAGTTAAAGCAATTAATAGAACATAACAATCAGTTAAGTGATTTAAAACAAGAAGAAGGGATTTGCATGAGAAAAGAAGATATTTTGCTTTATTAAATATTAGAAATATTTAATTGCATGAGCAAGAAAGCTTGAGTTATATTAGAGTTAACTCAATTTAGAAGAAAAATCAATTTAAATAAATAATTGATTTATTTAAATTTAAAGTAGATATTTTGGAAGAAATAATTAAATAATTAGAATTATTTAATTTAGAAGATTTGAAAACAAATTAAATAAATAAATTTATTTAATTGTTTGTGTATGATTTTGGAAGAATGATTTTGATTTAATTAAATAATTTAAGAATTATTTAATTGTAGATAAGAGGGATTTTGTGATGAATTAATTAAATAATTGGATTTATCTAATTAATGTGGATTTGATTTTTGGAAAGAGGATAATGATCTAATTAAATAATTGAAATTATTTAATTGTAGAAGAATAATAGAGGAATTTGATTTAATTAATTAAATAACGAGGATTTATTTAATTAATGTCGCAATTTTGTGATTTAGAAGAATTTGTTGAAATTAATTAAATAATTAGATTATTTAATTAATGTGTGAAATGCAGGTGATTTGACATATTACAAAAAGCAAGTGGTGCAGCGATTGGTCATTTTAGGGTGTCTACATATACCACAACAAATTTGCCAATGAAATCCTTCAACACTTCATTCATGAGATGCATAAAAGTACTTGGGGCATTAGATAGACCAAATGGCATCACCAATCACTCATAAAGACCATCATTTGTTTTGAATGTTGTCTTCCATTCATCCCCTTGCTTTATCCTAATTTGATGATACCCACTCTTAAGGTCAATCATAGAAAAGTATCTAGCCCCTCCTAAACAGTCCATTAGGTCCTCAATTCTTGGCATAGGGAACCTATATCTTATGGTAATCTTGTTAATGGCTCTAGAATCCATACACAACCTCCATTTACCATCCTTTTTAGGGGCTAGGACTATTGGGATAGTACATGGGCTAAGACTCTTTCTTACCAATCCCTTATCCAACAATTCTTGCACTTGCTTGGCAATCTCTTCATTTTGAGAAGGTGTCATCTTGTAGGCTGCTTTGTTTGGAAAAGTAGATCCCGATATGAAGTCAATTTGATGGCTTATGTCCCTAATAGGTGGCAACTCATTAGGTATTTCTTCTACCATAATCCCCTTATACTTCTCTAACAATTGCTGCACCTCCTTAGGAACCTCTTCCTTACTAGGATCATGCAAACTAGGACTGTTTTTAGGCTTCAAAATCAGAGCATACCCTTGGGTTCCTTCTTCCTTAAGGGTGTCTAAAAAATCTTTACCACTCACAATCATGACACTTGACCCAACACTCTTCTCTACATTCTCATCAGGCAATGGATCCATTCTATACTTCCTACCATTCTTGGTTATAATGAAAGAATTAGTTTTACCATCATGTTGTGATTGAACATCATATTGCCATGGGCATCCTAACAACAAATGATAAGCATCCATGGGAATTATATCACACAAAATCTTGTCCTTATATTCTCCTATCTCAAATTCTACCCATGATTGTTCATCTACCAAAACTTGTTGCCCCTTATTCAACCATGATACTTTATAAGGACTAACATGAGGAAGTCTTTTCAATTTCAACTTGTCTACCATTTCAATGGAAACCAAATTTTTAGTTGAGCTTGAATCAACAATTACCTTGCAAATCTTACCATAGGCCTTGCATGTTGTCCTGAACAATGTATTCCTTTGAGGGGGTTCTTGTGCTTGAGGCACCTTCAACATGGTTCTTCTCATCATTAAACTTTCTCCTTCATGGACTGGGGCTACACTTCCAATTGGTGAGTTAACACTTTGGCAATCTTCCTCTTGGATCAATTGGTTCATTCTCTCTCCTCCATGAGAGTTTGAGGCTTACTTTTAAGGACATTTGAAGGCTGGATGTCCCACTTGGTTGCAATTGTAGCACCTTCCTGTGAAGACATTAGGACCTCTCCCTGGTCCACCAAATCTACCCCTTCCATTGGGCCTCCTTCCTCTAAACCCTCCTCTAGAACCTAATTCTCCACTTTGGTCTTGGGAACTAGATTCCCCTTGACTTCTTTGGACCTGATTTCTGCCTCCAAAACTGTCCCTACCTTTGAAATTTCTACCACCTCTTCCTCTATTTTGCTGCTCACCTTTCCTCTTCAACTTCTCTTTAGCCCTTAATGCCACTTGAAAGAATTTTTCCATGGTTTCAGGGGTTAATAAACTAATTTCATCTTGGATATTAAACCTCAAACCATTTAGATACCTTGCCACTTTACCTTTTTCATCCTCCATGTACCCACAATGAAGAGAGAACTTGTGAAACTCCTCGATGTAGGTGGCCACATCCAAATCTCTTTGCTTGAGATTTTGCATCTTCTTGTAGATCTGCACCTCATAGTCTGATGGAAGGAATTGGGACTTGATCCTCTCCAACATTCTACTCCATGAAGAGATCATACCCTTCCCATTTTTTACCCTCTCACCTTGGGTGTAATTCCACCATGTAAGGGCAGCACCTTTGAGTTTAGTTTTTGCAAACTTCACCCTCTTGCTCTCAGGAACTTCTTTGTATTCAAAGTAGTTGTTTAGGGCCTCAATCCACTCCATGACTTCATCGGCATTCACCTTTCCACTAAACATGGGAATCTCCATCTGAGCCTCTAAAGAATCCTTGCCAATTGCCTTGATGGCTTCAAGGAAATGCTTTTGATCTGTAGGTACCTCTATCTCTTCTTGATCTTCTTCTTCCTCCTCTTTTTCTTCTTCTTCATCATAACCTTCATCTATCCTCTTCCCTATCCTCAATGCCTTCAACTCTACTTGGAGTGCTTCCTTGACTCCACTTTTGATCTTTTCATCCATCTCCTTGAACTTCTTAACTGCTTCACTGGTCATTCCCTTTGGAGGCATATTGCTAGCCTCTCCTTCAAACTCCTCTGCTGACATATACTAGGCCTTACACAACCAACAACAGAACCTTTTATGGTTCTAATACCACTATGATGTAGAGGCACCAGGATAGGTAGAAGGATTTGACAAGATGACAAGGTTTCCACTACAACCAAAAACCCAAATTCAAGGATCAATTTGTAAAAGTGGGAACAATAGTTAGAGGCTCTAAATTATTCATGGAAAAGTTGATTAGACATGCATTGGGTCCCATTCTAATCATTGGCAAAGGCAGGTCAAACTCAGAACTACTACTTCCTTTACAAACCCAAGATATTGCTTCTAGCCTTACAAAAGAGAACAATCATCAATAACTTTTGATGCAGACCTTCAAACATAGATCTTGGAAAATTAAGAGATACCCATTTGGACTCCTTATCACATATCCAAAATTGGGTATAGGTTGTTTTGGACGGTTTAGTCCAACCTATAACTCACCCTAGTGACCTAGAGCCCCAATTAGGTAAAAAATACAAAGAGACCTCTCTAAAATTCATGCATAGAACCCAAACAATGATATGAGCACTTAGAGTACATGTCAAAACTATGGATTTTGTGGGTTTTAGGGTCCCAACATGGACTGCAACTGATTGGTCCTCTTTTGTTCTTTTTCTATGCTTCTAGACATCACCTAACACATGAGGATGTTAGGTTTTCTCAATAGAACTCCACCAATAACAAACTCCTGCCCAAAATGTTCTTGAAAAACATCAAAACAAACATTGAAGAATCCATCCCACTAATCAAAGAGCTTTGGAGTAAGTGGAATGGCGAAAACATCCTAAATTTATGTCAGAACCCTAGTTGAGGGTTTCTCATACCACTTTACAAAAAAGTATGGATTTATATGCTCTAAAGAAGTGTCAAGAATTCAAAATATATGCATTTGAAAGGTTTCTCACTAGGCTTTCATTCAAACATGCCCAACAGCCACCACTCGTCCGTACATAGGCAAAGTACGTGCAATAATAGCCAAAAAATAGTAAAACACAGGCAGAAACTATTATATCTTATTTATTTCTTCACCAGAATGTTTCTTCTTCCCCAATGGGCATCTATAGATTTTTATTACACCTTCCTTGAGGCCTTGAAGCAGTTGAAGGGTAGTTTGGGTCGATGGGAGGACTGGTGGATTGTCCCCAACCATCTAACTGCCCTGTTTTTCAACTGCAGCAACTAATTACAGAGTTTGACAGAGGCATCATTTGTGTTTAGGCTTAACAATGCCTTCTAACACTTTGACAATGGCATTAAACCTTTGACAAGACTTTGACATGCCTTAGCAAGGCTTACAACATGAAATTTGTATGACTGTCCCTTAGGACTTTTAAGACTGCCTCTTATTACAAGGTGATTGCATGAGTGCCTATTACAACATGGCATCATGATCCTTATTACAACATGAGAAAATGGTCTTTAGGACCTTATGGAATCAACAAAACAAAATGAACAACAAAAACAAGCCATAAGTCCTTTAGTCTCCTTGGTGCTCCTGCACCAGTTGGCCACCTTGCAAGAAACTATTGGATGCATGCAAGGTATGACTCTAGAAGAAATTATTCTCCTCTTGATCAAAACTATAATATGTTGTGTTATATATGCAATAGTTTTGGACATAAAGCACAATGGTGTAAAAGAGGGATAAAGCCAACTGGAGGCTATATGCTTAAGCAAAAGCAAGTGAATGCCTTGGGCAAGGAAAACAAATATCCTATACTAGTTTGGAGAAGAAAGCATAATCAAAAAAAGAAAGAATCTGAACTTGGGCATGCTACACAAGTTCCATCCATAAGTACATAAAGAGAAGCATGAAGTTGAGGGGGGGTTAGTTAATGTGTTATTCTTTAGCCCCTTATGTAGTACTTGAGAAGTGTTGAGTGTAAATTTGATTAGACATACATATTTGATATATCTCATCAAGAGTAATAAGGGCATTAAATTTGATATGTATAAAACTATTTTCATTTTGGATGTCAATTTTTTTGTTGATATATCATGAACAATGGGAGTAATATCTCAGTGATTAGTATGGCAGTGCCTTGTGTCCTTACCTATGTTCTTGTCAAGGTTCTAGTGCTCTACATTTCTCAGGACAATGTTGCCTTCAGTATTGAATATAGCCCCTAGACAGTGCTTGATTAGACATAGATAGATGTCAAAGGAAAGTTATATTTGACAGTGATAAATTATTGTTATGCCAAGTGACAACATTTCAGTAATGGACATGTTTCCAAATTGTGTCAGACTAGACAAGTCATATGCACTGTGTAACAAAATGCATTAAAAAGTTTATAGCAGTGATAGTTGTGTGCATGGTGTATCTCAAATGCAACAATGTGTATGTAATGGTTGTTTGAACAAATATTTGCATTACCTATTGTCTATTGCAGTGCTTATAAGTATAGAGTGTGAAGTGTGAAGAATGGGGTTTCTTGGTGTTTTGCACTTGCAACATGAACTTTTTGATAAGCAAATTTGCAATGTTGATGAATTGCTAAGTCACAATGCTTTAAGAAGGTTTCACATTGTAGTGACAGTATTCTCTGTCTCTTGGTAAATGATACATGCTCCATGCTTTAATTACTGTTATCAATCCTTTATGATTTTAGTTGTGCAATTGACAATATACAGTGATATATTATCTTCACAATCTTTCATGGTCTATAGTTGTGATCTTGTCACAATGATCTTTAGTTCTAGGCTATACATTATGTTTGAACTATCTCTTCTTGCACAATAATGTTTGTCTTAAGAAATATAGTGGATATGATAACAATCTTGACCATATTGATAAGGAGGTGATCAAATGAGTATGGAAACATAGGTATGGAATATGAGGTTATTTGTCTTAAGTATGGTATCAATAATCACAACTATATTCATTTAGATGCTTTGAGATTAAGTGATAGTATAAAGTGATGATCACGATACAAGTGTTATATGCACAATGAAGTGATATTCTCAGCTTATAGGCCATTCTAGATGATTATGATGCTCTGGATAGTTCTGCTAGTAAAGTTGCATGTAAACAGTAGATTTGGCTTCAGGGGGAGCTTCACTGCATATTCTCTATCCTTGTTGTGTCATTTGGTACAGTAGTATGATAAGTACCAGCATTCTAGTTTTCTTGTAATATCTATAGCATGGTTATATTCTACTGTTTGGTTTTTGCTTAGTGATGTACTCTGCTATTCTTCTGGTGTTTGATCATTGATAGTGATGACAATGTTCTTCTATCAACATATTTAGTTGTTGTCCTTCTTTGATATATGCTTCTTTTTATGCTTATCATGGTACTGACAGTGCAGTTCTATTTTAGGATATTCTGGATGTCTCTCCTTCATGGACAGTCATGGTATGCTTTCTATTTTCTGCTTTTGTTTATCATTGTTTAGGGTATAATTTGGATTGTTTAGTTTAGTGTTTAAATCCTCCTTTCACCCGTTACATTCAAGGACCTTCGGATTGAGTGGCAGAGCACTATCTGGTCCTTGGTCACTTACAAATGTAGGGAAACTTGGATTAGGGTATTTGATTATCAATTTTCCTTCTCTTATGCTCAATTACACATCAAAACCCTAATAATATAAAGATAGAAGTAAATAAACAAATAATGGAAATGCTTTTGCAGAAAGATGTAAAATTACAAATGACTATACACCTATTTTTAGGGTTCCAAGGTGGAAAAGTTAGGGACTAAAGAGTGGGCACCCAAGTCCAAGGCCCTACTTTTTGTTAGGATCTAGAAACAAGGTCTGCAACCTGTATCTACTATCCAGGAGATTTTCCCATCATGGAACTTCAAGGACTAATGAGCAGGGACCCAAGTCCAGGGTGCTCTTTTCTTCTCTGATTTGCAATTCTGACACTCTAATATGCCCTTTGAAAGGAAGCTAGGTGTGCAGAAATTGCTTCCTACACTAATCTAATGAGGAGAGATGAGTGCAAATTCAATTTAATCTTTACAGTTACAGCTATGTTAATCCACTAACAGAGATATTGCATAAAACACATACACAAGAATGAAAGACAAAAGAAGAGAGACAAAATATATGTGGCAAAAACCCTTACGGGTGAAAAACCCCACACTCCAAAACATAGCTTAAATGTATTTCATAAACAATGAAGGTTACAATACAGTCATAGAGCCAATTCTCTTGCAGGAGTCTTTGACACTCATATCTGGAGATGATCTGGCAACATAACAGTATTGTTGGTCATGATATTAGTCATTCACAAACATAGAATAAAAGTTACACAACAACCTTTACTCATCTTGAAAGATACAATGAATTTAGAGAATTCATGATCCCAAGTCTCCGTTGATTAGTTCTTAATCTTCTGACGCTACTCAGTGGTTGATGTGTGTTGCTGTTAATCATTCAGGGGCCTTACATTCTTTAGTAATTTCTACAAAGTTCATCATTATTTCTCCAAATATCCTGCTCTATATGTCTACTCTGCATAAATCTCCAATAATTCTACCTCTGCACTATGAATTCACTCAAATAATATGCCTACAGGCTGATATTTACGTGATTTCTACCAGTATCTATGATTCTTTGCATGATATTTTCAATACTACATGCATTCAGCTCAAATGTGCTAATGATTTTCAGTTACCTACAAGATGTCAACATATTTCTCTTTTCTGCTTGTTATTTATCATGATTTGCAGTTATGGAAGTGATTTTAATGAAATTAAAATGAGGAAAAGGGTTAAAGAATGAGATTCCCAAAACTACTTCACCAGGACATTCCACAAATCTGCATGATCCAGTGCAAATCTTCAAAGGAAAAGTTGACAACAACATGTAATGAAATGAAAGCGCTTCTATTTGAACACAGCATTCACCAGTACATATCTAGAAATCAACATGAAGATTACTTAAGGTTTACAATCAAGATGTAATCTGAAGCTTCATATCCATTCAATATGCTCAAGAACAGGTACATTTACAGTGATCTGAAGAAAGAACCTTGACATTTCAACAATTCAGTCCTCATTAGTCTCAGCAATTCAATCTCCTATATTAAATTGGCTTGGTTTGATTTTGAATAAGTGACCTCCCCTTCTTTATGACAAGTTCTAGCCCATATATAGAACAAATGCCAGAAAACAATTACAATAATCCAATGATTGTGATCCTCCCAACACAATCAACGGTCTAGATGAAAAGCACATGTTTTGCCAGACTGGCAAATTATACAGCTAGCACAGAATATTCCAGCATCTTTGATTTGATTCGGTCTCCAGCTGGCAAACAGCATATTTGACAATATCCTCCTCATCGCTCAAGGTCATGTTGCCTCCATGTGCAACCCTGGAATTATCAGCTACAAGATCTTGCAATAAACAGACAAGCATTAAGCACAACAGCATTTAATAAACAGCAAGAAAAATGAACATTTCATTAAACAGGCCCCAAATTGTGCAAATACGGGTAATCGGGTTCCAAATCCATGAAAATTATGCATTAAATGCATATACATCGTTAAAATACCTGGGTCAACCATCGTTGACCAACATCAGGATATCGGGCCCCAAATGGTTTCAAAACCTATCGCTTTATTTTCCCACCTATTTCTTTCTGTATATCAGGCTTTGACTTCCTTTTATATATTGGGTTATATCTCAGTATGATCATGCAGGCAAAAACATACAAGGAACTCTTTGCATTTAACTTTCCTTTCTAATCCGTGGTTTGCATCATCAGCATGCATATCGGGTGATATATCATGATTATGCAAACCCACAAAATATACATGGCCTTTTCTATATTTAAATTTCATTTGGCATCCGGTGCTTGTCTATCATCAGATTGTATATCATGCACCTTCCAGTTCTTATATATCAGTGTAACCAAACCCGTCGGGGTGACAAAACAGAGCAAGGCCAATATCTAATCTTACACCGATGACCACTTTCCATAGGTGAGACCAAACCAATCGGCGAGAAAAAAATAATTTCCATCGATGCCAAAAGTCAGGCCGAAGACCTTATCTCTGTCAAAGAGATACTTACGATTGGTGATAAAATATCCAACATCACCAATGTCCAAGGCTATACCGATGGGCTCCCCTCGGCGAGGCACCTCCCATCGGGGAGATAATACAGAGCAAGGCTGAGAGCAAAAATTACATCGATATGCGGTGGCCCCAACAGGACTTTCTTTTAGTATTCTCCAACACACATAGAATTGTATGTACCACCTTATCGAACTTCATTAAAATGTCCATTCTAACTTTTATCCATGTAGATTCTGAACATGCACTTAGTTAATGAGGCATATTAATCAAAATGACTCCTTTTCACGGATCAGGACATGATGGTGATGTCACCATCGGAAACAGGCTCCATTATCATGCTACAGGACGACCTCATGATCATACCAAAGGAAATTCAGGGGGTTTTCAAATATGATCCTGTTGTTAGGAATATCACCTTCCATATTATATATGATGTCACCATCATGTTTAGTTTCTGTATATCGGGGGAAAGAATGACATCATCATCATCATCATCATGTCGAAGGAAAATAGGAGGATTTAAAATATGATCCTGCTGTCGACGAATATCACCCCTTTGAAAAAGATAATATCATCATCATGTCACGTCCGACTTGCACACAAATAAATGTATGTATACCGCAATGCATATACGATACAAGACACATGCAACGATTAAATGCTCTTTAATAAATCTTCGGGTCCGAAGTGTATGCATATTATCAATATGCAGGATATTAACAAATATGACCCTCTTCATCGAATGGAATATGATGGTGACGTCATCGTCATATTCGGGCTTCATTAAAATGCAAAAGATGACGTCACCGTCATGTTTAGCGAAAATCAGTCATACTAGTAAATATGACCCTCTTTTGAATATGTGAATGCTTTGACAGGTAAATGACCTTCTAATAGGAATTTGACGTGCGCATGCAAATATGCAGATGGTAGATTTTCTAAGTAGGGTGATATTATAATATCAGCGTGATATTATAATATCGGGTGATGTTATAATATCATGATGACCGTTGTTATGAAATATGACCCTCTCAAAATCATGTTTGACTAAACCTTTGACCTGTCATAACTTTCTCATTTGGACAAATTTCAGGGTGATGTAAAAGGCGAACCTGCCTAGAATTTCAAGCTCTTTCACATGGAAAGCTTTCTGAGATAGATTCAAACTTTGAAATTTAGTTTCAGATTTCAAGATCACAAATATACCTGACATTAGGCATATGCATACTGACTGATATGACTTTTACCGTTACCGCCCAGGGCACAAAACAAGGGAACAAGCCAGCAAAGTTGGGTCCCTATTTTGCCAAGTCAAAATGGGGCGTGTTGTGTAACCACACAACAACTTGCTACTAAAGAAAATAACAAAATTCAAATAATTCAAAAGGTGAGGATAAGTTAAAACATAAATTTCCAACTCCTATTAAGCATGAGCATCCTAATCTTCTCTAACTGGTATCATGTTCATCACTATAACAATGAATTGATAAGGGATCAAGTGTGTGCACGTGATTCATATACTCATCTTGAAAGTGAGTTGAATAAACCAGTGACTGGTTTTAGGCTACATAGTTTGGTTCATCCCTCATAGCCAACCAGATAGATCCTTGCTGCCAGCAGGCGTCCATAGCCCCGGCAAGGTTATCGTTGTAATTCTCCTAAGTAGAACCCCACTGCCAGCAAGCGTTTATAGCTCCGGTAGAGTTACTTAGATGACTTAATCTGGATTTTAGTAAATCCCTCTTTTATTTTATATTTTGAAATTGATTTCATAAGATATAATAGTTATAGCTTCATGATGCAAGGAGTAGTCACTTGCTGAGATTAAGTTGAGAATTGCAATGGTAGCAAGGGCAACCTTTAGATTTTTCACTTAACGCCTACACTGATATGTTCAATAAACCCAAGGCTGTTAGGTGTGTCATTGTGAGGATCGCCTTGACTCAAGAAAAAGTAGTACTGATGAATATGATACCATAGACTTGATCAAGAATACCTACACTGATATGAGTTACAACCTATAGAAAAACTTATATCCAACTTTTGAATTCTAACAATTTCTGCAGTGTTCTTAAGTAACAAGGTGCACCAATTTTGCCCAAGCAAAACAAAAGCTCAACCACGTAAAACACAAAGCAAACAAACTATACAAACAACTAACCTACAAAAAGGAAACAATAGAAAGCAAAACAAGCAGACTGTACAAACAACTAACCTAAAAAACTATATACAAACCACTACTAGGCAAACAAAAACTAGAAAAAGACCCAAATACACCTGTATTTGCATACTTCTTTTGATTGTGCAGGATCATTAGGGTATTAGTTATGGTTCTCAACCTAGCAAATTTATCTTTATATTCTGAAAAATATTGTGATATTCTGAATTCACTGTACTCAACAGAATAACTCTTGATGATCAGCAACTGAGGAAGCTCATCATGTTCATGATTAATCCATGTGCATGTTTTATCTTTTGAATTTCCTTAATCAAAGCAATAATCAACATCATTTACTGTGGAAAGGAAAAATACAATCTGATGTATCTCTGGTCCTGTTGAACATGCTTGTTCATTGCCAGCTGATCTTCCATTTAACTCTATCTTTTCATTGCTTGGCTCAATATTTAGTCTCACTTCATTTTGAAGGATGTATGACTCTTGATGTATTAATTCTTCATCTTTATCTAGCTTTGTTCCTTCATTCTAGACATTCAATTCATCTCTAATTCAGGAAACGTCTCAATGTTCTCTTCAATTCTCTGCACATCAACATCTAAATGAGTATCTTTATCATCATAACCTAATATACAGAAATTTATCATTTCTAAATCACTTGACTGTAAAGAAGAATTCGCATTCCACTGATAGGAATACTTCCCTGTTTCATTTTCAAAATATTTCTGGAGTGACGTCTGATCATGCACAACAACTCCAAAGTCTTTTGCATTTTCATCTTTCAAGAATTGTTCATTAAATAATTCACACTCTCCATCTAGTAGAATGCCTGGTTCCATTAAGTTGCAACATTCTTGTATTTGATCATTCAATTCAACCCAGTTAGATAGTAAATTAGCATTTATTTTCTTTTCTATGACTCCCTGAGTTACCATCATAGGAATTTCATCATCAGCAGTGCATTTAAATTGTTCTACTATCTGTTTACACTTCTCTTTACCATAGAATGACTCCAGGAAAGATGTTTCAGCATCCTTATCCAAAGTATTAGGATCAGAATCAAATACCTTATCCTAACAAGTGGTTTCCTCTATATGATTTTCAAAAGACTCATACCTGCACTCCTTTTTTGAAGAACTCCTATCAATATCACCATAAAATGACTCAAGGAAAGACGTTTCACTTTCTTTAACCTCTAAGACCGGTTCAGCTATTGTATTTTCTAGAATCTTCTTCAACATGACCAAGCAAGGGTAGCAATCTCTCTCTGAATGCTCTTCATCATGTAATCTGCACCAGCTTTCAATCAGGACATCATCAATGGGTAAACCTAATAATTGACCACACTGTATATTTCTAGACAAGTATAATTCAAAATCATTAAAGTGGTCCACTTCAGTGTCCAGACAACTAATAACTTCTGGTGCTATATTTGCTTGTTGCTCCAGAATCTCTTCATTATCTTGCCAGACTTCAGCCCTGAACACATCCAGAAAGAATATTAATCCTTTCAAATATAAATCCAACCTTGTAAGGAAAGTTAAACAATTAATTTCACTGTGTTCCACAGTCCTGTGTATCCTGCAATAGGTAGATAAACCAAAGTTAGATAAACTTTGAGGATAAAGCTGCCTATTCAAAGTTTCTTGAAATAAAGGAATGTTAATTTGATAATTGCCTTCATATGCATCCATCAAAATGAGACTCTATTTCAATTCTTTAGGATTTTTTGTTTTAATTTTAATGAGATCTATCATATCTCAGAATAAAACTTGAAAGTTCAATAAATCAAACAAATCTTTGAAGCTTTGAGCTAGATATTTGCAAAGGTGCAACCAAAACCTCTCAGATAAGAGATATTTGCAGACATTTAACTCAAATGATGAAATATTTATGCGATATTTGCAGAAATCCAGAAATTTCCAGCTTCACCCTCCTTCTAGCGCTAATTTATGTTGGTCATGATGTTAGTAATTCACAAACATAGAATAAAAGTTACACAACAACCTTTACTCATCTTGAAAGATATGATGAATTTAGAGAATTCATGATCCCAATTCTCTGTTGATTAGTTCTTAATCTTCTGACGTTACTCAGTGGTTGATGTGTGTTGCTGTTAATCATTTAGGGGCCTTACGTTCTTTAGTAATTTTTGCAAAGTTCATCATTATTTCTCCAAATATCCTACTCTATATGTCTACTCTACATAAATCTCCAATAATTCTACCTCTGCACTATGAATTCACTCAAATAATATGCCTACAGGCTGATATTTACGTGATTTCTACCAGTATCTATGATTCTTTGCATGATATTTTCAATACTACATGCATTTAGCTCAAATATGCTAATGATTTTTAGTTACCTATGAGATGTCAGCATATTTCTTTGTTCTGCTTGTTATTTATCATGATTTGTAGTTATGGAAGTGATTTTAATAAAATTAAAATGAGGAAAAGGGTTAAAGAATGAGATTTCCAAAACTACTTGACTTAGATCATTGATCCACATACAAGCTCCCATACATGCAATGAAAAGAAGGAAACTAGAATCATACTTCACCAGGACATTCCACAAATCCGCATGATCCAGTGCAAATCTTCAAAGGAAAAGTTGACAACAACATGTAATGAAATGAAAGCGCTTCTATTTGAACACAACATTCACTAGTACATATCCAGAAATCAACATGAAGATTACTTAAGGTTTACAATCAAGATGTAATCTGAAGCTTCATATCCATTCAGTATGCTCAAGAATAGGTACATTTACAGTGATCTGAAGAAAGAACCTTGACATTTCAACAATTCAGTCCTCATTAGTTTCAGCAATTCGATCTCCTATATTAAATTGGCTTGGTCTAATTTTGAATAAGTGACCTCCCCTTCTTTATGACAAGTTCTGGCCCATATATAGAACAAATGCCAGAAAATAGTTACAATAATCCAATGATCATGATCCTCCCAACACAATCAATGGTCCAGATGAAAAGCACACGCTTTGCTAGACTGGCAAATTATACAGCTGGCATAGAATATTCTAGCATCTTTGATTTGATTCGGTCTCCAGCTGGCAAACAGCATATTTGACAATATCCTCCTCATCGCTCAAGGTCGTGTTGCCTCCATGTGCAACCCTGCAATTATCAGCTACAAGATCCTGTAATAAATAGACAAGCATTAAGCACATCAGCATTTAATAAACAGTAGGAAAAATGAACATTTCATTAAACAGGCCCAAATTGTGCAAATACGGGTAATTGGGTTCTAAATCTGTGAAAACTATGCATTAAATGCATATACATCATTAAAATACCTGGGTCAACCATCGCTGACCAACATTAGGATATCGGGCCCCAAATGGTTTCAAAACCAATCACTTTATTTTCCCGCCTATTTCTTTCTGTATATCAAGCTTTGACTTCCTTTTATATATCGGGTTATATCTCAGTATGATCATGCAGGCAAAAACATACAAGGAACTCTCTGCATTTAAGTTTCCTTTCAAATCCGTGGTTCGCATCATCAGCATGCATATCGGGTGATATATCATGATCATGCAAACCCACAAAATATACACGGCCTTTTCTATATTTAAATTTCATTTGGCATCCAACGCTTGTATATCATCAGGTTGTATATCATGCACCTTCCAGTTCTAATATATCGGTGTAACCAAACCCGTCAGGGTGACAAAACAGAGCAAGGCCGATATCTAATCTTACACCGATGACCACTTTCCATCGGTGAGACCAAACCAATCAGAGTGATAAAAACAATTTCCATCAATGCCAAAAGTCAGGCCGAAGACCTTATCTCTGTCAAAGAGATACTTATGATCAGTGATAAAACATCCAACATCACTGATGTCCAAGGCTATACCGATGGGCTCCCCTCGGTGAGACACCTCCCATCGGGGAGATAATACAGAGCAAGGCCGATAGCAAATATTACACCGATATGTGGTGGCCCCCACATGACTTTCTTTTAGTATTCTCCAACACACATAGAATTGTATGTACCACCTTATCGAACTTCATTAAAATGTCCATTCTAACTTTTATCCATGTAGATTCTGAACATGCACTTAGTTAATATGAGGCATATTAATCAAAATGACTCCTTTTCATGGATCAGGACATGATGGTGATGTCACCATTGGAAACAGGCTCCATTATCATGCTACAGGATGACCTCATGATCATACCAAAGGAAAATCAGGGGGTTTTCAAATATGATCCTGCTGTTAGGAATATCACCTTCCATATTATATATGACGTCACCGTCATGTTTAGTTTCTGTATATCGGGGGAAAGAATGACATCATCATCATCATCATCATGTCGAAGGAAAATAGGAGGATTTGAAATATGATCCTGCTGTCGATGAATATCACCCCTTTGAAAAAGATAATATCATCATCATGTTGCATCCGACTTGCACACAAATAAATGTATGTATACTGCAATGCATATACGATACAAGACACATGCAACGATTAAACGCTCTTTAATAAATCTTCAGGTCTGAAGTGTATGCATATTATCAGTATGCAGAATATTAACAAATATGACCCTCTTCATCGAATGGAATATGATGGTGACGTCATCGTCATATCCGAACTTCATTAAAATGCAAAAGATGACATCACCGTCATGTTTAGCGAAAATTAGTCATATTAGTAAATATGACCCTCTTTTGAATATGCGAATGCTTTGACAGGTAAATGACCTTCTGATAGGAATTTGACGAGCGCATGCAAATATGTAGATGGTAGATTTTCTAAGCAGGGTGATATTATAATATCAGCGTGATATTATAATATCGGGTGATGTTATAATATCATGATGACCATTTGACTATATGACCCTCTCAAAATCATGTTTGACTAAACCTTTGACCTGTCATAACTTTCTCATTTGGACAAATTTCAGGGTGATGTAAAAGGCAGACCTGCCTAGAATTTCAAGCTCTTTCACATGGCAAGCTTTCTGAGATAGATTCAAACTTTGAAATTTAGTTTTGGATTTCAAGATCACAAATATACTTGACATTAGGCATATGCATACTGACTGATATGACTTTTACTGTTACTGCCCAAGGCACAAAATAAGGGAACAAGCCATCAAAGTTGGGTCCCTATTTTTCCAAGTCAAAATGGGGCGTGTTGTGTAACCACACAACAAGTACCTATCAATCACATAATGCATCACCTCTCCAAAGCACCTGTTTATAAAGAAAATACAAGGCAAAAATGGCTCCGCATTGAGATGGGCGTCCAACATGGCCTCATGGCCCAAAACCCATGCCTATGGACACTTGTCCAACACTGTAGGATGTTCCTAACACTTGTCAAGTCACCCCATCCCAAAGAGGTCACCTATTTCCAAAATGGGCAATGACAGATGCTCTTACAACTCTTACAACTGTCATAGAATCTGTCATAGCTGTCATAACTTACAGTTGCAAGAGAATCTATCATACACAGGCTATAACTAGCATATTCTCTTACAACATGTCATAACCTACCTTGGAGCACCCAAATATTCCTTTTTCAAAGATGCTTCTTGACACGTGTCCATACCTGTCATAGGATCTTCTATTTCTGACTCCTAGATGTCATAACTTTGTCATAGGAATCTGTCATGACCATTTCGGTCAATATTCCCTTACACACATTCCAAGATGCTAACACATGGAAAAATATTCCTACCACTAAGTGGGATGCCTATCTCCTAATGTGAGGACAAATTTACATGTGGTCATATGCCATGTAGGATGACACATCACTGTGCCAACTCCCACAAGATGACAACATAGGATTTGCATCCTAATTATACAATAGGCAATAAATAAAAAAATACAATGAAATAATACAAGGAATTACCAAGGTTGAGACACCTTAATTCCCAACATTCTCCCACTTGTCAAACACCTTGTAAGAGCTAATAGAAATAATAGGATTTGACTGTTATAAGCCAAGAGGCCCATAGACTTTGAACACCATCTGAACTTCTCTATGCCCACTGGCTTCGTCAATGCTTCTGCAACATTCTTCAAAGTATCTATCTTCTCAAAATTTACCTTCCCATCCTCTACCATGTCTCATACGAAGTGAAACTATACATCAATATGCTTTGTTTTGGCATGGAAAGTTGGACTCTTCTCTAGGAAAATCACACTTTGACTGTCACAACAGATCGTAATCTATCTTACATCAACACCAATATCTGAACACAATCTCTTAAACCAAATGGCTTCCTTGCAAGCATGAGTTGCTGCCATGTACTCAACTTCTATCATGGACAAAGCAACCATAGGTTGTCACTTACTCATCCAACTAATTGCAACACCAAACATAGTGAACACATAGGCACTGGTCGATCTCCTGCTACCAATGTCACTTGCCCAATAAGAATCCACAAATCCATGAATACAAACTGAATGCAGAGGTCCTATAACATTACCATGATAACATATGGAATACTTAGAAGTACCCCTCAAATATATGAACACTCGCTTAACTGCATCCCAATGTACCCATCTAGGACTAGCCATAAATCTGTTGATGGGTGTTTTTAACACTCAACAACGCAGGTATGATTGGTGGTATCACACCTCTCTTGAAAAGTATCTTACCCTAAGTAAGACTACTCCAAGGTTTCTACAGCTAGGTCTTAGCTTGCTTGGAATCTCTTAGTGAAATGTACTAGCTATGACAACAAGGGGTCTTACATGTAGTTGACAGATTTAGACAATTTGGACAGCGATTCATGCAAACCCTTTATAATTTAAGATGATGAGACAATGCAAAATGCTGCTAAAATACCTAATCTAAAAATTGTTTTCAAAAAAAAATTACAAAAGGAGATAGGGTTTTAGAAAGTCCTAAGTGACATTCACAATCTATATGGACTGCTATAGGTAGACAAATGTTCTGAAATCTTAACCAATTTTCTGAGTTACCAAACTAAATGGATGTTACAGCACTGTAGAAAATGATGTTATCCTCAATTGAGATCTAGAGATTTTTAGATTACATACGTTCATCAAATACCCAATAATGGCACAATTTAACTTACGAAATGCAATTGAACTAAGCACAAACTATTAGTCCAGGCTAACTTTGCATAGTCACTTACAATTAGCAAGAAACTAAAAGTATGGACTAAGAACATTCATCAAATACCTTTAACGAACCATAAATATTGCAAAAGCACAATTAACTAATTAATGGAGATCAAGAAGCAAACCATGAAAACTAGATAAGCAAATACAATACACAAATTCTCAGGAAACTGCAGAAACTTGCTTTGTATTAACTTCAAATGGTAGATCATCAACAATTCAGCATCAAGAGTCTTACAAATGAGAGAGAAGGTAGCCCTTTATATAGGAAAGGTGCCATACTAAGTTTTTGAATGAATGGTGGAGATTAACTCAACACTAATGGTCCAAATTTGACATCATTTAATGCAATTAAAACAGCTCATCACAATCTCGGATTACATTTTGTCTCTTATGAAAAAGATGAAAAATGACCCCCAAATACATTGAACCTGGACAATTTGAATACCCATTTAAATACATATATAGAAAAGACCATTTTCAAGGCATAATAAGGACAAAATAGCATCACATGTCCTTCTAAATATAGCAATTTACATTAGTGATGGGATTACATTTCAAAATATTCAAGAACATGCTAAGGTTCATCATCCAAATCTACTTTGTCTTCCTCTACCATTTTGTTGCCATAGCTAACCCAGGCTGATAATACTAGATTGATATCTGTGGGGTCCGGGTTATTGAGGTGGTTGACATGATATCTAAAAATCTCCAACTCTTGACTATATCGATTATACATTTTTTCCACGTCCTTCTTTCCTTTATGAAAGGTATTAAAGTCAGTTCTGAGGTCACTGACTCTGTCCAGTTTGGCTTCCACACTCAATTCAGTATCTTCAAAAACTATTTTATGCAGCTTATCTTTACATCCCTTCACATCATATGGCACCAAGTCATCACAAGCCATCACAAGGAAGTCCTTCAGGGTGTCATTTATTTCATAAATAAGAGTCAATATATTTTCTTTTGCCACTCTGTAGGCTTCCCTAATGCTGTCAAAAACTTCCTTTCTCAATTTTATTTGTTGATACCAAGTTATAGATTTGTGCAGTCTATCTCTTGTCAAAATATTTTTAGACAGCAGTGTCTGAGCAGGAAAATCTCTGATTGCTTGCACTCAAGGGAATACCTGAGAATAGTATTCATCAAAAGATTAACATTCCTCATGCAAGTCTTTCCAATGTTACCGAAGTTGAACCAAATTCTTCTGAAATTCAGCTACGGCATCAATTGCCTCACACCCTTTCTCACACACTTTGATCATCCATTTCTGAGTTCCTATGGATAGGGTCTGAACTTCATTGAGTTTGGACACTTCATCTCTTGACAACAAAGTAGGCACTATCCTTAGCTCACCCTCAAAGTCAATTGGTTTTATCAAAAATTGCAAACAGGCTCTGAATTCTTCATTTTTCTATTTCAACTCCTTTTTTGTGAGTTAATCTTTGTCTAATTGTTCCAGGATTGAAGTAACAGATCCCTTGAACTCATTAACCTTTTGAGCTCTTGTAGCTGGTCCCAAGTTCATCTTTGTTATCATATAATCCTCAGCTCTAACTTGTTCTCTATTTGCATCAGCTGGAGGGACAACTACTTTTGTTATCTTGGATCTTGTGGCATCTTTATAAATTTTGGACAGCACTTTAGTTTTCTTCTATTTCTTTGTTTTTTGTGCTTGTGACATAATAGCACTCAATTCCAATTTCATAATTTCCACTCAAGGCTCTGGATATGCCATTCTACTTTGTGGCCAATCAGGTGCTGAGGAAGAAGGCTCTGTAGACCCATCAAGGTTCTCATTGTCTATACTAGGTGGCCCTTCAAGTAACCTTTCTTTTTGTTCTGATTCTTTATCCATATCATCTTCATCATTTGCAATATTTCTCTAGTTTACCAATATATCCTTTTGAGCTGCTCCTAGGATTACTTCTATTTGGTTCTTTTCTGGAGGACTATATGAGATCTCAATTATTTCCGTGTTTGCTATTTCAGCCAAAGACTCATTAGGTATCTCTTTCTCTATCTCTTCAAACACATCCATCTCTAGCTCTTGTTCTTGGAGACCCAATTTAGTACATACTTTCTCTATGCCTTGCAATAGTGGCACAACCAAAGGAGTTGAATTTTGGTCTATGACAGCTAGTGAGATAAGGGTAGCAGATGATAAGGGGTGGCAATTGAAGGTAAGCTAATTTGTTTCAAGTTGGCAAAGGTAGAAGACCCTAAAGCTAGTGGGATGGAAGAAGTTGGTAGGATAGAGGAAATGACAATGAGTGAGGTGAGGGACAAAGTAGGCAAGGGGAGAGGTAGAAGAATGGTAGAAATAGGAGGCAATGCAAGGGAAGTGGAAAGTGAAATAGAAGATATGGAAGGCAAGGATGTGGTGGTGATGGAAGAACATGAAGAAGTAGTAGTGGAGGAAATGGGGCTGCTAGGAGTGCTTGAGGCCACTGCTAATGGACAAGAGACAGTTGAAATGGCAATTGAGGGTGAGGAAGCAGTAGGGGTATCCTCCTTAATGATAGTTACAGGAGAAGTAGGACCAATAGTGGAAACATCAAGGGAAGATGCAATAGTAGAAGCAATTGGGGAAAGTACAGCAACACCTACACTTGGGGCAGTAGGAGGTGGAGAAGCTAGCAGGCTGGTGTTATTAGGAATTGTAGTAGGAGCAATCTCCATGGCCTAGCTAACACTCTTTGCTTTGGCTTTCTTAATTTTAGACCTTTCTCTTGGTCCACTAGGCATATCTCTCTTCTTTGATGCCCTTGTCCCAGTAGCAGGTGGCATGTCCTTCTTTTGTGCCTTAGGAGTAGCCTTCTTACTCTTCTGTGCTTTGGCCTTTTCTACCAAGGGTATATGATCTTCACTCTCTGATCTCATGACAAGTCCTTGGGCTATCTCTACTTCTTCAATTATCTCTATGGCTTCATCCTCTTCTCCTTCAGATTCTTTCTCAAACTCAAGCTCAGTGTATGTGAGCTATATCTCCTATATTTCCAAGGCAGTAATCTAGCCTCTTACCCAAGCTTTACTCAGTCTGATTGGTTCCTTCATCACAACATCTAGGGATCTTTCTTTAGCATTAGCCCAATTGGGCAAGGGGATTGGTTGATGGCACTGTACCTCCCAAGCTCCTCTATACATTACATTTTCATCATCTTCCAGCTAATTAGGGAATGCAATAATATGGAACTTTCTTATGAACACCAAGGATAATCTAGAGTGGGCCCTTTTCATAACTTCATAGTTGTCCAGGCAATTAGCCCAAAAATCTTCTATATGCATTCTATGCAACAATTTCTTGCTTACAAACCTTTCCATTACCCTATTCGGATCAAAATGATTTCTTTTGGTATAGTAATGGAGGTTGAGTAGTTGGAGCTTAGTGTCAGAGTGCTCAGTTGCTCCTAATGAAGCACATGCATAATTTCCTTTGCCTAGCAGAATAGGGAATTGAACATTTGTTCTATGCAGATGTTTTAGCTATTCAACACAAGTTATCATCTGTCTGGACAATTCCAAAAGAACTATCTTATTTGTGGGGTATCTAGGTAGTCTATAAGCTGCTCCAGTGAAGCCTTGTACTCTCAAATATGTGAACTTCTCAAATTGTATATACCACCTTCCATACTTGGTGACTTCATCCATGGCTTCGGTGGATATCCTAAGAGCTATGTTTCCTTGTAGTAATTTGGTTATATACATAGTAAATTCATCATTTACTCTCTTAAAATGCATAGGAGATTGGGACAATGTCAGCTGTGTGTAGCATTCATAGACTTTGATCTGATATTGCTCATCATTCCCTACTTCTCCAACTTTGGATAATCTAGGATACTCAGTTCTCCTTGCCAATGCATATACTACATATGAAGTCCACCTAAAAATTATTTATCTTTGAAGTCACTGAAAGCTTGATGCATGTTATCACTCAGGATCTGTACCCAATGGAACTTGGTACCTTTTAATATTTCTTCAATGATAAAGAACATCCACCCTTCAAAGGTTGATGTTGTGGGTAACCCAAAGATTCTGCTGAACAAGGTTACTAGGTCCCCTATATCCTCACGGAAGTCACTCCTATACAAAACTTGAGGAAATTGATAAGGGCAGACATCTTACTCTTTTCCCACTGTTCATTCATGTGCTTCCTACATCCATTTTCATCTTTTTTGTATGTGGCCTCTTAATTTGCCTTATTTGGCATGGTCATCATTGGATGCCAGGGGATCCCAAAGATTTTAGCTAAGGATGGCAGACTTAGGTCTGCTAGCACATCCCCATTGCCATTTTGTATGGTCCTAGTCATGATGTCATACCTCCATGCACAAGCAACTATCAGTTCTGCACATTGAGCGGATGTCGAGAAGGCAATAGCTTCTGCAATCCTACTATCTTTCACTTTCTTGGCTCTCAAGGTTGGACTTGGTCCAAATACTCTAAGTCTGAAATCATCTAGGTCAATGTGACCTTGGTCTGTATCTCCTATATCCTTCCATCCAGTGGAGATCTTTGTCTCGGGAGGGATGCCTTTGAACTCGTACCTCATGATTTGGGCTCTTGCAGTCATTTAGCCTACATGACTAGACCTTATAAGTCTTGATGCCTTTGAAATGGTTTTCCTAACTCCTAAGTTTAAAAACCTATGATTATCAAGTCAACTACTACATTACTAAGCCATGTTATGCTAAATGAGTCTAATATGCATCTACCAAGTTACCACTATATGCCTATGAGAACGCATAAGTCTGATATTTACTAATCAATACATTTATTACATGATCAAATGATGAAGCAATCCTAAATTAATACATGCAATAAATACTTTAATGCTACAAAATCCTAATTAAAACATGTAAAACATTATGACTTCCTAAATGCAGCAATTAGTTCCTCTTGACAGACATTTCCCCTTTGAAATTTCTCTTAAAACAATTAATTTACCAAATTTGTGCTAATTTTGGGGTCAACTGACCTACAAAGGGTAAAGTGGGAATTTGAAGGTCCACTGACTTGGCGGGGAAATCAAGGTCCTTTGACTCATTGATATATTAGCATTCAGGTCACTTGGTTATTGCAACACTTTTGCGGGGATTTCTTTGTCATCTGACTTGCGGAGGCTTTGAATGGGACCGCCTTGGATTACTCATTGAGGTTGGTCAGTTGAGTTTCCAGCACAAGTCGATGCAAATGATCTTCAGCACTAAACAAATTTATTACCTTTGTGTAGGTTTTGGTGTCACCCGACCTTGCGGAGATTTTGAATGTGACCAACTAAGTAGGTGAGGGAACCTTTCGGTGCAAGGTCAGAGGGGTTAATTCCAATGCGAAGATACACTTTGTGGAATTTTTAGGTCTTATGGACTTCCAGGAAGATTGGGTGAGTCCGACTTAAGTTGAAGAAGTCATCTTTCAGCGCAAAGTGAGTTTTGGGATGGTGCAGGACTTTAAGTATCCTCTAACCAAGTCGGTTGAAGCAATAAATGGTGCAAGGTCAGAGAAAAGGGTTTTTAGTGCAAGGCATGCCTAAGACTTTGGTGGGAGATTTCAAGGTCACTAACTAATTTGGTTTGATCACAAGGTTTTTATGGTTAGTCGGATGGATTTTGGCACAATCTTCGAAGGGTCGATTCTAAACCTAGCAAGCAAATTGCTTGTTTCATTCATCATTTTGGTCACGACAAAGTAAAATTTTTGGTATAACTTGATGAATTTTGTTTAGGGCTTACACCAGGGTTTTGAAAAAATATTCTTAACAATTGACATTTCTTAGGGTTTCAAAAGTAATCATTACAATTCAAGAGAGAAACCCTAATTCCTACTTTTGAACTTAATCATTTATGGAAAAATGTGTTTATAGCATGTTTCAAAGAGATTGATCTAACAAAGTTTACATTCAAATGAAACCCTAACTGGAAAAACTGACCCTAAGCGGATAGAAAGAGCTCCTACCTGATTCACAGAGTTGAAAATGTGATGAACTAATCAGGCAGTGACGATTTTGTTTGAATTCAAGGGCGATATTCGTCAAGTTGATCCTAAATTTGTCCTCTAGAGCTCTTTTAATCAATCAACAAGATGCAAAAATGAGCTCTAAAATAGGTCGAGGCATCTTTTATTCCCGTTATCACCTTCCATAAATGCAGGGAGTATAAGTGGTCAGTCATGGCATTCGGTAGAAATTTAGGGTTTGCGCGGGATTTGGTCACCATTGACTTGGTAGAACTTTGGCCTATCACTGACTTGGTCAGTGGTCAATATTTTTAGCGCAGAGCTGATCGAACATATTTTAAGCGCTTTACGGGGGTTTGGGGTTCCTTAAACTCATGGAGATTTTTTAGGTCTCCAACCTAGTTGGCATATATGAATTATAGCATAAAGTCGAGGACCGTTGTTTTTAGTGCTTGGTCGGTGAATGAGGAAAGCAGCACAAAGTTTGGTCAGTCGTGGAAATGATGCTAAGTTGGAGGCAATGAATTTCAATGCAAAGGTTAGATGGAGGGATTTTTAGCACAAAGAACATTTAGACCTAGTTTTATTGAATGCAAACACTTGGACTTAGTAGATTTTGGAATGACCTATTGACATCAATTTTCTAACATGGCAAGAAATGTATTTTGACCACTTTTGACAACTTAGGAGATGAAAAACCCAATTGATACTCTAAACCAAAATTTGTAAGAGGGGGTCCCTATTTTGTGAAATGGGGCATGTGTGTGAGGCACAACAAATGGCGACTCTACTAGGAAATGCTCCAGAGCATTTTGAAGATAAAATTTTAGTTCAAACCCATAATCTTCTGTGTTTCCTACACATTAGATGAGAAAACATGATATCCTATCAAAGAATCAAAGATCAATAACCAGTGCAACCATCCATATCCTGAAAACTTGAGTGTGTGCAATTTCATTCATTCCCATCCCTTAGCGACTAAGCTTATCTTAGATCCTTTGCATTATGCTACGTGATTAGTACACACCTTCTGAACTACATGGACATTGCCCCACTGCCAGCGAGCGTCTATAGCCCCGATGGGTTTGTCTCAAAATTCCACTCAAGCAGAGCCCCACTGCCAGTTAGGCATCCATAGTACCAGTAGAGTTTACTTGATCATCCATCTAACTGAGTTATGATATGTTATTATGATTTTCTTTGTATTTCTTTCTCTGATTGATGGATTGATATTTCATTAAGATTAAATCAATAGAGTACAATGCAATACCGCTACCCTTATGATAACTCAACCAGTTGGATGTGGACTCTTGATGGCGGCAAAGGTGGACCTTAGATTTTTCACTTAATGCAATATCACCAAGACTCACTTAGCTACTTCAAGATTATTTAAAGTGTGAGAGATATATGGTTAGAAAACATTTTAGGCGCATCGACTAATGACTCCTTTCCAATGAACAGACATCATACTCCCTGGTATAATAGTGGAACCCACAATAAGACCTAAGAAGAACTTCGGTTTCTCAAAGAAAGACTACAGATTATTCGCCCAACAAAGAAGCACTTGCTGGTTCATATAACTACCACCACATTCTAGAAACAAAGACCTCATGCTAAAGCAAGCACAACAAGCAAAAAGAGAAGCAAAAAAGACAAATAACTAAGCAAAAAGACACCTAACAACTACAATAAATGAAAGTAAGAAAGCAAACTAATCTAACAACACCCTAATCTAACCAAAGCAGAGAAGAAACATAGCTATGAAAGGCCTTCTGTATTTTTGATTTAGTTCTATATTGGGTTAAAGCTCATGAGAAGAAAGGTGAGCATGGTAAGTTTGATAAACTTTGGTTGGGTCTATATCAAATCTATGAGATCCTTGGTGATAACACATATTGACTGAAGAGCCTTATTGGTGAGGAGCTTCCATTGCCCGTCAATGGATAGTTCCTAAAGCACTACTTCTAGGCTTGGGAGGCATTCTTGCCTCCCCTTAGTATATCTTGGCTCTCTTGTCAAACTATCATTTCACTACACCTCGGTGCTTAGAAAAGTTTTCTATGGCAGCATCACGTTTCTCTTCAAGGTGCAGTAATTGGGCTAATCAGGAGGACAGATGGTCATCAGTTTCAAGATAGTCTTGCATGAATTGTAGGATAGGGATCCTCAAGTGAATGGGAAAGATTGGCTCAGTTCCATAGAATAAATGATAGGGTGATGTTCCCAATGTGGCCTTGTGTCTAATTTTATTAGTCCATAAAGCAAATCTGAGTTGAGTATGTCAATCCCTGGGGTTTTTATCTAGTAGTTTCTTGACTACTTTGAGCAGGTTTTTGTTTGTGGATTCAACTACCCCATTCCCTTGTGGATAGTAATTAGACTAGAATTCCAGAATGATCCAATAATCAAATGCCCAGTTAAAAAATGCAGGACCATTGTCACAAACTAAAGAAAATGGGCATCCAAACCTGGTAATAATATGCTTTTCAATAAATTCAATGACTACCTCTGTGGTGCATTGTTTACAAGATATTGCTTCAGACCATTGGGTGTAGTAGTTAGTAGCGGTCAGAATATACTTGTGGCCTGCAGAGGAGGGCGGATTGATCATACTGATAAACTCGAGGCCCCACTATGCAAATGGTCATACCTCCACAACTAGTTGCAGTGGTATGGCAGCATTTCATTCTCTGGTTGCAGCGGTCTAACATGTATGGCAGGTTCTTACATGTGAGTAAGCATCTTTGAACAAAGTAGGCCAGTAATACCTAGCCCACAGAATTTGATTGGTCATTGAATGAGCTGATCCATGACCTGTTCCAAACTTTTCGTGAAAACTAGTCAGCACCTGATTCACCTCTGTCTTGTCCAAGCATCTCAAATAGATCCCTTCATGATTCTTCTTGTAAAGTACTAATCCATTTATCATATAGCTATTTCTTTTCAATCTAAGTGCTCTTCTTTGAATCAAATTCAACTGTGGTGGGCAGCGATGATTGAGTAGGTAAAATATTGATGTCTCCTTACCATTCATCATTAGAGATGTCTTCTAACATATATTTCTAGGAGACTAGGCCTAGTCCCACTTCTGCCATTGATCTAGTCAATGCATTCCCTCTAACCAGCTTCATGGGCTATATGTCTATATCAAATTCGTATAGAATGGTAACCCATTTTGCTCTCCTATCTCCAAGTTCACTTTGCATTAGCATTGCTTTAACTACTACTTCTGGCACTATGGCAATTACCTCACTTCTTAGAATGTAATGACAGAACTTCTTAACTACTTTTACCAGGGCATATGCTTGTTTTTCCACATTCAGATACCTTAACTCTACATCTTTTAATGGCGTGCTCATGAAATAAATGGGTCTTTTGTCATCAACTACTCTTTTTTGTGTTAGCATTGTTGCACAAGTATGTTCGGAAGCAAATGAGTAGATATGAAATGGCAGTGTATAATCTAGACTTACTAATACGAGAGCATTGGCTATGGCTTGTTTAATTTTTGCAAAAGTAGCTTTGGCTTCTGAAGTCCAATCCATTTTGGCATCTTTCTTCAACATGGCATTAAGCAGTCGGATGATTTTAGCAAAAGCAGTGATGAACTTATGTACAAAGTTGATCTTACCAAAATATGACTTAAGTTCCTTCTTGTTGGCTAGGGGCGGTATCTTGAGGATTGCCTGTATTCAGTCAGGATCAATGGATATGGTGTGTTCAGATATCACATGCCCCAAGAACTTTCCTTTAGTTACTCCAAAAATGCACTTCTTGGGGTTGAGTGAAATCCCATAGTCTTTGCACCGCTATAATACTTTCCTTAAGTCAGCCACATGATCTTCTTGACTCTTTGAAAAAATTGTAAGATCATCCATATAGATTATGATGCATTTTCCAACTAATTCCTTAAAAGAAATGTCCATTGCTCATTGGAATGTGGTGCTAGCATTTATCAGCCCATATGGCATTCTACAGTATGCATAGATTCCTCATTTGCATGTAAAAGATGTTTTCAATCTATGCTCATAGTCAACCATCACTTGGTTGTAACCCGAATATCCATCCAAAAAAGACATCATTTGGGACCCATTGACAATCTACAATACTTCATCTAATGATGGTAGTGGATAGTTATCCTTTTCAGATGCTTGGTTCAAATTTTGGAAGTCGATACAAAGTCTGATCTCCCCATTTTTCTTTTAGACTGGAACTAAATTTTCTAGCCAAGATGAATGTCTGACGGGGAATATTATTCTTGCGGATAGCAATTTCTAGACTTCTTTAAAAATTAGGGGTTCCAACAGAGCATTCATAGGCCGCTGTCTCTATTTGAATGGCTTCACACCTAGTTTAATTGGTATGGTGTGAGTAATGAATGAGGTGTCATATGTTTTGAGGTCCTTGTAACTCCACGCTATCACTTCATGATAATCTCTTAACACGTGAACAATGCCTACCTTTTCTTCTTCGGTACTAGCCTTTCCAATAAGCACATTCTTAATCTCTTCATTTGTCCCTAGATTAAATGGATCGCACTATCCACCAGGAGATTATCCTTCTTTCCTCTATGTTCCCAACTTATCTGAATCAAACAATCGCTCCAATTCCACCATCCCTCATGGAATTGTATTTTTCTTTAGATTGAGAACTCCCTCTAAATCCATCTTAGTAGGTTCCATTTCCTCTTCATCTATTATTTGAGCAGTGAAGACGTTAGATGAAGTGAGGAAGTCAATTATATGCTTGTCATCTTCAAAGACTTGAAAATTTGGGACATTATCTGATATTGATGGGGTGGCAACAAATTCAATAGTGAACTTCTTCAAACCTGCCATGGATGTTAGTTCCAAGGTGCTTGCTATTTGTGCTAGAGCATCTACAACATGATTTTGCCTTCAAGGGATCAAATGGATGTTGAATTTGTCAAATCATTCAATCAAATCCCACACGCGGTTTCTATACCTATTCAACCTCTTATCATTGCACGAGTATTGCTTCCTCACTTGTTTTACAACCAATTCTGAATCTCCAAACACCTGAAGAACTCTAACTTTCTTTTGAAGTGCCATCATTCATCCTTGCACTAAATCTTCATACTCTGTTAAGTTATTTGTGCAAAGAAACTGTAGTCGATGTGATGGCCAAATACAAACTTCCAGTGGGACTGATCAATTCAAAAATTGCCTCGACACCCTATCTACATCTTGATCCATCAAACCTTAAAGTCTAGAGGTGAAATCTTTATTGCTATCATCTTGTTTTGTTGATCTTTTCCCATTAATCCGAGGCTCTGGCTCCACCTTCTTTGTAACATCTGGATCTTCCTTTGGAGTTATAGGAATTTTCAAGTGTCTCTACACTTGCTCCACTGCTTCTTGATAGAGTAAACATGTAAACTTAGAGTGAGAAGCATCATGGATGCGGCACTAGTTCAGTAGTAGCAATTCTTCCATCTAAATCCGCCTTCCCACAGCTACTTGATCACTTATAAATTTAGCTACAAAATCCTAGAACCCTTCGAATATCCCAGGCTCATCATCTTCTAAGGAATTCCCTGAGTCTGATTGCAAATATGCTTCTATACTTTCTGGCTTTTCTACAAGTGGAGGATCAGGAAATCTATTGCAGCTTAGCATAAGAATCTCCTCTACTTGATCAACATGAGGAAGATAGGCTCCCAAATCAAGTTCTGAAAACAAAATTTCATTTGTCTGATTATACTCTATAATCATGTGTTTCATTTTCATCTCCCTTTCAATGCATATCTGGTTTGCCAACCCTTTCCATGGTAGCCACATGTGAGAGAAATCTGTTGCCATATAGCCATTCAAAGTTCTAGACCAATCCTGACTTAGAAGCATTCCATATTGGTTTGGAATATCTACCACTTGAATTTCTATGTATTACTGCACTCTCGGATCAGAAGCTAGCTACATATGTATCCTATTCAATTCAGCCATCACATTTACTTCGGTCTTATCTAATTGCGTAACTTTCCTAGAAGACTTTGCTGGGGTGAGACCTAATGCCTTGCAAACTGACAAAGGCATCATGTTTGTGGAGGCACTGGAATCCACCAAACAGTTGTGGAGGTCCTTTCAAAATATTCTAAGTGTTAAGAGAAAAGGAGGGCTCTCTCTCTTTTCTTTATATAATGTTACCTTTTGTTCAACATCTGTCACATGGACCCTTTCTTTCCCTTTGTCGGTGTTATCCTTTATAGGAGATTCCTTTTGTGAAAAATCCATCTTAATACTTGCCCCCATGTCTTGGAAGAAGGTTGTCCTAACCTCAAGTACTTTAAGTAACTCATAGACAGACAAGCTAATCTTCATCTTCTTAAGTTCATCAGCTACACACTGCCCCATTTTAACTATATCAGACTATTGAGAACTTTTGGCAGCAGTTCCCTGATGCATGGATTGGGGTGTGGCCTTTGGAGGCTCAGGATTATTGCAAGCTTTTGGATCTGGTGGAATTTGATAGTTATTTGGGGCAATGGAAGTGGTGAAAGGACCTTTTGGCTTATTACTTCTTAGATTGTATGGAGTTTTGTTGTATTGTTGATAAGCATTTACTTCATCTAGCTCTTCTTCCTTAGGCTAATTATCATCTTGGAATGAAAATGTATAACTATCAAGAACTAGGGTAGTATCATACCTTTGAGATGGCACAAGTTCATACCCTGTTGGTGGATTCTCCTGTGTTTCAACATTTTGGATCTCTATCTGGAAGATGCTAGATGCTATCTGGAATTCTGGACAGTCTATCTTGGAATGAGCATTTATATTATGTAGTCTGCACCAAGTAGACAAGGCTGCTTCTGCCAACATCATGTGACCAGGTGGGTGTGGTGCAGGAGCACCAAGATATCTAAGTTTTGGTTAATCTTCAAATTGTTTTGTTTGGTTTAGTAAGGTCTTGGAGACCATTTTCTTGTTGTAATAAGGCTTGAAAGCCATGCATGTAATTGGACTATGTCCAAATGTCTAAAAGAATCTATTATCTTGTTGCAAGTCCTCAAGAGGACAGTCATGTGACAAAAAGGCAATCTCCTTAAGTTTGTAGCCACCTAATGTGTGTAGGGGGTAATCTCATTGGTTGTAAGCCTATAGAGGCATGTCAAAGGTGTATAGATGTGTTAAAACCTTGTCCAAAGGTTAACCAAGAGTTAAAAAGCATTGTTAAACATAAAAAAAACCATCGGTGCAGTCCAAGAATGGACAGTTACTAAATCAATCTTTATTGCTGTAGTTAGAAATTAGAAGGAAGCTCGAGGGTTGGGTAGTTACATCGACCCCCAACCACTCCCACTTCACTTCATGCAATGTTGGAGGAATATATTAGGCTGCCAAGGTGTATTGTGCAGATTAGTCGGTGGATTACAAGAAAAATAACAAAGATCACTATTTTTTCCTGCCTTTCTCTATTTTTTTGTGTTTTTCTGTTGTTTTCCTACCGTACCCACGCTTGTAAAGAATAGTCATGGCATATGTATGTAGTGGATGGCTAGAGGTTTGAAGTATCTTTGATTTAAGCTTGGTTTGAAGTCTTGACAATGATCTAGATGGAAGATATCGTTGGTTTCATTCAAACTGCCTTTTAAATTGATATCTTTTCCAATAATTCGTTATTTTCTGCATTATTCCGTACCTGTACGGTTGAGTAGTGGATGGTACTTGTGATGGTTGGCTAGGTTGTTGAGTTACCTATCTTTTGCAATTGGTTTGGGCTCTTGACACCCTTGTATATCTCTGCACTTCTCCTTTGTTTGAAAGTGGGTTTGAAAACCTAATTTAGAGCTTTTCTGAGTAGCCTGATGGATTATTCCCAATTCCATTGACCTCTGTCTGTCCTACTCAATGGAATGGGTTGTATGTTAGTTAGGGCAATGTCTTGTGAAGGTTTGGGGAGGCAGGAGGATGATTTAGACTGAATTGGCCATGTAGATGACCCTACAGAGTTATGTATTGGAAGTTGAAGGAGGACAGCAACAAATAGGAGAGAACAAATGATTAAGGAAGTAGAATGGTGGTGATCAATGACTGAGGGAGTGGAGATGTGTGAAATGTTAAGGATGCAAGATGCCCCTAGATCTAGAAAGGATCCCATGACAAGAAATATGGAGATAGTCAATGCAAGAAGATAATAGGCCCCCCGGAGACAGTCACTGCAGAGAAGGCTTGAAAACAGCCATTGCCAAGAAGGTAATAGACTTATTTGGTTTAGTATTATTTTGTTAATGAATGAATTAGGTATGTATGCATGTGAGAGATTGGCAAGTTGCATGAGATTGAGTGTGTCTCAATAGAGATCTTCACAAAGAAGACATTGTGACTGTCTACACAATGGAGCAGCAATTGTCATGACAGTCTATGAGACTGCTGTCCTGCAGACCCTGCATAGTGGGTTGGATAGAAACTTAGATGGAGTTAAGTGTCCTGAGATAAGAGTCTTGAAGTCTTCTTCCCTCTCTTCATGATAAAAGCATGTATATATTGTTGTGTTTAAACCTTTCATTGGTAGAAGCTTGATTGCTGACAGGGACAGTGAACCTTGAGAGAATGGTTCCTTTGAAGTTTTCAAGTATGAAATTGTTGTCCTAGATGCTCTGCATCAGGGTGGGTATCATTGTTCTAATTCTCCAAAGGTGATGGTACTCCTCCATTATTAGGCCTAGTGTTCCAAGACTGATTTGATCATTGCTAAAAATTCTAATTTTGATAGTGGTTCTGATTCTAATATTGGTTTGGTTTTAGAACTGATGCTGATTTTGATTCCTCAGGTGGGTGACCTTTGTAGTGAGCTTATTTATCTACTTAGCTAACTCCCTAATGTCATCTCTGTCGTCTCTTGCCTTAGTTGCTTCAGAAGACTAAAGAAAGGTCATCTGGGCTAGAGGAAATTTAGCTATTGGATTTCCTAGGTGAACCACCAAAGCCTGTGTTGTAGATAGGGTTGGAATCAGTTTCATTACAGGGGTATTATTGGCCAAGGCTTGGTTAATCATGGGTATTTGATTTGGCATGGCTACTAGACCCATGTGGTTTAATGGGCCAATGGCTATTTTTCCTAGCTGAGTATTCACAGTACCAGCTTCAGTGTAGGCTTCAACAAGACTAGTTGGGGGTGTGTTAGCCCTTCTTACAAACATGGAGGTGAGTCTATCCAAGGCTGTATAACAAATAGGTAGGGTTGCATCTTTCCCTATGGCATAGGGAGCCTGTAAATGATTAAAAGCCTTTTGGAACTTGTTATTAAAAGAACTTATCAGCTCACCTTCACCTTGACAAATTTCCACAAAAGACTGGTAGAGATCTGCCGGAGTAGTAGGCATTCAGAATCAGTCCAGAAATGCATTTTTTAGATTTCACCATGAGTTTATAGATGCTGCAAGAAGGTTGGCAAACCAATAATAAGCCTCGTCCTGCAATGAATAAGGGAACAACCTGTAGACTACATCTTTGTGTGGTATTTGGTGCATGAACATGTTGCCTTCAAAAATCTTGATATGCTCATCAACAGTCCTATCTGGATCATTTACTCTAAACTTGGAGCAAAACTTGTCTGGGTTTTTAGGCATATCATGATAGTTACTGAATTGAAATGGTGACTGGTTATTTCCCATGAAGAAAGCCATGATTGGAGGATTAAGAGGGGTTGCAGCTATGTTCCTTGGGACTGATTGAGCTCTTGGTGCTCTTGGTATCCCTTGGTCTCTCCTCATTCTCCTAAATTATGTCAAAGACAGCAACTCATCTCCAGCTGAGCTAGATCTGTATGTCTATGTCTAGTCCCCAGGCTTGTTGATATCTGTGGAGGGGAGTCTAGCTTGGTTCATCCCTCCTTCTAGCACTAATTCTTTTGATGGGTGTTTTTTACACACAACAATGCAAGTATGATTGCTGATATCACACCTCTCTTGAAACATATCTTACCCTAAGTAAGACTACTCCAAGGTTTCTACAACTAGGTGATGCAGAGGTAGGAGGACCAAAACTATCCTCAATAACATTAACAAATAAAAGAACTAATCCAATTTCTTTGGTCAGGTTTAAGAAAACATTAATACATACTTTTCCTCCAATTTTGATGAAGATCCAAAGGTAGGAGAGAAAGTTATGACTCTTTTCCCAAAACTACAAACCCTAGGCAGTGTTCAGACCTGCCCTCATCAAAATTGCAATATCTCTCACAAAACTTAATAAAATTATACCAAACCAAAATAATTGTAAACTAGAAACACATATCTTTCCATCCATCTATTATATGCATCAATGTGAGGCCGTACCAAGTTGTACCATGCATATTTTCATACTGCATTTTCAGAAAATTAAACTCTGCAGACCTACCCTCAATAAAAATGCCATAACTTATTCAAATATTAAAAAAATTTGATGCAACAAAAAGAAATGGAAATTAGAATCAATAAAATTTCCAACCATATATGGATTGCTCTTGTATATGTCCATATAAAACTGTACCAAATGCTGCAATAGGACTATTGTAGGAAAAATTAGAAAATTACAGTCCATAAAACATTCATATCTTTCACAAAACTAAATAAAAATACATGGGACAAGAAGAAAATGGAAGGTGGTTGAAGGATATAACATTTTAAATCTATTAGGAATCCATTCAATTCCATATAGGGCCATACAATCGCAAAAGACAGTAAATTTCTGAAGGAAAATACAAGAAAACATTATTTTTTCTCATTCCATGCTCAAATCTTCAACCACCCATGAATTCTTCATGGTTACAAGGCCTTTTAAAGGCATTAAAACATGTCTCTTCAGTTCATAACTTATTTGGAGTGAACCAAGAGCCAAATGACTCTTCACCTTCCAAGTTTGCATCTTTTTTCTAATTTTACATTGACAACCTTTACATGGTTTGCAATATTTTGCATTTTTTAAACTCCTAATGACCTAAACACATAAAAATGACTTGATAAACCTCATTACAATGTGGAAGCATACAAATTTAATCAAACTTAAAGATTTATCCAAGGCAATATTAATTTGCCAAAGTGCTCCTGCACCATACAACCAACCAACAAAATTTCCAAGTCCCTTGGAAATGTATCTGCAACAAAAGTCTCTTTCCTCTATCTTTATCTTCAATCTTCTCAGCTACAATCTTCCAATCTATAGAAATGGTGACCAACCAACCAACAAAATAAACTACCATCTTCACAGAGCATCCTCAGGCTCCTTCTACTCCCATCAATGGAGTATTCTTCGGGCTGCAACATCAAGTGCTTCTTCAGGTATCCATCTCTCTCACTGCTTCACAACAAACCAACTCACCAAACCATTCATCTCACCCAACAGTAGATCCTGGTGATGCACCTACCACTCTCTCCTTAGTGGTTTCTCTATGCATCCTTCTCTAGCCAAATCTCTATTGGAGAATGGTCATGACAGACCTCATCTTGTCTGCCCACACACAACCTCAGAAAACATCTTTCTACAGCTAGATGAATAAGCACCTGCAACCAAACAATTGAGCAACACAAAATCCAAAAGGTGTAGATTGCCTCCCTCGGTGATCTATCTACATAATCAAGATCTTCTTGCTCTTCACCTGCCTTCTCAGTGACAAGAAAAAAAAATACACACCACCCAAATCTTTCGCCAGCTCTGATACCAATATGATGCAGAGGTAGGAGGACCAAAACTATCCTCAATAACATTAAAAAATAAAAGAACTAATCCAATTGCTTTGGTTAGGTTTAAGAGAACATTAATACATACTTTTCCTCCAATTTTCATGAAGATCCAAAGGTAGGAGAGAAAGTTATGACTCTTTTCCCAAAACTACAAACCCTAGGCAGCGTTCAGACCCGCCCTCATCAAAATTGCAATATCTCTCACAAAACTTAATAAAATTATACCAAACTAAAATAATTGTAAACTAGAAACACATATATTTGTATCCATCTATTATATGCATCAATGTGAGGCCGTACCAAGTTGTACCATGCATATTTTTAGACTGCATTTTCAGAAAATCAAACTCTGCAGACCTACCCTCAATAAAAATGCCATAACTTATTCAAATATTAATAAAATTTGATGCAACAAAAAGAAATGGAAAGTAGAATCAATACACTTTCCAACCATATATGGCTTTATCATGTATATATCCATATAAAATCCTACCAAATGCTGCAACAGGACTATTGTAGGAAAAATTAGAAAATTACAGTCCATAAAACACTCATATCTTTTACAAAACTAAATAAAAATGCATGGTACAAGAAGAAAATGGAAGGTGGTTGAAGGATCTAACATTTTAAATCTATTAGGCATCCATTCAATTCCATACAGGGCCGTACAATAGCAAAAGACAACAAATTTCTGAAGGAAAATACAGGAAAACATTATTTTTTCTCATTCCATGCTCAAATCTTCAACCACCCATGAATTCTTCATGGTTACAAGGCCTTTTAAAGGCATTAAAACATGTCTCTTCAGTTCATAACTGATTTGGAGCGAACCAAGAGCCAAATGACTCTTCACCTTCCAAGTTTGCATCTTTTTTCCAATTTTACATTAACAACCTTTACATGGTTTGCAATATTTTGCATTTTTTAAACTCCTAATGACCTAAACACATAAAAATGACTTGATAAACCTCATTACAATGTGGAAGCATACAAATTTAATCAAACTCAAAGATTTGTCCAGGGCAATATTAATTTGCCAAAGTGCTCCTGCACCACTAGGTCTTAGATTTCTTGGAATCTCTCAGTGGAATGTACTAGTTGTGACAACAAGGGCTCTTACATGTAGTTGACAGATTTAGACAATTTGGACAATGATTCATGCAAACCCTTTATAATTTTAGATGACGAGACAATGTAAAATGTTGCTAAAATACCTAAGCTAACAATCATTTTCAAAAAAAATGCATAGGGTTTTAGAAAGTCCTAAGAGACATTCAAAATATATATG
This sequence comes from Cunninghamia lanceolata, assembly GCA_027924645.1. NCBI lineage: Eukaryota > Viridiplantae > Streptophyta > Pinopsida > Cupressales > Cupressaceae > Cunninghamia > Cunninghamia lanceolata. The sequence continues at coordinate 3,177,713 of BSBN01001736.1, read as the reverse complement.
AACTGCTGTAGGTAGACAAATGTTCTAAAATCTTAACCAGTTTTCTGAGCTACCAAACTAAATGGATGTTACAACACTGTAGAAAATGATGCTATCTTCAATGGAGATCTAGAGATTTTTTAGATTACATACATTCATGAAATACCTAATAATGACGCAATTTAACTTACGAAATGCAATTGATCTAAGCACAAACTGATCAGCCTAGGCTAACTTTGCACAGTCACTTACAATCAACAAGCAACTAAAAGTATGGAGTAAGAACATTCATTAGATACCTTTAACGAACCATAAATATTGCAAAAGCACAATTAACTAATTAATGGAGATCAAGAAGTGAACCATGAAAACTAGATAAGCAAATACAATACACAAATTCTCAGGAAACTGTAGAAACTTGCTTTGTATTAACATCAAATGGTAGAGCATCAACAATTCGGCATCAAGAGTCTTACAAATGAGAGAGAAGGCAACCCTTTATATAGGAAAGGCGCCATACTAAGTTTTTGAATGAATGGTAGAGATTAACTTGACACCGATGGTCTAGATTTGACATCATTTAATGCATTTACAACAACTCATCACAATCCCAAATTACATTTTGTCTCTTATGAAAAAGATGAAAAATGACCCCCAAATACATTGAACCTAGACAATTTGACTACCCATTTAAATACATATATAGAAAAGACTATTTTCAAGGCATAATAAGGACAAAATAGCGTAACATGTCCTTCTAAATATAACAATTTACATTAGTGATGGGATTACATTTCAAAATCTTCAAGAACATGCTAAGGTTCATCATCTAAATCTACTTTGTCTTCCTCTGCCATTTTGTTGCAGTAGCTAACTCAGGCTGATAATGCTGGATTGATATTTGCGGGGTCTGAGTTCTTGAGGTGGTTGACTTGATATCTGAACATCTCTAGCTCTTAACTATATCGATTATACACTTTTTCCACATACTTCTTTCCTTTATGAAAGACATTAAAGTTAGTTCTAAGGTCACTAACTCTGTCCAGTCTAGCTTCCACACTTAATTCAATATCTTCAAAAACTATTTTATGCAACTTTTCTTTAAATCCCTTCACATCATATGGTGCCAAGTCATTGCAAGCCATCACAAGGTAGTCCTTCAGGGTGTCATTTATTTCATAAATAAGAGTCAATATATTTTCTTCTACCACTTTGTAGGCTTCCCTGATGCTGTCAAAAACTTCCTTTCTCAATTCCATTTGTTGATACCAAGTTATAGCTTTGTGTAGTCTATCCCTTGTCAAAATATTTTCAAACAGCAATGTCTGAGCAAATAAATCTCTGATTTCTTACACTCAAGGGAATACCTGAGAATAGTATTCATCAAAAGAATCACATTCCTTGTGCAAGTCTTTACAATGTTCCTGAAATTGAACCAAATTCTTCTAAAATTTAGCTATGACATCGATTGCCTCACACCCTTTCTCACACACTTTGATCATCCATTTCTGAGTTCTTGTGGATAGGGTCCAGACTTCATCAAGTTTGGACACTTCATCTCTTAACAGCAAAGTAGGCACTGTCCTTAGCTCACCCTCAGAGTCAACAGGTTTTATCAAAAATTGCAAACAGGCTCTGAATTCTTCATTTTTCTGTTTCAACTCCTTTTTCGTGAGTTCATCTTTGTCCAATTGTTCTAGGATTGAAGTAAAAGAGCCCTTGAAATCAACAACCTTTTGAGCTCTTGTAGCTGGTCCCAAGTTCATCATTGTTATCGTATAATCCTCAACTCTAACTTGTTCTCTGTTTGCATTAGCTAGAGGGACAACTACTTTCACTATCCTAGATCCTATGGCATATTTAAAAATTCTGGACTGCACTTTTGCTTTCTTCTGTTTCTTTAGTTTTTGTGCCTGTGATAGAATAACACTCAGGTCCAATTTCATAATTTCCACCTGAGGCTCTGGATATGCCATTCTGCTTGGCAGCCAATTAGGTGTTGAGGAAGAAGGCTCTTTAGATCCATCAAGGTTCTCATTGTCTGTACTAGGTGGCTCTTCAAGTAACCTTTGTTCTTGTTCTAATTCTTTATCCATATTCTCTTCCTCATTTGCAAGATTTCTCTAGTTTACCAATATATCCTTTTGAGTTGCTCCTAGGATTGCGTCTGTTTGGTTCTTTTCTGGAGGACTATCTGAGATCTCAATTATTTTCATGTTTGCTATTTCAGCCAAAGACTCATCAGGTATTTCTTTCTTTGTCCCTTCAAACACATCCTTCTCTGGCTCTTGTTCTTTGACACCCAATTTAGCACATACTTTCTCTATGACTGGCAATAGTGGCACAACCAAAGGAGTTGAATCTTGGTCTATGAGAGCTTGTGAGATAAGGGTAGCAGATGATAAGGGGGTGGAAATTGAAGGTAAGTTGATTTATGTCAAGTTTGCAAAGGCAGCAGACCCTAGAGATGGTGGGATGGAAGAAGTCAGTAGGATAGAGGAAATGACAATGGGTGAGGTGAGTGACAAAGTAGGCAAGGGGAGAGAAGGTGAAAGAATGGTAGAAATAGGAGGCAATGCAAGGGAAGTGGAAAGTGAAATAGAAGATATGGAAGGCAAGGATGTGGTGGTGATGGAAGAACATGAAGAAGTAGCAGTGGAGGAAATGGGGCTGCTAGGAGTGCTTGAGGCTACTTCCAATGGACAAGAGATAGTTGAAATAGAAATTGAGGGTGAGGAAGCGGCATGGGTATCCTCTTGAATGATAGTTACAAGAGAAGTAGGAGCAATGGTGGAAACAACAAGGGAAGATGCAGTAGTAGAAGTAGTTGGGGAAAGCACAGTAGCACCTACACTTGGGGCAGTAGGAGGTGGAGAAGAGGACATGATGGTGTTATCAGGAATTGCAGCAGTAGCAGTCTCTGTGGCCTAGCTAACACTCTTTGCTTTGGCTTTCTTCATTTTAGACCATTCTCCTGGCCCACTAGGCATATCTCTCTTCTTTGATGCCCTTGTCCTTGTAGCAGGTGGCATGTCCTTCTTCTGTGCCTTAGGAGTAGGCTTCTTACTATTCTGTGCTTTGGCCTTTTCTGCCAAGGGTATATGATCTTCACTATTTGATCTCATGGTAGGTCCTTGGGCTAGCTCTACTTCATCAGTTATCTCTATGGGTTCATCCTCTTCTCCTTCAGATACTTTCTCACACTCAAGCTCAATGTATGTGAGCTGTATCCCTTGTCTTTCTAAGGTACTAATCTGGCCTCTTACCCAAGCTTTACTCAGTCTGATTGGTTCCTGTTGCAAGTATGGGCCTAACCAGTGTTGTCATTGATGTCAAGATGAGTTGTATGCTGAGGATATTGAGAAAATTAGTCCTATCAAAAGCATAGAAGAATAGTGAAGACAGTGACGCTCTATGAAGTGAAGATCCCAACTAGATGAAGATCAGAGAATGTGCATCAAAGGGTTTGTAGATATGTGTCTAAAGATGATCCAGTCAATATTTGAGAGGTCCACATAAAGATTTGGAGAAGTTAAGGCCATATGAGTAAAACTAGTTTTGGCAGCTGTTCAGAGGTGACATAGTGACATAAATAGGTCCAGTGAGATCTAGAAATGCAATATCATGTTCTGCAGATTTGGTGGAATGTTTAGGAAGCCAATGTGAATTGACAACTCAATTGGTTAATGGTCTAGAGGTCTGTAAGCATTTATTCTAATGTGACAGTGATGACAGACTGTGTTCTTGAGGTTACAGATGAAGATGCGAATGATTTCAGTAAGTAGAAGTGGTGTGGATGTTCTTGGTGATTCAGGAAGGCTTGTGGGGGTCTCTAGATTGTGTCTAGTTCGTGTTGGTGGTCCGCATTGAAGATTGAGCTCGTAATTGAAGATTTACTCTTGGGTGATGGTGTTCTTCCTAATCATGGCCGACTGGATATTCTACACATATTGCGGATGATCTTGAAGTTGTTCTGCGAAGCATGGCATGTTCCTCAAAGAAGATTGAAGTCCTAGATATATGTGGCCGACAGTGTGGTGATATGCATGAAGTTCTTGTAACAAATCAAGTTGTATTTTTGTGATTGCTCTATAATAGAATATGTTGTGCTGACTTTGATGATCATTCTAAAGTTGATGCCATGTATAAATAAGAATTGCAAAGTCATTTCAAAGGATCCTGGGGAAGATGAGAGAGTGGTATATATGAGAAGAGCGAAAAGAAGAGTAGAAGTGTTGAGTTTAAATGGAATTGTCTCAAGCATGGTGAAGATGCTAATCTCCAGTTCAAGTATGTAATATTTATATTATTCTGTAGACAGTGTGTCTCCTGTAGGTAGTGGGCCTCTTGTGAGTAGTGTGCTCGGGAAGTGAGCCCTAAGTGGCATGTGCCATTTTGTTCTTCTTATTCTTTTAATAGAGAATACAATCTTGGGTTAGTCACCCCATGGTTTTTCCCTTAACCAGGTTTTCCACGTTAAAATCTTGGTGTCATATGTGTTAATGTGTTTATGCTCATGAGTTATTGCATTGTGATTCCATGATTGAATCATTATTATGCTGTTGAAATATAAGAAGGATTTAAGTGTTTAAAGGAAAGTAAGTTTTTGTGACAACTGATTCACCCCCCCTCTCAGTTGTTTGTCCTAAAACCAACAATTGGTATTAGAGCTAAGTTCCTCTAAAAGGCTTAATCGCTTGAGGAGATCCAAGATGTCTTCCTACAAGAAGGATAGTCCAAGGTTTTATGGAACTAATTACACTCTTTGGAAAAGCCGCATGGAATGTCACTTGCAATGTATGGGAATGCAATATTGGACCATAACTTTAAAGAAGTATGTTCCTCCAAAGAATGGTCTAACAACTGTAGATGAAATCAGAGATGTTGAAGATAATCTTCAAGCTAAAGAAGCCTTACTAAGTGCCTTATTTTGATTCAGAGCTAACAAATGTTATGGATTTAAAAACTGCATATGAGATTTGGTCAAACCTGGAACTTCTGCATGAAGGAGACAAATAAGTTAAACGTGCCAAATTACAGAGTCTGAAAGGAAAATTTGAAAACGTGAATATGAGAATATCACTACATTTATGCTAAAATTAAATGAGCTTGTTTGTGGCATTAGGTGTGCTGGTGGAACCTTGGATGAAGATGAGTTTGTTGCCAAAGTTCTCAGATCCTTACCTCCTACTTACAAACACAAGGTTGCTGCTATTGAAGAATTCAAATCTTTATCAAATATCACAAGAGATCAATTGGTTGGAAAATTAGCTACATTTGAATTAGCTGAGTTTGGAGATGCACCCCCCAAGACTAAATTTGCATTCAAATCTAGTGCCTCTGTAAAAGGCAAACAAAGGTATGATTTAGGAGAGAACTCCTCAAAGAAACTATCATGGTATGAAAAAGAAAGAAAAGATCTAGAAGAAGATGAGGCAGAAGTTGCTCAACTTGAAGCCCTTATTGCAAAAAGACTACCAAAAGGATCTAGTAAGTATGAAGGAAAATTACCCTTCAAATGTTTCAACTGCAACAAGATTGGTCATTTTTCTTCAAAGTGTCCAGAAAGATTTTTGAGGTCTAATCCAAATAGATCAAAATTTCAAAAGAAATGTTACTATGTTCATGAAGATGATGATGATGATGAAGGAGTAACAGATGATGAATCAGAGTTAGGAAACAAATCCAAAAGTGACTGGGTATTTATTGCCATCAAGGAAGAAGATCCAATGCCCATTGAATCTGTCAATCATAAAATGGTAGAAAGTATAAATGTGAAGGTTGATGAAGGTATTGAAAAATCCTCAAGGTTTTATGAATATGAAGAAGATGATTAGAATGATGTTTGGTCCAAGAAATTCAAGCCCCTTCTTAAATTCAGATCCAGATTGATCTGGAGAATCCTTAAATACAGGAAGAAGGGATAAGTTTGAATGAACCTGTCCAAGAAATAGAAGTGCAAGAAATTCCTAAAACTCCCAAGTATGTAAGACTGAATCATTTTGAAGACCAAATCATAGGTGATAGAAGCAAAGGTGTTCAAACAAGAAGAAATATTTCTCAAGATTCAGAGAAGTATTGTCTGATTTCAAAGATTGAACCAAAAACAGTAAGTGAAGCATGTAATGATGAAAGCTGGGCCAAAGCAATGGAGGAAGAGTTGATGCAGATTAAAAACAATCACACTTGGGATGTTGTTCCTAGACCTAGAAACAAAAATGTGATTGGGACCAAATGGGTCTTCCAAAATAAACTGAATGAAGATGGTGAAGTAGTCATAAACAAAGCTAGATTGGTCTGCAAGGGTTATTCTCAAGTAGAAGAAGTTGATTTTGAAGAAACTTTTGCTTCGGTGGCAAGAATTGAAGCAGTTAGATTATTTCTTGCTTTTGCTGCCTTCAAGGATTTCAAAGTATATCAGATGGATGTCAAGTCTGCCTTCCTGAATGGTGACTTGGAAGAAGAAGTATATATTGAGCAATGGGATGGATTTCAATTGTCTGATCATGGTGATATGGTCTACAAGTTGAAGAAAGCACTGTATAGACTCAAACAAGCCCCAAGGGCATGGAATGAAAGATTGGATAAACATCTTTTGAAGATTGGTTTCAACAAAGGTACTGCTGACAGTAATTTATACTTCAAGATTGATCATGAATATATCTTGATTGTTGAAGTATTTGTTGATGATATCATTTTTGGAGGAAGAGATAGTATGTGCAAGACTTTTGCAAATCAAATGAAAAGTGAATTTGAGATGTCTATGTTTGGGGAAATGAATTTCTTCTTAGGTCTACAAATCACTCAAACAAAGAAAGGAATCTTCATATCACAGACCAAATATGTGAAAGAATTGTTGAAGAAATTTGGGATGGAAGACTCAAAACCAATGAATATTCCCATGGCAACTAGATGTAAACTAAGAAAAGATGATGAATCTCCTAAGGTTGATCAGAAAAAGTATAGGTCAATGATTAGAGGACTATTGTATCTTACTCAAACTAGACCTGACATTATGAATGTTGTTGGTCTTGTTGCTAGATTCCAAGCTAATCCTAAAGAATCTCATGTCATGGCAATCAAGAGAATTCTCAGATATCTAAAGGAAACAGCTGAGTATGGTTTATGGTATCCTAGGGATCATGATTTCTCTCTTCACGCATATACAGATGTTGATTGGGTAGGAGATGTGGATGACCAGAAGAGTACTAGTGGTGGTGCATTCTTTTTAGACAAAAGATTGGTTTCTCGGCTGAGAAAGAAACAAAAGGCAATATCTCTATCCACTGCAGAAGCAGAATATATTGCAACAGCAGGTAGTTGCACTCAAGTATTATGGATGAAGCAAATGCTAAGAGACATCAGAGTGGAGTATGAGGAACCTATCACAATCTTCTATGATAACTCAAGTGCAATAAATATATCAAAAAATTTGGTGTTGCATTCAAAGACAAAACATATATCCATCAAGTTTCACTTTTTGAGAGAGCAAGTGAACAAGAATGAAGTTAGATTAGAGTTTGTGCCCTCAAAGGATCAGATTGTAGACATTTTTACTAAACCTCTATCTAAGGACTCTTTTGAGTATCTTAGGGAGAAGTTAGGGGTTATTACCCCTCTGGCTCTGAATTAAGGTGCACTGATGTGCATCAGTTCAGTGGATCTCATAGTCATTTCTTGTGGTCCGAATTGATGATAAGAAGATGCCACTCAGGGGGAGCAGTTTGTATGATTCTAAAATATTGATGCAAGTATGTGCCTTTTGCCATTGATGTCAAAAGGGGAGAGAAGACATGTGAAAAACAAAAGTGGTTGCTGATCAAAGGAGTAGTAAAGAAAGAGAAGACATATGAATGATTGTTGTTGATAGGGGGAGCTATGTCAGTTAGTGAGGAGAAGTTCTTGTCTTGATGGTTAAAATAGTTTTTCACATCATATGTTGCCATAATTGACAAAGGGGGAGATTGTTGTAAGTATGGGCCTAACCGGTGTTGTCATTGATGTCAACATACTCCTATTGCATTAATGTCAAGATGAGCTGTATGCTGAGGATATTGAGAAAATTAGTCCTATCAAAAGCAGAGAAGAATAATGAAGATAGTGAAGCTCTATGAAGTGAAGATCCCAGCTAGATGAATATCAAAGAATGCACATCAAAGGGTTTGTAGATATGTGTCTAAAGATGATCCAGTCAAGATTTGAGAGGTCCACATGAAGATTTGGAGAAGTTATGGCCATATGAGTAAAACTAGCTTTGGCAGTTGTTCAAAGGTGACAGAGTGACTCAAATAGGTCAAGTGAGATCTAGAAATGCAATATCTTGTTCTATGGATTTGGTGGAATGTTTAGGAAGCCAATGTGAATTGACAACTCAATTGGCTTGTGGTCTAGAGGTCTGCAAGCATTTATTCTAATGTGACAGTGATGACAGACTGTGTTCTTGAGATTCTGGATGAAGATACGAATGATTTCAATAAGCAGAAGTGGTGTGGATGTTCTTGGTGATTCAAGCAAGCTTGTGGGCATTTCTAGATTGTGTCCAGTTCGTGTTGGTGGTCCTCATTGAAGATTGAGCTCGTAATTGAAAATTTACTCTCGAGTGATGGTGTTCTTCCTAATCATGGCCGACCAAATGTTCTACACATCTTGCAGATGATCTTGAAGATGTTCTGCGAAGCATGGCGTGTTCCTCAAAGAAGATTGAAGTCCCAGATATGTGTGGCTGACAGTGTGCTGATATGCATGAAATTCTTATAACAAATCAAGTTGTATTTTTGTGATTGCTCTGTAATATAATATGTTGTGCCGACTTTGATGATCATTCCAAAGTTGATGTCATATATAAATAAGAATTGCAAAGTCATTTCAAAGGATCATGGGGAAGATGAGAGAGTGGTAGAGAGGAGAAGAGTGAAAAGTAGAGTAGAAGTGTTGACCTTAAATGGAACTGTCTCAAGCATGGTGAAGATGCGAATCTCTAGTTCAAGTATGTAATATTTATATTATTCTATAGACAATGTGTCTCCTGTAGGCAGTGGGCCTCTTGTGAGCAGTGTGCTCATGTAGTGAGCCCTAATTGGCATATCCCATTTTGTTCTTATTCTTTTAACAGAGAATACAATCTTGGCTTAGTCACCCCGTGGTTTTTCCCTTAACCGGGTTTTCCATGTTAAAATCTTAGTGTCATATGTGTTAATGTGTTTCTGCTCTTGAGTTATTGCATTGTGCTTCCATGATTGAATCATTATTATGCTGTTGAAATATAAGAAGGATTTAAGTGTTTAAAGGAAAGTAAGTTTTTGTGACAACTGAGTCACCCCCCTCTCAGTTGTCTATCCTAAAATCAACAGTTCCTTCACCACATCTAGGGAGCTTTCTTCAACATTAGCCCAATTAGGCAAGGGGATTGGTTGATGGTACTGTACCTCCCAAGCTCCTCTATGCATTACATTTTCATCATCTTCTAGCTAATCAGGCACTGCAATAATATGGAACTTTCTTATGAAAGCCAAGGATAATCTAGAGTTGGCTCTTTTCATAACTTCATAGTTGTCCAGGCAATTAGCCTAGAAATCTTCTATATGCATTATATGGAATAATTTCTTGCTTACAAACCTTTCCATTACCCTATTCAAATCAAAATGATTTCTTTTCATATAGTAATGGAGGTTGAGTAGTTGGAGCTTAGTGTCAAAGTGCATAATTTCCTTTACCTAGCAGAATAGGGAATTGAACATTTGTTCTATGCGGATGTTTTAGCTTTTCAACACAAGTTATCAGTTGTCTAGAAAATTCCAAAAGAACTACCTTATCTGTGGGGTATCTAGGTAGTCTATAAGCTACTCCAGTGAAGCCTTGTACTCTCAAATATGTGAACTTCTCAAATTGTATATACCACCTTCCATACTTGGTGACTTCATTCATGGCTTTGGTGGATATCCTGAGAGCTATGTTTCCTTGTAGTAATCTGGTTATATACATAGTAAAGGCATCATTTACTCTCTTAAAATGCATAAGAGATCGAGCTAATGTCAGTTGTGTGTAGCATTCATAGACTTTGATGTAATGTTGCTCATCATTCCCTACTTCTCCAACTTTGGATAATCCAGGATACTTAGTTCTCCTTGCCAATGTATATACTACATATGAAGTCCACCTAAAAATTGTTTATCTTTGAAGTCACTGAAAGCTTGATGCATGTTATCAGTCAAGATCTATGCCTAATGGAACTTGGTACCTTTTAATATTTCTTCAATGATAAAGAACATCCACCCTTCAAAGGTTGATGTTGTGGGTAACCCAAAGATTCTGCTCAACGAGGTTACTAGGTCCCTATCTCCTCATGGAAGTCACTCCTATACAGAACCTGAGGAAATTTGACAAGGGTAGACCTCTTACTCATTGTCCACTGTTCATTCATGTGCTTCCTACATCCATTTTCATTTTTTTTGTATGTGGCCTCTGAATTTGCCTTATCTGGCATGGTCATCACTGGATGCCAGGGGATCCCAAAGATTTTAGCTAAGGATGGTGGACTTAGGTCTGCTAGTACATCCCCATTGGCAATTTGTATGGTCCTAGTCATGATGTCATACCTCCCTGCACAAGCAACTATCAGCTCTGCACATTGAGCAGATGTCAGGAAGGCAACAACTTCTGCAATCCAACTATCTTTCACTTTCTTGGCTCTCAGGGTTGGACTTGGTCCAAATACTCTAAGTCTAAAATTATCTAGGTCAATGTGACCTAGGTCTATATCTCCTATATCCTTCCATCAAGTGGAGATCTATGTCTTGGGAGGGATGCCTTTGAACTCGTACCTCATGATTTGAGCTCTTGCAGTCATTTAACCTGCATGACTGGACCTTATAGGTCTTGATGCGTCTGAAATGGTTTTCCTAACTCCTAAGTTTAAAAACCTATGATTATCAAGTCAACTACTACATTACTAAGCCATGTTATGCTAAATGAGTCTAATATGCATCTACCAAGTTACCACTATATGCCTATGAGAACGCATAAGTTTGACATTTACAAATCAATACATTTATTACATGATCAAATGATGAAGCAATCCTATATTATTACATGTAATAAATACTTTAATGTTACAAAATCCTAATTAAAACATGTAAAACATCATGACTTCCTAAATACAACAATTAGTTCCTCTTGATAGACATTTCCCCTTTGAAATTTCTCTTAAAACAGTTAATTTACCAAATTTGTGCTAATTTTGGGGTCAACTGGCATGCAAGGGGTAAATCAGGGATTTGAAGGTCCACCAACCTGGCGGGGAAATCGGGGTCATCCAACCCATTGATCTATCAGCATTCAGGTCACTTGGTTATTGCAACACTTTTGCAAGGATTTCTTTGTCATCTAACTTGCGGAGGTTTTGAATGGGACCGACTTGGATCAGTTGTTGAGGTCGGTTAGTTGAGTTTCCAACGCAAGTAGATGCAAATGATCTTTAACACTAAACAACTTTATTACCTTTGCGTAGGTTTTGGTGTCACCCAACCTTGCAGAGATTTTGAATGTGACTATCTAAGTCGATGAGGGGACCTTTCGACTCAAGGTCAGAGGGGTTAATTCCAATGCTAAGTTACGCTTTGCGAAAGTTTTAGATCTTATGGACTTGCAGGAAGATTGGGTGCGTCCGACCTAATTCAAAGAAGTCACCTTTCAGTACCAAGTTAGAGTACTTAGGATCAAGTGCAAAGTGAGTTTTGGGATGGTGCGGGACTTTATGTATCCTATGACCAAGTTAGTTGAAGTGATAAATGACGCAAGGCCAGACAAAAAGGTTTTTAGCGCAAGGCATGCCTGAGACTTTGGCGGGAGATTTCAAGGTTGCCTACTAATTTGGTTTGATCACAAGGTTTTTATGGTTAGTCAGATGGATTTTGGTACAATCTTTGAAGGGTTGATTCTAAACCTAGCAAGCAAATTACTTGTTTCATTCATCATTTTGGTTGCGACAAAGTAAAATTTTCTGGTATAACTTGATGAATTATGTATAGGGCTTACACCGGGGTTTTGAAAAACTATTCTTAACAATCCACCTTTCCTAGGGTTTCAAAAGTAATCATTACAATTCATGAGAGAAACCCTAATTCCTACTTTTGAACTTAATCATTTATGGAAAAATGTGTTTATAGCATGTTTTAAAGAGATTGATCTAACAAAGTTTGCATTCAAATGAAACCCTAACTGGCAAAATGGACCCTAAGTAGACAGAAAGAGCTCCTACCTGATTCGCAGAGGTGAAAATGTGATGAACTGATCAGGCAATGATGATTTTGTTTGAAGTCAAGGGCGATATGCATCAAGTCAATCCTAAATCTATCCTCTAAAGCTCTTTTAATCAATCAACAAGATGCAAAAATGAGCTCTAAAATAGGTCGATCCATCTTTTATTCCCCTTATCACCTGCCATAAATGTGGGGAGTACGGGTGGTCATTCATGGCATTCGACAAAAAATTAGGGTTTGCACGGGGTTTGGTCACCACTGACTTGGCAAAACTTTAGCCTGTCACCAACTTGGTCGGTGGTCAATATTTTTAGTGCAGATCTGATCAAACATATTTTAAGTGCTTTGCAGGGGTTTGGTGTTCCTCAGACTCGCAGAGATTTTTTGGGTCTTTGACCTAGTCAACAGATAGGAATTATGGCGTAAAGTCAAGGACTGTTGTTTTTAGCGCTTGGTCAGTGAATGAGGAAAGCAGTACAAAGGTCGGTTAGATAGGGAAACAATGCTAAGTCAAAGGCAATGAATTTTAGCACAAAGGTCAGATGGAGGGCTTTTTAGTACAAAGAACATTCAGACCTAGTTTTATTGAATGTAAACACTTGGACTTAGCAGATTTTGGAATGACCTATTGACATCAATTTTCTAACATGGCAAGAAATGCATTTTGACCACTTTTGACAACTTAGGAGATGAAAAACCCAATTGATACTCTAAACCAAAATTTGCAAGAGGGGGTCCCTATTTTGCAAAATGAGGCGTGTGTATGAGGCACAACAAAATCGACTAAGGATTCCCACTGCTTGGGCAATGTCTAGTCTTGTGCAAACCATAGCATACATCAAACTGCCAACAACACTAGCATAAGGTACTCTGCTAATGTCCTCCACCTTACGAGACAATTTTGGACAATCATTAACAGACAACTTTGTCCCCAATGAAACAAGAACACACAATCGTCTACAATTTGCCATGCCAAACCTGTCCAACATGGTCTTCACATACTTACTCTGGCTTAACCAAAGTTTTCTTTTAGCTCTATCTTTTCTGATTTCCATTCCTAGAATGTACTTGGCTGCCCCAAGATTTTTCATCTCAAACTATGCTGACAAATGAGACTTCAAATCAGAAATCATATTCTTACCATTCCTCAATAGCATATCATCAACATACAATGCAATAATGAGAATACGATCATTGTCAAATTTGTAATACACACAATGATCTGATTTCGATCTTAGATATCCAATCGACAACACAAAGGCATCAAACTTCAAGTACCACATCCTAGGAGACTGCTTCAAACCATACAAAGACTTCTAACTTGCAAACCAAATTTTCTTTACCTTTCTCTATGTAATGCTGCAACTGTGACATGTAAATCTCTTCCTCCAAATCACCATGAAGGAAAGTTGTCTTCACATCCATCTGTTCAACCTCTAAGTCATAAGCAACTACAAGAGATAACAAGAACCGAATGGATGTCATCTTTGCAACAGGAGAGAAAATTTCACCATAATCAATTCCCTCCATTTGTGAATACCCCTTCACAACCAATCTAGCCTTGCTCTTTTCAACACTACCATTTGCACCAAATTTCTTCTTGAACACCCATTTGCATCCAATAGGTTTTTGTCCTTTAGGCAAAGGCACCAAGTCCCATGTTTTATTCTTCTCTAAAGAAGCTATCCCATCTTCCATTGCCTCCTTCCAGGAACCTGCATCTTTCACCCCCATAGCCTCTTTCATAGTTCTAGGCTCATCAGTGTTAGTAAGTAAATAAAAAACACAACTAGAATCAAGTAATGAATAACCAAACCTATCAGGTTGCTTTCTAATTTGTGTAGACCTCCTCAATGGCTAAGGTTGAGTTTGTACTTCTCCTTCTGAGATTTCAGAGCTACTAGAGCTCTCCTCATCATCAAGTCTCACAGGGTCTATCGATTCAGTCTTCTCAAGGGTAGAAGGAAACTTAACCATATCTTCTTTCTTTTTTGTTTGTTCTGGTTGTAGAACAATGGAAGAAGGTGTTAGCTCTTTGAAGATAACTTCTTCTATCCAACACTTTTTAAGCCACAGGATCCCAAAGCTTGTATCCTTTCACACCAACACCATAGCCAATGAAAATACATTTAATAGCCTTGTTCTCAAATTTAGACCGTTTCTCTCTAGGCACATGTGCATATGCCTCACAACCAAAAACATGAAGATGCCTTACTGAAGGCTTCTTACTAGACCATACCTCCGTAGGTGTCTTACCAACAAGAGTTGATGTAAGAGACCTGTTTACCAAGTAGCAAGCAGTGGTAATGGCTTTAGCCCAAAACTTTTGTTCAAGGCTTGCTCCACTAAGCATACTCCTAGCCTTCTCCATCAGTGTCCTATTCATCCTCTCTACAACTCCATTTTGCTGCAGGGTGTATGGAGTTGTCTTATGTCTTTTAATCCCTTGCTCTTTATAGAACTTATCAAACTCTGCTAAACAAAACTCACCACTATTGTCAATTCTCAAAAACTTAATCTTTTTACTAGTCTAATTTTTAGCAAAGGATTTAAAATCTTTAAACCAACTAAAGACTTTAGTCTTGCTTTTGATAAAATGAACCCATGTCCTTCTACTGTAATCATCTATGAAAGATACAAAATATATAGATTTGGAAATCGAAGGAACATTAATAGGACCAAACACATTAGAATGAATAAGATCCAATACACCAGAAGACTTGTGAGAACTAGAGTAAAATTAAACACAATTTTTCTGTCCATTTACACAATGTTCACAAAAGTCAAAGTCGAGATTACAATCATTTAACCCCTCAATGAGGTTTTTATTTTTTAGGGTTCTAAGACCCTTCTCACCAATGTGACCATATCTCAAATGCCATAACATAGTCTTTTTAGAAGGAAGCTTAACTTCCAAAGCAT
Source organism: Cunninghamia lanceolata (assembly GCA_027924645.1). NCBI lineage: Eukaryota > Viridiplantae > Streptophyta > Pinopsida > Cupressales > Cupressaceae > Cunninghamia > Cunninghamia lanceolata. The sequence continues at coordinate 3,162,555 of BSBN01001736.1, read as the reverse complement.
GTGCACTACCATCAGAACTAGTTAGAACAGATTTCTTCACTACTCGTTCAGATGGTGAGGATGAAGTGACTCTAGCTCTTTTCTTCAAGTCAGAAGAACTATTGTACTGTGAAGTGCATGCCTCCAACTGAAACATAGTACCTCTCTGAGTACCCTTTGCAAGCACCATAGATCCTCTAGTCATCTTGCATCCATCCTTGAAAAAGACAACTTGCACACTTGTATCATTCAACATACTTATAGAAAGTAGGTTTCATGCTAGGCCTGGGATGTCCATAACCTTAGTGATCCCCTTCACTCATCCATTAGGGAATCAAATTGAGGCTCTTCCATGACCAACAATCTTCATATGAGAATTGTCACCCAAGTACACTTTTCCACCATCAAACTCTTCATACTTTGTATACCAGTCTTGATGTGAGGTCATGTGGAATGATGCACCAAAATCAATCAACCACACATCATCAGATGCATGGGTGGCCAGGGTTGCAATGAAGGCATCACCATCATCTTGTGACTTGTCTAAATTTGAATCTAGGGCATTCTCCTTTTTCTTTTTCTTTTCCTCTTTGCATTCCTTTCGAAAATGTTCAAATTTGCCACAATTCCAATAGAGAGCCTTGGACTTTCCAGGAGATTTGGATCTCTCATGGGATTTGGATCTGCCCTTTTCACCTTTTGTGTCCTATTTCTTCCCTTTCTCTTTGGGTCTTCCACGAACTACAAGAGCCTCTTTCGTTGACTCAGATATCTTTCTCTGCATTTCTTCAGATAATAACAAAGACACCACATCTTCCATCTTGAAAGTAGTACTGGTGCTTCCGATGGCCATGACAAGATGATCCCACAAATCTGGCAAAGAACAAAGCAAGGCCATACACCGATCCTCCTCCTCCATTTTCACACCCACAGATATCAACTATGCAACAATCATGTTAAAAGAATTCATATGGTCCGCAACAGATCCTCCATCTTCATCTTCAAAGAAAACAAACTCTTTTTCAGAAAGAGCTTGTTCACCAAGGACTTGGCCTGATAAACATCTCCCAACTTCTTCCAAAGGTCTTTCGTGCTCTTCTCCTCATGGACATTTAATAGGATAGAGTTAGCTAGACAGAGTCTTATGAGACCCTTAGCCTTCCGATCTTTGAGATCCCAATCAGCTTGTGACATTGCTGTAGGTTTTACACTGGATACAGTTTTCCATAGGTCACGATCAACAAGTAGGTCTTCTATCTTGAGTTTCCACAACTTGAAATTAGTGCCATTAAATTTCTCCACCTCTAATCTTCTGGATGTGGTTGCCATCTCCTTCTTGCAACAAGATATAGAATACTCTGCACAAACTCCCACTCAACCTAAGGTTAGCTCAAAAAACCTCTACCCAGTAGCCGGAACTAAAATTGGCTAGGCTCTGATACCAACTGAAAGGAAGCTAGGTGCGCAAAAATTGCTTCCTACACTAATCTAATGAGGAGAGATGAGTGTAAATTTAATTTAATCTTTATAGTTACAGCTATGTTAACCCACTAACAGAGATATTGTAGCAAACACATACACAAGAATGTAAGACAAAAGAAGAGGGACACAAGATATACATGGGGAAAACACTTACGGGTGAAAAACCCCACACTTCAAAACATAGCTCAAATGTATCCTGTAAATAATGAAGGTTACAATACAGTCATAGAGCCAATGTTCTTGCAGGAGTCTTTGACACTCATATTTGGAGATGATCCGGTAGCATAACAGTACCTGTCAATCACATAATGCATCACCTCTCCAAAGCACCTGTTTATAAAGAAAATACAAAGCAAAAATGACTCCACATTGAGATGGGCATCCAACATGGCCTCATGGCCCAAAACCCACGCCTATGGACACTTGTCCAACACTGTAGGATTTTTCTAACACTTGTCAAGTCACCCCATCCCAAAGAGGTCACCTATTTCCAAAATGGCCAATGACAGATGCTCTTACGACTCTTACAACTGCCATAGAATCTGTCATAGCTTTCATAACTTGCAGTTGTAATAGAATCTATCATACACAAGCTATAAATAGCATATTCTCTTACAACATGTCATAACCCACCTTGAGGCACCCAAAGATGCCTTTTTCAAAGATGCTTCTCAACACATGTCCATACCTGTCATAGGATCTTCTATTTTTGACTCTTACATGTCATAACTTTGTCATAGGTATCTGTCATGACTGTTTCGGTCAATATTCCCTTACACACATTCCAAGATGCCGACACATGGAAAAATATTCTGACCACTAAGTGGGACACCTATCTCCTCATGTGAATACAAATTTACATGTGGTCATATGCCATGTAGGCTGATACATCACTGTGCCAACTCCCACAAGATGACAACATAGGATTTGCATCCTAATTATACAATAGACAATAAATTAACAAATACAATGAAATAATACAAGGAATTACCAAGGTTGAGACACCTTAATTCCCAACATCCTCCTGCAACTTCATTTTGTCTGTATCATCAACCTATAACCTACAATCATAAACTTTGGGAGGGGGTTGTGATGTTTAGGAGCTTGCCTCAGTCAAGCCCTGGAAGGACACTTAAGTCTTCCAAACACCTTTGTCAGATAGAGAGTGCATACCCTTGTGAGGCAGAGGCAAATCCAAATGAAATAATAATCACAAACACAATAAATGTCACCTTGTAGTGAAGATCTCATGAGAGGAAGAAGATCTTCATTCCATGAGGAAATGGATGCTCAAATTTGCAAACACAAACAAATAGACAACACAAATCAGCTCTTGCAACACAATGAAAGCCTTGAATCACCTTTAGGATGCCAAAATCACATGAACATAATCTAGTTTACAAATGAATGCTTAAACATGCTTTTATATGCAACCACAAGCACTCCTGCCAAGATTTCGTAAATTCAAACTTACGATGTCGGCCTAGGGACCAAATAACGGTCATAAACTGACACTTAAAATTTGGGCCTGACCCAAAATAGGGCAAGACTAGGGTGCGAGTGTCCAAGTCCTCCCCCCTATTTTGGGTAGGGCTAAGCTCAAGGGGTCCCCCTAGGCCCCATTTGTCATGATACTGTTGACCCATTTTCCTCTATGCAGAGTTAAATAGTTCACCTTGTATTTTCCTTGAAAATCCTTTAGAAATGACCCAAAAAAGCTTAAATCCTTCAAATTATTCATGTTGTGCCTTGTAAAAAATCCAAAAAATCTCACCTTGAGAATCTTTGCAGAAAACCCAGAAAATCCCAGAAATCTTTTAGCTTCAAGTATTTTCTATCATAGGGATTTCTTAGTTTCATGTCTAGTATTTGTGTATGCATTTTTCAATGTATATTTGCATATACATTCACCATTGTATGTTCATATGTACAAGTGCAATATACAATGACAAAGATGCAAAGTAAAGATGCAAGTCATACATACAAGGGGAATGTATATCGGCGATACACAAAGATAATGTGCATCAGGTTCATACGTGTTTTTGCTTGTATGTTGCTTTGTATATTCGCACATACAAGGAAAACATACAAGTGCATATACAAAGGGAAATGTACATTGGCCATTGTATGTTCGCACATACAAGGAGGACATGCAAGGAAAAAAGGATACATGGATACATCGGCGGCATACAGGTCAAAGATACAAAGTCAAATGTACATCGGCAAATATGCAAGGGAGAATGTATGTTCGCATGTACATTTGCCATTGTATGTTCGCATATACAAAGGAAATGTGCAGGGGCCATATACAAAAGAGAATGTATATCGGCATATGCAAAGCAAAGATACAAGGCCTACATACAAAGGAAACATAGAAGAAGAGATGCATAAGGTAAATGTATATCACCGATATACAATCAAAAGATGCAAGGGAAAGTGGGGTCCGCACATACAAGAGCGATTGTATCTCATATACAATTGCAGATACATGCAAACATGCAAGTCTTTATACAAGGCCGAATATACAAAGATAAGATACAATAGGTGGGGTCCACTTTATATGCAAAGGGCAATACAAGGTTTTGCTTGTGCATTCGCATTGTATATGCGATATACAATAGCCACATACAAGCAAAAGATACATTGGCTGATAAACATGCAAGCAGTAGGTAAAGGCAAGATACAAAGGGATGGGCCCACCAATTGCATGTATGCGATTGTATGTTTGTACATACAATCAAACATACAAGAAGAAGAGATACAAGGCCCAGACCCAATACCAATTTCAATGAGTTTTATAAAGATATCAGGTCCGCAGCTTGTATATGCCTATATACAATGAAGAAGAGATACAAGGCCCGGACCCGATAGCGATTCCAATCTGCTCCATAATCATTTGAGGTCCGCACTATGCATATTGCATTTATATGTGCAAATATACAAAGCGATAAGCAAAAGGAGGAGATACAAGCCGGACCCGAGTGTGATTTCAAGTTGTTTTATAAATATTTGGTGTCCGCGCCTTGTATGCAGGTGATTGTATGTATATACAATCTTAGAAATACATATACAAAGGCTGATATGCAAAGGGATTTTTGGCGTGATAAGGTGCATCGGCAACTCAACTAATAGTCATTCCGATGGCTGATAGCAGATACAGTTTTTCAGTGATGCTTCTCAGACCAGCCCACCGACCAATCAGGTGATGACACATGGCAGGGGCATAGATGCAAAAGGTGATACAAAAGTAAAGGGGCCCGCTCTTGTATGTAGCTATTGTATTGTATATACAAGGTGACATACAATTGAACATACAAAGACTTTTTAGAGGTCGATTTGGATGCCGAATAAAAGCACATACAAAGCAGTTTGCATATGAAGGTGATATATAAGTGCAGTTTGACCGCAACTTTGACCGCCTATATCTTTCACGTCTTGGCGAATTCGACATGATTCAAAAGGCAAAAGTGCTCATTTTTTCCTCCTCTTTCATTTGGCAGGGATTTTTGGGGTTTTTCTCACTTTCAAATTTTGGATCTGATTTTGCATGTTTTGGCTACGGGACGTTTCAGCGACCATTTTGGGCAGATACAGATACTTGTTGCATTCATTGCTGCAAGAGGATGTTCAGCAGCTCACATTGATGACAAAAGATATCTCTCCACAGCCTTGTTTCAGATACTTTATATATTCATGGCTAAATATAGACACGGAAGTTGCTCGCATTCAATGCCCAAATATCTTCCACCGATTCATGGGTGCAGATCAATGATGCAGCAGCTTGCATTTAAGAACCAAAAATATCTTTCACCTACCCCTGTTCCAAATATTTTCACACTATAACTTCTGTAGGTTGACGTCCCTTCAGGCAGATATTTTTTGATACAGCTCATGGAGCAAATTTTTGTAACCGACAAAGGTCAAAGTAAAATGATATATACACATGTAAAACGTATGTATAGGGGGTTGGTTGTTCTTCTGAGCTATTCTTTGTAATGGCTACTTGGCCTCTATAATCAATATAAACTAGTCTTTTTTCCTCTCTGTTATTATTTTTAGCATTGTGTCTATTCTCCTGAACCTCTCTAGAATTAATATGAGTCTGTGTAAGTCTTTCTAGCTGTGAGATTATTACTATGTCTATTCAGTTGTAGCCAAACACATTTAAATCTGGTGTATCACTTAGTTCATTTTAGCATTCTGTCTAACCCTTTTCCCTGCAAGCATTAGCACTAGGTTTAGATGCTTTTTCTCTGAGCTTTAGGCTTAGAAAGAGGAAGCCAGCCTTCTCCAGAGGTCTGATCTTATTTTGCAAGGTCCCACACTTCGAGATCATTCCCATGTTATTCCAGATTGCTAAAGTTTTCACAACCACAACAAAGGGTGTAAATCTGGGTGATAACAAATACCTAGGGTTCATTCCATCGGGATGCCAAATTATGATGCAAGATGTCCTAAATGCACACAAAAGACCCAGGAGCTAAACCTTAAGAGAGAAAAGTCCCCAAGGGGACATTTTATGACATTACATTTAGCCCCCACTTTCATGTATGTATAAATGCAAGGCCAATACATGCATTAAAGTACGGTCACAAATACAACAAACACGCCAAGCATAGAGAAGACACACCAATCACATAGAAGACAATAACAGGCACATAAAACATGGAGAAGATAGTTACAGTCATGCAAAACACAGAGAAAACAACAAATGCATAGAAGACACATTAATGCATAGAAAACAGGTGTGATTTCTTTTCTTTTCTATTTCTCATATATATGAAATGCAGATGCAAGTACTGTAAAGTAAACAAACCTCCCATAATGCAGGAAGCACTCATCGTGCTGGTCTTTAAACTACATATGGGGCAACACACACACAAGATAGGTAAAACCTCCCAAAATGTAGGAAGCACTCATCGAGCTATTCTTTAGACTGCATATGGGGCAACAGACACACCAAACACACACACTTGAATACATGGAGAAAACACGACAGACAAGCGATGGAGTGTTCCTATTTCTCAGTTCAATACCATCTCAAGCACATTATAGGCACACATCGATGATTGGGCTTCACCACAACAATCACCAAAGACATGCTTAAGGGTTGAGTTAGTCATAGAACCTCTCCCTACCTCTATAGAGGACTTTTGAAAATGACAGGATGATGCAATCTGCTCCAAGAAATACACCATCCCCGCCTCTGTAGAGGGCTTAAGATAAAAAAGGATATACACGATATCCTCCCTCCATAGAGGGCTTACATGATTGATTGATTGATTGCAAACAAAGTCAGGATGCAGGAAGCAATCATCGAGCTAGTCTTTAAATTGCATCTGAGGACAAGCACATAGCTAACATCTACAACAAACAACTTACTTTATATATGCCCCCACCTTAAGGTGGTTGATATCATGTATCAATATCAATCACATTAAGGTAGGAAGAAAACACACAAGGGAACACAAGCTTTCGTAAAGCCCATGCCCCCCAGAGGTGACATGTACTTCATGATTGCCAAATGTTCCCATAAACACATCCTTGCAACAAACATGTTAGTGTCTACAGCATCATGATAAACAACAACAATGCATATGATTAACCACACAAAGAGCTGAGGTTATACCACAAATTTGGAGTTCAAGGATAACCATGGGGCTACATCATGAAGCTCTCTGAATCGAGTACCACCAAGGCTAGATTCAAAGACAAACAAAGGTGCACAGAGAAGCAATATTGTTAACGTTTGTAAATGAGATAGAAACATAATCATAGTCACTACGTGGAAAGCATGAGTGCTTCCACTAGCCAAGCATCAGATAAAATATATAACCCCATCGTCATATTAGGAACTAAGTCCATTTTTTGATTGCTCTCGAAAGGGACACTAGGTCCGCATTAATATAAATGTTTTTCATCATCTGCCCACTAGATAGAAACACTAGAGGAAGACAAACAATAAATAAGAGAGGAGAAACAAGTGTCTTAGGGACAATCACATAGGAGGGTGCCCCCAGGTCACCAACCACAACGCTATGTCCATAAGACACAACACACAACAATGAAATCAGAGAGAGAGACAATATAGGAGAATGATGATACAAATAGAAGAAGGTCATAATAGAGGCGATCTCCTGGTATCTTGGACCTTACAGGAGAATCCAAGGTCATCCCAAGAGGCCTAAACAACACATAACACATCATAGAGGAAGCACATCACAAGAGAGATAAAGGGTTAGAGATACTTACCTGGTAGGATCTTTTATATCAGATTTTGGAACATACGAACCTCTTGGAGAGGTACTCGATCATGTTGAGTGTAAAATTTGAGTGGTTCTTATGAATGTTTTGTTTATTATCATATGATACTTGCTTTGTAACTCTTTGTGTAAATATAACTTTTTTTGCTTATGAGGAGGGGAACCACTATTTTCTCTTGCTGCTAACAGTAGTCTAACTCTTTTTTGATTTTTATCAAGTTTTTGTTGTTGAATCTTTCTAGCACGGTAACAGGAATCATCATGTACCATCTTACTCGTCTATATCGGTAGTTGTTCTTTCTTTTCTGATACATTTTTATTATCTCCCGATCCATATAAGGATAACGAAGGAGGAACCTTATCATAAATTCCATTTCTTCATGGACGAGGTGGGTTGTCCACTAGTTTCTTATCTAATTCAATCATTCCCACGATGTTATCATAGTCCAAGTAATCATCCTTGTGTATTTTCACTAAACCCTGCTCCAACATATTAGTTTCAGTATGCTTAGGGAAATGATTAGTGAATATTTGTAAGTTCTCATTCGGCGAAGAAACCAACTTGTTTCCATTATCATTCACACTTGATACCTAGATGACATTTGAATCAATAAGGTCCTATATCTCATGTTTAAGACGCATACATCATTTATTGTCATGTCCTTGGGTCTGATGATAATGACAAAAGGAATTAGCATCGAAGTAATGTCCTTGTTTACTAGGATCAATAGGCTTGATTAGGGGAAGCTTCAGAATGTTATTACTTACAGCTTGATTCATAATAGAATGATAAGACTTAGATATCAGAGTAAATTTTCTTGGTTGATATGATGCTTTCTTTAGATTAGTGATAGCTGAAACATTCAAAAAGTTGTTCAAATTCGGTCCATTAACCTTGATGAAGCTCCTATTATTATTGTTCCTTTTATAGTTGTTTTGTGATGATCCACCCATGGATTGTCCAACTTGAGCTGATGATTTTTGGTTTTCATACGAACTAGACGAAAGTTGATAATCACGAAGGGCGGTGCATAAATCTTTAAAGGAGTTATACTTCATCAAGAGGATCTTATCATGAATATTAGGTTGTAGATTTGTAATAAATATCTTCTAAACATCATCATCTTTCATCTAATATTGAATCTATACATAAAGTCCTTGATACCGACTAATGAATTCAGTTAACTTCTCTTTCAGACCTTGCTTGGAATAAACCAAGTCAATTAAGGAGACTTGGGGTCTGATGTTTGCTTGAAAATGTTGTAGAAATTGATCAATCAACTGTGAAAAAGAGTGTATTGAATTCAGAGGCAAAGAGCAAAACCATTCTAAAGCAGTATCTTTGAGAGACCGTGGGAAACATTTTACCAACAAATCCTCTTCAAAATAGAAATCGCTACACATAGTTGTAAATGCTGCCACATGAATATTAGGATCGCTTTTTCCACCATATTTTTCAAAGAGGGGAGTCTCAAACCTCTCAAGCATAGGGGTTCTCAAGATTGCATAGGATAAGGGATTACGGGCATGATATGTTGGTAGACTAGGCTACGAAGATTTTGTCAGATTTGTTACTTTTTTTTGTAAAGCATTCATGCCCTGTAAAAGTTGGTTTAGGATGGCATCATTGGGAGATGTAGTTTCCTGTGAAGAATTGGAACCAAAGTGAGGAGGTGATTGAGCTTGAGATATGATAGGTGGAAGATGTGAATAGGTAAATGGTGGTTGGACATAATGGTAGGTGTTTGGTGGTTGAGAATAACCATATGTGATGGGAGGTTGAGAATAAGTGGGATGAAGAGGTGGTTGAGAGTAATTATTTATAGAAGAGGTCCCCTTAGGAACCAAATTCTAATAATTAAATCCCACATCTTTGTAATTAGTGCCATTAAATACTCCAATACCAGTGGTAGCATTACTACAAGCATTTGCATCAATTGTTAAGATCGTTGATGTAAAGGTAGATATTTTTGTAGTTGGTATAGGAACCGATACTTGAGTATGAGATGGTGACAACATGTTACTTATCACTTAGGCACATTTGGTCACTGGCATAATGTTAGTTTTTACAATATGTGCTAGACCACGAATTGCATTAACACCATCTTGTCCTTCTTTTATCAATTCTCTTATATTCTGAAGTGTAGGAATGACTTCTTCAACTATTCTCTCATTTTCTGTAAATGATTGAAATTGGGCTATCTCTTTATCCAATTTTTCTATTTTCTCATCATATACGTATCCTGTCACCTCACTAGTGTCATCAACATCATGAAAAGTTTGTTCTTCCATAGTGGTTGGAGGATGTATAATATCTTGCACAATTTGAGTTTCTCCTTTTGTAAAGGTGTTCAATGTACCAACTTATTCAAGAGAACTAGACCCCATGTGTCTTATGCTTCTTCTTAAAGGAATATTTCTCTTAGGGCAACGAGTTATTAGACTCATATAGCACTATGCACAAATTTTAGGTGCAAGATATGTTGTAAATGCTTGGTTTTTTTTGTACTTTTTTAATGCAAAGAAAGAAACAAAGGATGTTGTAAGGGTTTTCATCAGGGGAAAAAAATTATATGCCTAATATCAGTCCAATACAGCAATAAGATCCTTCACAACACACTCTTGATGCAAATCTAAGATGACGATAAGTCAAAATATAGTGAAAATATGTCAAAATATGCAATTTTTTCACTAAATGTCCATGTAAAAGAGCATGACAAAGGGTGTTGTGAGGAAAATGATGATGGAAAGAAAATTATATCAATAATAACAGCCACTTAATGTCAAAATATCCATAACAACACACTTTTAGTGCCACTTAAGGTCAAACTCTAGTGAAAATATAGCAAAAATAAGCTATTTTTCATGTTTTTTCAACTCTAAGACCTAGCAAAAGGGGTGCTGTAATGAAATTTAGGAGGTGCAGTAAATTAAAGCAATGATATTAGTCACCTCAATCCATAAGATTTGTCACAACACACTTGGAGTGCAAACTAGGCCAAACCCTAGGGCAAAAATAGAAAAAATGTGTAGTTTTTCATTAAATTTTCAATACAAGAGCCCAATAAATAGGTGTTCACCAAAATGTTTAGGGTAAAATTTGGATTTTTTAGTTTAGTATTTAAATCCTCCTTTCACCCATTACATTCAAGGACCTTCAAATTGAGTGGCAAAGCACTATTGGGTCCTTGGTCACTTACAAATGTAGGGAAACTTGGATTAGGGTATTTGATTATCAATTTTCCTTCTATTATACTCAATTACACATCAAAACCCTAATTATGCAAAGATGGAAGTAAACAGATGAATAACAGAAAATACTTCTGCAAAAAGATGTAAAATTATAAATGACTGTGCACCTATTTTTGGGGTTCCGAGGCAGAAAAGTCGGGGACTAAAGAGCCAGTGCCCAAGTCCAAGGCCCTGCTTTTTGTCAGGATCTAGAAACAAGGTCTGCAACCTGTATCTGCTATTGCAAAGCTTTTCCCAGCACAAAACTTTGAGGACTAATGAGTGGGAGCCCAAGTCTAGGGTGCTCTTTTCTTCTTTGATTTACAATTCTAACACTCCAATATGCCCTCTTGCAACTTCATTTTGTTTGTATCATCAACCTGTAACCTGCAATCATAAACTTTGGGAGGGGGTTGTGGTGTTTAGGAGCTTGCCTCAGTCAAGCCTTAGAAGGACACTTAAGTCTTCCAAACACCTTTGTTAGATAGAGAGTGCATGTCCTTGTGAGGCAGAGGCAAATCCAAACGAAATAATAATCACAAACATAATAAATGTCACCTTGTAGTGAATATCTCATGAGAGGAAAAAAACTTCATTCCATGAGGAAATGGATGCTCAAATCTGCAAACACAAACACATAGACAACACAAATCTGCTCTTACAACACAATGAAAGCCTTGAATCACCTTTAGGATGCCAAAGTCACCTGAACATAATCTAGTTTACAAATGAATACCTAAACATTCTTTTATATGCAACTACAAGCACTCCCACCAAGATTTCATAAATTTAAACTTACTATGTCAGCCTAGGGACCAAATAACAGTCATAAACTGACACTTAAAATTTGGGCCTGACCCAAAATAGGGTAGGACTAGGGCGCGGGCACCCAAGTCCTCCCCACTATTTTGGGTAGTGCTAAGCTCAAGGGGTCCCCCTAGGCCCCATTTGTCATGATACCTAGGGTTCATTCCATCAGGATGCCAAATTATGATGCAAGATGTCCTAAATGCACACAAAAGACCCGAGAGCTAAACCTTAAGAGGGAAAAGCCCCCAAAGGGACATTTTATGACGTTATAATCATTTTAGGCATATGTTGATCCCTGATCTATATTATCTCTGGAGGCATTCACATACTTTCTTTTTCCCTTTGTCTTGATGCCAAAAAGGGGGAGAGAGAGTTGTGTTTTGCCATCAAGGACAAAGGGGGAGTTTGTTGCCCTCTCAGTTGTTGTCCTTGATGTCAAATGCACAAACTCTCAGGTTTGTGGCACAATGATTGTTGGCATTGGCATTGGCATTCATGAGGTTTAGCATTTGATGCATGAACTCATATTCTTGAGACATCAAATATGTTGGTGTTGGTTGTGGCATTGGCATTTACTATGCTCTACAAGTAGTTGGTATTTGGCTTGTAATGTTGATAGAGGTTATTGGTTATAGCATCATGGTAATGGTAATGGTATAACACATACTATACATGCTATGCTATGATAATAAGATAGTTGATATGATACCTTGATTGCAGTTGATTTATCTCCTGTGGTTGTTGATGGTATGCTCATAGTCATACATGCTCTATGACATCTCTATGATATTTGATTTGCATTTGATGCTCAGTATACATTTGACTATGCATATGGTGTTTGATGTGCTCATGATCTTCTGTGGCAAATGGCTTATGGCATATGGTTTATCACTATGGCATGTGATATCATACATCAGTTGATTTACATAGCTGTGGTATTTAATGACACAATGGCATTGGTTTCTTGATATAGTTGCATAACAGTTTGAATGATATTTCATATGGTATCATGTCATAATGGTTTAGATTTGTACTTGGCTTGACAGTGGAACTTGATGATTGGTCTATGTGACAAAGTGACAATACATGCATAAAGGATTATAAGGGCTTCATAATGTCATTTGTTTATTTTAAAAGGATATTCATTTGATGCACTGGGTTAGGGTGATTAAAAGTCACTCAAGACACACCATGCTCATTTAAATTATTTTTGTGGCATATCAATTTAAGTTCATAAACTTTATTATAAAATGCCACTCTGAGCCATGTAAGTGATCTTAACCTGTTGAACAGGTCTCAAGCTTGAATAGCAAATAAAGGGGTTAAGTTATATTGTTGATTATCAGTCCCTTTTGGGGCACATCGAGAATGCAGGTAACAAGGATTTAAGTGAACAAAAAAGATTTCATAATATTTCATTTTGCAAGGTTTGAACTTTGTGAAATGAAGCTTCGAGCTAGGGTTTTATGTTTTGGTGATAATCATGAGAATGCATGGTCGAAACAGTGGGCATCTCTACATATTTTGAAGGGGATCTTAAGGATTTGATAGTGCAGGTTCTCAAAGGGTTGAGCTTGTTCATTTTTGACTGAATCTTTGACCTATTCTTCAGAAAAATGGTTCTCATTTGTCAGCTTATCAGGGGATATCTTGTCTGTATCTTGTTCTTTCTAAAAGTCTTAAAATGCATGAAACAAACCTATGAAGTAGAGACTCATTTGGTTCTTTAGTTTGAAGGCCTTACATTTTTCCAGTTGTATCAAAACTATGGTGGTCATGATATTAAGGTTTTTGACTGTGATTTAATATTATGAGGAAACCAGACTATAGTGACAGTTATAATACTTTGTTATAACATTATCTTATTCAGTTGTAACTATAATAAGGAAACTCTCAGGGTGAACTGTGGTTGAAACTAGGGTAACTTGCATGGTTCTTGAAGACAGTTTGGTGATAATAATGTTGTTTGTCAAAGCATTGTTTAACTCAGTACTCAGTTTGAACATAAACGTATTAAAGGTTTAAAGTCTCTAATCATGGTTAAAGTTGCACTTCAAAGGCATTGTATATTAGCCTTTATGGGTCCATTCAACCAGGCTCATGTGACAGCTACTAATGCAGTTGCAAACTACCTGAGACAGTTGCATGAGTACAATTATCTTCTCAAACTATTTTGTAAAAGAAAGAAAGACATTTCTGAGAAAGTATAAAATAGATTATACTCTATTGAGTTTTTTGGTTTTTGTAGTCATTGTAATATCAAACAAAAGCAATAGACTATGATTGAATATCATTTTGTAATCAGTTGTATATGTGCACAAGTTGATGTAATTCTTGAAGTCTCAAACGTTCAATGAGACATTCAAGAATAGAGCTTTAAGAGAAATAGAGTAACCCTCTCTATTAAACTGTATTATTCATTGTATGGATTGAAATATGCCCATGAGGCACAAATAGCCAGTGAGGCACAAATAGCCAGTGAGGCACAAACAGCCAGTGAGGCACATGTATTTGCTAGTGAAGCACATTTTGATTAAGCCAGTGAGGCATTTCCTAGAGTGGTTTTTCATCCCTAGAGGGTTTTCCACTCGTCAAATCTCAGTGTTATGGTCACTTGTTTTATTCATGAGTTTATGTTCATTGTTTTATAATTTAACTATTGCATATGTGACATGATGTTTATTATGCGTCAGTACAAATGCACAATATATCTAATACTTATCTCTATCCAATAAAGAAATAAAACTACCCTACTATTTGTCATAGTTCACCAACAGTTGTTTTGTTCATTCATGTTCACAAATTGATCTGTCAATGCACTACAATTCATAAATGAATGTTTTTCTATCATCATACAAGATTTGAAGTTTATGGTTGGTAAATTTTATTAATTGTTGCCAAAAACAAGTCTATTTTATGAGACACCGATTCACCCCCCCTCTTAGTGTCTCTCGTATGCCAACATATGGAACTTGAAAATCCATCCACTCAACCTTAGGAGGATATTACTATCGAAACTGTGCTAGAAAAACAACCCTTAGGTAACTCTGGAGTTCCTCCTAAAGGAACAACTCTAGAGAATACCTCTGGAGCCACTTCTGTGAAGAACTCTGGTGTTGATCCGGAGATAGAAAAACCAACACCTTACCCAGAATGGCTCAAATAGCATGTCTCTCAGAAAATTATCCTACAAACACAAGTCCAACCTACCATGGAATTAGAACTTCTGCAAGAAATCAAATAGTTGAATATTGAAATTCCACTCCTACAAGCAATCAAGGATGTGCCTAAACTAAACCAATTTATCAAACAACATTGTGTTAAAACCTAGGGCAAGAAGAAAAACTTGCTTTCCACCATTCAGGTGGAAGGGAAAGTAGTGGACCTTCTTGTGGAAGAGATGCTCCTCCCAAAATATGGAGACCCTGGGAACCCTGTCATCATTGTCTATATTGCAGGGGTAGAAATATCCAATGTTTTGGTTGATTTGGGGGCATCAATAAATGTAATGATAGCATACACCCTGGACAAATTAGCTCTGGTAGCTGTCCAAGCCACATCCACAATCCTCCAACTGGTTGACTAGTCAATAGCTATTCCAAAAGAGGTATTAACTGATGTCCCAATCAAGGTGGAATCATGGGAATTTCCAGTAGACTTTCTGATATTAGAACCTAGAAACCAACAAAATTCTTACTATTGATGATGATTGTTAGTCATAACAACATGCATAAAAATTTGCACAACAAACCTTTATTATCTTGTAAAGTACTATCAGCTTAGGATAAGTTGATGACTCCAAGTCTCTGTTGTTTAGGTCATGATCATCTAATGTTACTCAGAGGTTGATGTGACATTTTGTTTTCCATTTTAAGGGGTCTTACATTCATCTAGGTGATCAGTATTGCACTATATCCTATAAATTCACTCCACAGAGAGGTCAATTCTACTCTATTTTCAAGGATTGTTGAGATATTGATAAGTTTGATCAATTCTTCTGATCATTGATCATTATGAACTTGCTCTTTCTTATACACTACAAATCTATTTAAATGATGTGTCTATAAGTGGATATTTATATGTATTTCATGGATATTTGTCTAAATTTGCATGATATTTATCAATTTGACATGCTTTTACTCCAAATATGCTCTGTATTTTCAATTGTCTGCGAGATATCTGCATATTTCATGTTTTATTTGCTTTTAATTGTATGTTATTTGCAATTATGGAGTTTATCTGTATGAAATTCAAAGAAATTTTAAAAGAATGTTTCTAATTTTAGTGAACCTTTAGTTATTGAATCACATACACACAAGATACATTCATGGAGAGAAGAAATCAAACCATAGGTCACCAGGATGTTCCACAGCTAGATATGGTTGATGCTAACTTCAAAGGAACTAGGAATGAAAACAATACATGCATGCTGAAAAGCACTCCAAGGGATGTAGCTAATCAATGCATATATCTAGATTTCAATCACAGATTACTCAAGATTTATGATGATTTGTAATCAAAATGGCTTCTCTTTCATTAAGTATGCATAACATGTACATTTACAATAACTTTGAAATGAGTCTTGAACTTTTTAGCAATCAAATTTCAATTAAGTTTCAAATGTCTAAAAGATTACACCCCTACACATTTTATAGAATAAGGTGAGGAGGCAGGAAATAGGTATGGAACAAGGGTCAGAAATTCAAGAGTTTGATGTTTCTACCTTGTTCGCCAAGAAGATGATGAAGCCAAGGAGGAAGGCTAGATTAACATCGGCCATAAAGAGAGATCCTGCCACAGGCAGAAGAATAGCACAAATAGCACTTCCCACAGTTGAGAAGGAAAAAGGCAAAATTAGCCTAGAGGAATTCCATATCACAACTGTTGATTTAGGTTTTGCCAATGAGGACCAGGAAGGTCAAGAAGGGAAGGATATTATTGATTCTTTAACCCAAAAGGTGAAGAAGGAGAAAGAGAAAAATAAAATGCATAAAGAGCATATTTCTCAGCTACATTCTTTCATAAAAGGGTTAATTAACCCTAATAATACACCAGTTGATCCTACAGTCCCATTGATTGTCATATCATAGGAAGAGGTCACCAAGTTAGACCTAATGAAACATGAGGCGATGGTCATGGAAAAATGGATGTTCTCAGCTCTCAATGGGGCTGAAGATGTATTGAGAACCTCTCTACAGAGGTGGAATTCTTTGAGCAGTCTAAAGAGAAAGGTAGATAAAATGTAGAATGATATAGGAAAATGGTCATTCCAATTGGAAAAGGACCTAACTGCTCTAAGTGAAATGAAGAGAATTGATCCACAAATTTTGATAAGAAATAAAGTACTAGATAATAATACTGCCCTGCTGACATGCATATGGTATGAGGATATCAGGTTTGAATGTGATATCTTGAAGAAGTGCAGCGTCAAACTCAGGGATATTAGTGTTAAATTGCACAACATGATGGCATATGAAGTAGAAATCCTCAAAGCCTTGGAAGGAAAAATAGAAGGCAAAATTGAGAATCAGGATGTAGACTTTGCTATTAAGGCTCTGCATGATAATTTTAAGTCAGTAGCAGATGACCCTCTCAGCCACTTGACAGAAGAAGTAATGAATAAAATCATGAGGATAAAGGTTAAAGTAGAAACATATAATGAGACTTTAAACAACAGGAAAGGTAAGCTGGAGGCTCTCAAGGCTAAGTTCCAGTCTCATAAGCATGCAATAACAAAAGCTAGAATCTAGGATAGGGGAGAGGTTGATAAAATAGTACAAGCATATGAACATATCAGGATAGCAGTAAAGGTCCACATACAAGAGGATGTATATCAGAGTGACAGTGATGAAGAAAGTGATGAAGATTCTTGGTGGCTTTTATCAATATCATGTCTACCTTGTTCTCCAGTATCTACTTCTATCCTTGGTGGAGAAGGCACCTTCTTAATTTCTTCCTCATGCAGTTCCTCATGAGGGGGATCTTGTTGAAGTTCTTCCTGCTAAGGGGTTGCCTTCTGCAAAGGAGGATCCTGTGGAATGTCCACATTCTGATCCTGTGCTTGATCTTGTACTCCCTCCTTTGGATTTTCATCTTCTTTATTATTTTTCTCATCCTATGGCATATTGACATCTGTGGATGTCTGTGTATTTTGCCCTTGTGGATCACCCTGATCAAGGGTCATTTCCTGTACTTCACTTGATGCACTGATATCCTGTGGCTTAGGGTCCTCCTGACCTAATTTATACTCTATTCTTGGGACTTCTCCCATATCTCCCTAAGTTTGAGCAACACCAGCATCTGATATATCTTGATCACCCCCACTCTTTTGTTGAACTTCCACTATTTTTGGTTCTGTGGGTGTCTCATGTTGTTGCTGACCCATATCAGGAGCAGTGCTATCTTTTTCTGCATGCTTTGCCACTTCAATCTTCTCTGGTTCCTTAGGTGCACCTATTTTATCCTTAGGGCTTACATCACCCCTATATGTTAAATCTATGGTTGCAGGGCTAGTCACCTTCTCAACTAAATTATCGAGCCCTATCTGTTGGGCTGCCCTCTCTGGGCTACCTTGTTTCATCTCTTTTGTTTACTTTACCTCCTCCAATGCCTCCATCTAAGCTAATGGAGTTCCATGAGGGGTCATGCAGGTATTGGAAACTAGAGTTTCCATTTGTTGAGAGGCCACATTTTGAACCACCTCATCATTAGATAAGTCCACGGTATCCTCCAAAGAGAAAGGAACACCCTGACTTGCTTTAAATACTTCTCTTGTTTGTTCCTTTGCCTTCTCAGTTTTGAATTTAATTATGGTGGGAAGAGGAACATCATGTTGCAGTTCCTTGCTGAAAGCTTCACCACCGGCTCCTCTCAATAAGATGGGGTTAGCCCGGATATCCCCCCTCATGGTTGTTCTTTGTTTCTTGGGTGGTGACATTAGCAACATCACCCTCCTCTTCTTTCTAGCTACTAGAAAGTCATCACCTCCAGGCTCTTGGTTTACCTACTCTTCTTCCAAAGGGATGCCTTCTTCCACTTCTTGCTGCAAGGTCTGGCTCTCTACCTGCACCTCTGTAGTTTCAACGATGGGCTTCAAAATTATTTTAGTCTTTGGTTTTTCAATTAGAGGCTATGTAGATGACACAGATACCTAAGCTGGTGTAGATACACCTACAGCTGATGTGACAATCCTTTCTATTATCACCCCTTTGGTTCATCTTCACTTTTCTTACCCTTAGGGGGACCTTTCCTTTATTTTTCTGTGGGCAATCTTTCCCCATTGGATTTTCTCTTTTCATTGAGGAAATCATCATATTCCTCATCAGATACTTCCTGCCTCTTCTTCTTGTTATCAACTATAAGGGAAACACCTCTTTTTTTCAATCTAGATATCTCCTCATCTACCCAGGCCTGGGTCAGCTGGTTCACCCCACTTGTCAGCTGATCTAAAGATATATCTTCTTGCTGTGTAAGGTCCAGAGCTGATATGGTGTCATTATACACCTTTTTATCCTCATATTCATTGGACATGATCTTTCCATCATCCTTACACAGCTGCACTAGCACCAGGATGCAGTCAAAGGTTTTTATTTGACTCAAGGTGAGTCTTTGGTATTTCCTTCTTCTCACCTTAGCCTCAATTAGTCTAGAAATCTTCTAGATGCTTTTGATGTATCAGTTTTCCTAGTATCTTCTGCATCCTGCCATAAGGATCATATGATCTGGCTAGGGGAAATGGCTATAAATACATCAATTTTAACCCCTCGATGACATGTTTTATGCTCTCTGAATCTGAGCACATGTACTAACCCATAGATATTGGAAATAAGACCAGAGGCATCTTCTTCTATACCTTGTAGGCTTCAACTATTGTAGATACCTGCCTGACAAATTCCATCAAGACAACCCCATCAATAGGGTATCTGGGCAACATAAGAGGTTGTCCTTCAAATCCCTCTATCCTGATATATGAAAAAGTGGCAAACTAGATAAACCAGGCTCCATGCTAATAAACAACTTCTTGAGCTTCCATGCTCAACCTTTTAGTCCTATCCTCCTCCATGGTTCTGACCAGATGCATTGAGAATGCATCATTTACCAGTTTGTAATCTAGGAGGTAGTCCTTCCTTTGTAATTGGGGATAATGATCCCATATGTGTGCATCATCAGCATCACCACCAGCGTTACCCACTATCTTCAAAGCATCAAAAGTTCCCCTATATGTACATGAGTACACCACATATGAGGTCATGTAAAATAAGCATGTTTATCCTCCTAGGTTCCTCATTCCCTCATCCAGTGCGTCACTAATGATCTTAGCCCATAATAGCCTGTTGTCTGCATATAAGACCATCTGGATGATCCCAAACATCTAGTTCTCAAAATTTCTAGCATGAGGTCTGCCTGTCATCCTACTCAGCATGGAAATCATATAATGGTATTCATCATCAAAATCAAATTTATACAAATGTACAGGTAATTTAGTTGAGACGACATAGGTGCTGCTCTTTGACCTCAATTGGTAGATCCTCTTCCTTGCATTTTTCTTATTATTATTATACTCTATTTCCATCTTACATAGGTCCACACTCACTACCTTCTTCCCAACTGGTAGATTGAAAGTGGTGGTAATGCCCTTGACTAAGAAGTCTGCATATATTCTCCCATGCTTCTCCACCTGTTTGGTTTCAGGGTTATAATTTCTTGCACATTCTAGCACCAACTCCAGGGCATCCATAGCATACATGCCACATACCTGAGACATATACCCCATCTAGAATGGGATTGTCCTTATCATGATCTAATTTTGTCGACCATACTGCTAGGTCCATATCTCCTTGGTGTGTATCACCAATAACTCTGTACTTAAACTGTACCCCCTCAGGCTGAACAAACATGGGCTTGAGGAACTCTGCCTTGGACCTATTCCTCCTAAGATCTACCATGGATTCCTGTAATAAACATGATATGTTTTACCCTACAGTGTCCACATGCATTTCTACAACATCATGTACTTCTATATCATGTGCACTCAGTATATTATTCCTCACTTCATCATGATACATATTATCACAAAGCCAGACCACCGGCAAGAACAAATACTCTACCTGAAAACATAGAAATTGACAAGAAGAGGGTTTACAGTTACTTACCTGACAATGCTTTCCTCTTGGGTTAGATGACTGATTACAGAGAAGGGCTACAAACGCTGAAGATCACCCATTCTATTACGTTGAAGAATCCAATCCATTAACAGGTAGTTGTTTAAGGGTTTGACTCCTCTGGAGCTCTATAATTTCTTGATTTATCACAAGGTAAATTAAAATTACCTTCAAATTTTACCTTTAAAGTAGGTCAACTGGACAAATTAGGGTAAAAATGCATTGTCGTGATCAAATCTGTTGATCATTTGCAAGGAATATGTAGATGCTGCCAAGTGTTCAATTTGCATTTGTATTTAATTGCATTTAATGTCAAGAAACAGGGGGGGTGATCTTCAAAAGATTAGGGGATATTCAAAATATGACTCCCTCTGGATAAAATGACCCCCCCACCTTTGAGCGAAAAAATTGAATGCAAAGGATTAGGTGATATGGTCAACGTTTGACCATGTGTATATTGGGTCACAAAATTATGATTAGGGGCTATTCAAAATATGACCCCTTGCGATAAAATGACCCCCTCAGAAAAGATTAGGGTGATATCATTATGTTAGCGACATTGTTTAATCATTATGTTTTAATGACATCACCATCATATTGAAGAATATGACAGACATCGGATATGTATATCCCTCTCGCAGATAGATGGAACAATGACATCATCATCATCGTGATTTCTTTCATTCATTAGAATTAGATGATGTCACCATCATATTGACATAGGGTGATATATATGAAGAGGGTGATATTCATAAGACGACTGATGTTAAAAATATGACCCCCCATGGGATAACTAAAGTCATTTGACGGGTAGATATCGGCTCTTACTTAAAGTTGACATCTGCACATTGCGCATCGGGTAATTATCAGGTGATAATCCTATATCGGGGTGATCTTTTCTAAGATAACTGATGTTTGAAATATGACCCCCCCTTGTGTGGTATATCAGGCTTGACCAAACTTTGGCTCAACATAACTCTCTTCCCTTAGACAATTTTGGGGTGTTCTAAAAGGCAAACCTGCTTGGAATTTTGTGTACTTTCCAACCATGACGTTAATAATGTGAACTGCTGACTCTGACAACTGACCTCATCATGGTGACAAATCCACCCTCTTACAGGGCTACATGCATGACTGATTTTACCAAACCGCCCAAAGCAGAAAACAAACAAGCCAAAGCAACAAGAAAAGTTAGGTCCCTATTTTGTTAAGACAAAATGGGGCATGTTGTGTAACCACACAACACTTACCCCTTGATCCTAGGAAGACAATGGCTGACCACAACAACATCTATTGATTGTCAAATAGGAGACATGGTCATTTCTAATGGGATAGATTTGAAAAAAATCTCTTTATATCCTCCAGCTAAACCATCAATACATTACTTAGGAAAAGTTTGGGTAGATGAGCCTAATAGCATGGTAAATAGTGCCTTAGTAGCTATGGTTACCATCAAGGAACATTTGGCTAAGTTAGAAGAAGAAATAAATTATGACACAACAGAAGACATCACCCACATTCTTATTGACAAAGATATAATGGAATTAGCCCAAGAATCAAAGAGAGAATTCCTTACTGCTACCCATTGCACCCTTGCAAACATTATTCTTTTTGGAGAAACCTTTTATAGAGACTTGGCCACATTCCATATGTTGCTTCCACATTCTTGTCCTCTTAACACTATGACTCCAGGATATCAGGTAGGGACATATATGGATCATATTACAAAGTAGGTCATGATTTTACATGGGAAAACATTGAACATCAATACCTAGTTAGCAGAAAAATAGGAAGAAGTACTTCTCAAACTCCTAGTCTCCCATTCAATAACTTTTTCTTGGGAATACCAAGATATGAAGGGCATCCCTCCTGAGATCTATACTCATCATATATATACTGAAGATGTCAAACCTATCAGACAACCCCAGAGAAGATTAAACCTTGCCTTGAAAGATATTGTTAAAATTGAAATAGAGAAATTGCTACAAGCGGGGTTCATATATCCTATTTCAGACAATCAGTGGGTTTCACCCTTAGTCATAGTGCCTAAGAAAAATGGGAAATGGAGGGTATGTATTGACTATAGAGAATTAAACAAATCTACAAAGAAGGATTATTTTCCCTTACCATTCATCGACCAAGTGCTAGACAACCTTGCAAGGAAAAAGTACTTCTCATTCCTGGATGGGTTTAGTGGGTATAATCAAATTCAAGTAGCACCTAAGGACCAGGACAAAACCACCTTTACTTGTTCATTGGGAACTTTTACATATAGAGTTCTTCCATTTGGACTATGTAACACTCCAGCTACATTTCAGAGGGTTATTTTAGCAATTTTTGTTGAATTAGCTAATCAGTGTATGGAAGTCTATATGGATGAATTTACTATGTATGGAGACACCTTTGAGGAAGATTTCACAAACCTAGATGAAGTACTACAATGTTGTGAAAAAAACCAGCTATCCTTGAGCCATGAATAATGCTTTATGATGGTAGAGGAGGGAATTGTACTTGGACATCACATATCAACCTGATGCAGAGCTAACAACACAAAGGATCACAATCAAACTTCTTAGGAGGAAAGGATATAGGGGATGGTAGGGCAAATAGGTCTTTTAGGTCCTTGTGGACCAACCTACAACACTTGACTTCAAACAGGACATGACTGTCCTTTCACTATCCATTATTTCTACACAATACAACGACACCATTTTTTGGATTCATATTCCTAGGCTCTTTTCCAAACATTCTAGGGACCCTAGACCATCTATTATTGACTATCCCAAGCTCATAAAACCATCAAAAAGCTCTGGAGGTACCTCCTTGTACCACTTCCTTCTTACACTGACCTATTCCCTTGTAGCCCCGTCAACAAGTTTTTGAAGTATAACTTTCAGAAGACATGACAAACCCACAAAAAAAATACCTTTTCAAGTACCCATTATGGATTTACATAACATACTAAACATGTAAGGTATGTTGTTTTGAAACATGCACCTCAAAATTAGACTATTTGTGCTATCCAAGAGGGCAATTAGCCCTGTTTTACAAAGGAAGTACAAAAAATATCAAGCCCACAACCAAAAATCCACTTTGGTGAGCTTGTACATATCCCAACTTGACTAATTTCATAGGTATTAGTATTTGCAAGTATGGATTTCTTATCTAACCAATAACTACCTATGTCATTTACCAACTACATGAAGAAATTAGGCTGTCATGGCTTCAAATAGCAACTTCTTCCACTTCCCTACTCCTGTAGACAAAACCCAATTGATAAAAGTACAAAACAAAGTATTTCCATTCATTTTGTGTTCATGATACTGAAGGGATAAGTTGCCATTCCATCAATTTCCACAAAACTCTTAAAACCCTCTAAACCCTAAGTTTAAGACCTCTACTCAGAGAAATCACCTATAAAAACCTTCAAACTTAATTAGAACTCCTATTTGTTGCAAATGAAAGGTATTTCCACTCCCCATCAAAATATTTACACTAGAGCCCTTGACTGTGTAGTATGGGCAAGTACAACCTAGAGGAACAATAATAAAACTCAGAAAAAAGTAGGCAAACTTAGAGAAAACATTTATAAAATGCTTTAACCTACATCAAATATTCTCCAACCTAGATCAAAACAAATCCAATACCATATCTTTCAACATTTTATGTTTTAGGATTCATGACTGCACTATACGGATTCAGAAAAAATGAAAAAAATAGTAGAAATAGAGAATAACAGAGATATGGGGACATGTTGATCATGATATTACTCATAAGCAAACATGAAATAGAAGTTACACAACAACCTTTATTTATCTTGAAAGATACGATGAATTCAAAGAATTCATGATCCCAAGTCTCTGTTGATTAGTTCATAATCTACTGACATTACTCAGTGGTTGATGTGTGTTGTTGTTTTCCATTTCAAGGGGCCTTACATTGATCAGTAGATCCTGTTTCCTGTAAGTATGCTACACAGAGAGGTTACTCTACACAGTATATTTCTTCAAATAATGTGTTTGTGCTTAGATCTTTGCATGATATTTATCAATTTAACATGCTTTAACTCCAAATATGCTATGTATATCCAATTATCTACGAGATGTCAGCATATTTCATGTTTACTTGCTTTTAATTCTCTATTATTTGCAATTGTGATGGTGAATTGTTATGAAATTGAAAGAAATTTAAAAGAATACTTCAAATTTTGGTAAATCTTTAGCTACTAAACCACATACACACTAGATACGTTCATGAGGAGAAGAAATCAAACCATATTTTCACCAAGATGTTCCATAGCTAGATACAGATGATGCTAACTTCAAAGGATAAGGATTGAAAACAACACATGCAGACTGGTGAGCACTCCAAGGGACGAAGCTAATCAAAGCATGTATCAAGAATTCAAACACAAATTACTCAAGATTTATGATAGTTTGTAATCAAATTGTCTTCTCTTTCATTAGGTATGCAAAACATGTATGTTTACAACAACTTTGAATTAGGTCCTAATATTTTAGCAATCCAATTTCAATTAAGCTTTTGAATGTTCAAAATATGGCATCCCTGCATCTTTTATAGAATAAGGTGAGGGAGAGGTTACAAATGACCTACGATCAGGATTTGTCAATTAAGATCAATGGTAGATATTCCTTCTTTGACTTAGTCAATCATCCTTCGTGGTACAGGTTGCCAGCTAGCAACCATCTGGGTGACTTATTATCTTATAAGTACCAGATGCATATGTCTCTTTGGGGATGCATCTTCCTTTCATTCTTCGGGTTCTTCTTCATCATGATCAGCATGATCATCACCTTCTGTATCGCTATCAACCTGATGAATATTATCCTGTATATGGACCTTTACTACCGCCCTGATATTTTCATAAGCTTGTACTATTTTGTCTAATTCTCTACCATCTTGGGTTTTGGCTTTAGTATCTTTGAGTGCTTCTAGCTTGCCTTTTCTGTTATTTAAAGTTTCATTATAATTATCCACCCTGACCTTGATCCTCATGATCTTATCCATCGCCTCTTCTGTCAGGTGGGTGAGGGGGTCATCAGCCACCAGCTGGAAATTATCATGCAATGCCCTAATGGTGAATCTGTATCTTGGTTTTCTATTTTCCCCTCTACTTTTCCTTCTAATGCTTCCAGTATCTCTGCCTCATATGCCATCATACTGTGCAACTTGATACTGATGTCTCTAAGCTTCCCACTGCACTTCTTTAGGATATCAGATTCGAACCTGATGTCCTCATACCATACTTCAACTAGGAGGGAAGTGTTATTGTTTAATACCTGATTATTTATCAGGACCTGTGGATCAATCCTCTTTATTTCACTTAGAGCACTTAAGGTTTTTTTCTAATTGAAATGATCTCTTTCCTATTTCATTCTGCATTCTATCCACTTTCCTCTTCAAAGTGCTCAAGGAATTCCACCCCTGTAATGAGGTTCTCAATACATCCTCTACTTCTATAAGGGCTATCAGCATCCATTTATCCATGATCATGCCCTGATGCTTCATGAGGTCCAGCTTATTAACTTCCTCCTGTGATATAACAGTCAATGGGACTTCAGGATCTGCTGGTGTACTATTTGGGTTAATTAACCCCTTTATGTATGCATGCAGCTGAGCAATGTGCTCTTTATGCTGCTTATTTTTCTCCTTCTCTTTCTTTACTCTTTGGGTTAAAGAATCAATGATATCCTTCCCTTCTTGACCCTCCTAGTCTTCATTAGCAAAACCTAAATCAACTGTGGTGATCTGGAATTCATCTAGGGTGATTTTGCCTTTTCCTTTTCTACAGTGGGAAGTGCTATTTGGGCAGTCCTTCTGCCTGTATCAGGATCTCTTCTAATAGCTGAGGTCAGCCTAGCTTTCCTCTTTGGTTTCATGATAGTCTCTGCAAACAAGGTTGAAACATCAAATTGTTGAATTTCAAAATCTTGTTCCATACCTATTTCCTTCTCAAGCCACTGAGGAACTTCATTTCCTGATCGTTGTGGTCTTTTGTCATCATCATGTTCACCCTGATCTCTGGTATTTGTTCCTATTCTATGTGGAGAAGGTGACTTCTTGATTTCTTCCTCATGATGTTCCTCCTAAGGGGGATCTTGTTCCATCTCTTCTTCTTGAGGGGCTTTTTTTGTTGGGGAGGATCCTGTGGTGTATCCATATGATGATCCTGAGCTTGATCTTGAGCTCCTTCCTTCTATGTTTCATCCACCTTATTATGTTCCTCACCTTGAGGCATATCGGTATCTATGGATGTATGTGTGCTTAATCCTAGTGCATCACCCTGATCTTGGACTATATTTTGTTCCACACCTAAGGTATCCACATCTTGTGTTTTGAGGTCCTCCTGACCTGATGTACTTTTATCTCCTATGACTTCTTGAGTCTGAGCGGCATCATCACCTGATGTATTCTTATCACCCTCATCCTTTTGCTAGACTTCTACTATCTTAGGCTCAGCAGGTATTTTGTATTGTTGCTGGCCCATATCTAGAGCATGGCTCTCTATTTCTACCTGCCTGACTCCTTCAATATTTTCTATTCTATCAGGTGCACCTGCTTTGTCTTCAGGGGTCATATCTTCCCTATATGTCAAGTCTATCACTGCAGGGCTAGTTACCTGATCTACCAACTTGTCAAGCCCGATTTGTTGGGCTACCCTCTCTGGGCTACCTTCTTTCTCTTCTTGAGCTGCCTGCTTGAACTCTTCTAATACTGCCATCTGTGCTGATGGGGTCCCATGTGGAGTCATGCGTGTACTTGAAGCAAGGGTTTCCATTCTCTGACAAGCTACATTTTGCACAACCTCATCATCTGATAGGTCTACGGTATCTTCTAATGAGAAGTGACCACCCTGAACTGCTGTGGAGGCCTCTTTCGTTTGCTCCTCTGCTCTTTCTGTCTTGAATTTGATAATGGTGGGAAGTGGCACATCATGCTGCATCTCCTTTTTGAACACTTCACCACCAGCTCCTCTCAATACTATGGGGTCAACCTTATCTCACCCCTCATAGATGTTCTTTGTTTCTTGGGTGGAGACATCAGGGGCACCGCCTTCTTCTTCCTGTTGACCATCATCAGGTCATCACCTGCAGGCTCTTTATCTACTGGCTCTTCCTCAAGAGGGATATCCTGATCCACATTTTGTTGTGAGGCTTGGCCTTCATCTTGTACTTCTATAGTACCTTCAACTAGCCTTAGGATCCTTTTAGTTTTTTGTTTATCCATCAAGGGCAGTGCAGATGAGGCAGATGCCTGTCCTGATGCTGATGCACCTGTAGCTGGTATGGCAATTCTCTCGATTATCACCCCTTTAGGACCATCATCAGTCCTCTTTCCTCTAGGGGGTCCTTTCCTTTGTTTCTGGACAGGTAGCCCTTCCCCATTGGATTTCCTTTTCTCACCGAGGAAGTCATCATATTCCTCATCAGGGATCTCCTGCCTTTTCTTCCTGGTGTCCATTGTAATGGCTACACCTCTTTTCTTCAATCTACTTATTTGTTCATCCACCCATGCCTAGGTTAACTTCAGCACCCCACCTGTGAACCGATCCAAGGAGATGTCCTCCTCCTGTGTTAGATCAGGGGCTGAGATGGTGTCATTATACACCTTCTTATCTTCATATTCATTTGACACGGTCCTACCATCATCTTTCTTCAGCTGTGCTGGCACTGAGATGCAGTCAAATGTCCTTATCTGATTTAGGGTGAGCCTTTGATACTTTCTTCTTCTTACCTCTGCTTCATCCTCACAATCAGTCCAGAAATCCTCCACATGCCTCATATGTATGGGCTTCCTTATTATCTTCTGCATCTTGCCATAGGGGTCATATGATCTAGCCAAGGGAAATGGCTGCAGATACATCAATTTCAAGCCAACTATGATATGCTTTATGCTCTATGAATTTGAGGACATATACTATCCCATGGATACTAGAAAAAGTAATGGGGGTATCTTCTTCTATGCTTTATATGCATCCAGTATGGTAGATATTTGTCTCAAAAAATCCATCAGGACTACCCCATCAGAAGGGTACCTGGGTAACATGAGGGGCTGATCTTCAAATCCCTCAATTCTTATGTATGAAAAGGAGGCATATTGGATAAACCAAGCTCCATGCCTATATATAACTTCCTAAGCCTCCATGCTCAGCCTCTTAGTTCTATTCTTCTCCATTGTTCTGACCAGATGCATAGAGAATGCATCATTCACCAATTTATAATCTTGGAGGTAATTACTTCTCTGTAATTGAGGATAATGATCCCATATGTGGGCATCATCTACACTACCGCCAATCTTTCCAACTGTTGTCAGGGCATCAAAAGTTCCCTTGTAGGCACATGAATAAACAACATATGAGATCATATGGAATGAGCACTCTAGACCTCCCAGGTTCTTCATCTGTTCATCTAAGGCATCACTGATGATTTTGGCCCATAATGGCTTGCTGTCTGTATAGAGGGCCATCTGGATGATCCCAAACATCCAATTCTTGAAATTCCCAACATGAGGCTGACCTGTTATCCTTCTGAGCAGGGAAATCATGTACTGATATTCATCATCAAAATCAAACTTATATAGGTGTACGGGCAACTTGGTAGAAGCAGTGTAGGTGTTGCTCTTTGACCTCCACTGGTACATCCTCTTCCTTGCATTTTTCTTGTTATTATTATATTCTATCTCCATTTTATGTAGATCTACACTAACCACCTTCTTTCCAACTAGCAGGTTAAATGTAGATGTGATCCCCTTAACTGAGAAGTCTGTATAAACCCTTCCATGGTTTTCAACCCGCCTTGTCTGAGGATTATAGTTTTTGGCACATTCCACTACCAGTTCAAGGGTTTCCATGGCAGAAGGGAATCCGGCTCCATGCCACATTCCTGACACATATATTGCATCTAGTAGGGTACTTTCTTTATCATCACATATCCTGGATGACCATGCCGCTAAGTCTGTGTCTCCAATGATACCATACTTGAATTGTATCCCTTCTGGCTGAACAAACATGGGCTTTTGAAACTCTGTATCAGACCTAATCTGCCTGAGATCCGCCATGGATTCCTGTAATAAGCATGCTTTTCTTACTATACGGTATCCACATGCATTCACACAATACTATATATCTACGACATCATGCATACTATATTTATTAATCTCTATTTCATCATGATATGCACATTTACATATTCAAACTACTGGAAAAGTCATACTACCTAGACATGCAAAAAAGGACAACAGGAGGGTTTTTAATTACTTACCTGACAACGCTTTTCTCCTGGGTTAGGTGGATGATTACGGAAAAGGGGCAGCAGGTGCTGATGATTACCATTCCATTATGTTGCAAGCTGTACTCTATTCACAGGTAGCTCGTATGAGGGTTTGAATGTTTTGCTCTCTAAATTCTCATTTTTTCATAAGGTAAATGGAAATAACCTTGGAAAGCTACTTTTAAACGCATCCCTAGGGTAGGATTAGGGTAAAATAGTGTTAAATCGATCCAATCTGTTGATCCTCTGCAACGAATCCATGGATGCTGCCATGTGTTTGAATTATATTCATGTTCGGCAGGAATCCATCTACCGCATTTATGTTCATTTAATGTCTAGAAACAGGATGGAGGGGGGTTATCTTCAGAAGATTGGGTGATATTCAAAATATGACCACCTCGAATGAAATGAGCTTCTGCCTTTGAGCGGCAAAACTAATGCAAGAGACTTGGGTGATGTGGTCAAAAGGTTGACCATATGTGTATCGGGTCACAAAACTAAGATCAAGGGATGTTTAAAATGTGAGCCCCACGAATAAAATGACCCCCTTTCGAAAGATCGGGATGACATCACCATCATGTTATTGAAAAGGGTGATTCTTGGATACATACCTCCGTGAGGTAAAAAGAATGATGACATCACCATCAGGGTGACTTCATTCATTGGGCTTAGATGACGTCATTGTCATATTGGCACTGGGGTGATATTTTGCGACAGGGTGATATTGAAAATATGACCCCCGCAAAATAGATGAAGCTGTTTGATGGACATATATAGTTATCACATAAAATTGATATCCGGATTTTGTGAACCAAATGATTATTAGGTGATAAACCTATATCAGGATGATCTTACATAATGTGACTGATGCTTGAAATATGACCCCCCCCTCAAAATATCAGGTTTGACTAAAACTCTGACTTGTCATAACTTTCTCCCCTTAAGGAATTTCAGGGTGATCTAAAAGGCAAACCTGCATGGAATTTTATGCACTTTCCAACTATAAGGTTAATGATATGAAATATTGACCTTGACAAACTAACCTCATCATAGTGACTTATCCACCCCTTACAAGGCTATCTGCATGACTTACTTTTACCAGACCACCGAAAAGAAGAAAAATAATAGAAGCCAAAGTAGCAAAAAAAAGGTTGGGTCCCTATTTTGTCAAGTAAAAAATGGGGTGTGTTGTGTAACCACACAACAACTTGCCACCAAAGAAAACCACTAAATTCCAATGATTCAAGTGATGTGATCACATTCCAACATAGTATTCTAACTCTTTCTAAGTATAAGCACTTATAATCTTTCTAAATGATAAGGTTTTCATCATGGTAACAATGCTAACAAAGGATCAGGTGTGTCCAAATGATTAATTATCCTCATCTTGAAAGCAAGTCGAAAACATGAGTAACTGATATTAATCTACATAGTTAGGGAGCATCCCTCATAGCCAACCTAGATAGAGCCTTGCTGCCAGCAGGTGTCCATAGCCCCGACAAGGTTATCTATACAATCCCCCTAAGTAGAGCCCCACTGCTAGTAGGCGTCTATAGCCCCGGTAGAATTGCTTAGATGGCCTAATTTTATTTTCTTTTGGATTTTCAAAATTTATACTTTATTCATATGATGTCATCATGTAAGCTTAGTGTGCAAGGTATGGTCACTTGCTGATTTAGGTTGGAGATTGCATTGGTAGCAAGGGAGTCCCTTTAAATTTTTCACTTAACACCTATACTTGTGTGTTCAACAAACCCAAGGTTGTTAGGTGAATCATTGTGAAAGAATCAGTTTGCTCAAGAAAAGGCACCCTGATGAAAAGATATCACAGACCTGATCACCAACACTTCTCAAAATGAGTCATAACCTATATATGAATTTGTTCTCATCACTTGAATCTCAACAATTTGGTTATTTTCTATGGGTGATGAGCTGCATCATCTTGACTAGCTAAAACAGAACTCAACAAGCAACAAACAAAACAGAACTAAAACTGTACAAACAACTATACAAATATGCACACTATGATATAGATGACTTACATGAAGCTGACTCAGGCTTGGAAATAATATTTAAGGAACTGTCCATTAACTGGTAATGGAACATCCTCACCTGTTAAGGTTTTAAGCCTATAGGTGATGTCTCCTAAAATTTTTGAAATTTTGAAGAGACATATCCAGAGTTTATCAAACTTACCATGATCTCCCTTCCTTTCATGTGCTTTGTCCCACATCAGGACTAAATCTGAGATTCTGAAGGCCTTGACTCTAGCTCTTTTGTCAAACCAGCATTTGACAACAGCCTGATGTTTAGCAAACTAGTCAATTGCCTTACTTCTTTTTTCTTCTAGGTGCATCAATTGAAGTAACTTGACTTCTTGGTTATTATCTATGCCCAAGTATTCTTGTGCAAACTGCAGTGTAGGAATCTTTAAGTTAATAGGGAGGATGGGATCTGCCCCATATACTAAGTGAAAAGGTGAATTTCCTAATGCAGCCTTTATCTTGGTTCTATCTACCCACAAGGCATATTTCAGTAGGGTGTTCCACTCCCTTGGGTTCTTTTCTATCAACTTTTTTATGATGTTCAATAAATTTTTATTTGTGGATTTTGCTAATCCATTCCCTTGGGGATAGTAATTTGAGGAAAATTTCAAGATGATCCCATAGTCAAAAGCCCAACTTGATAATCTTGTTGAAGCAAAGGTAGGCCCATTATCACATACCAAAGCATAAGGAACTCCATACCTGGTCACTATATTGCTTTCCAAAAACCTGATGACATCCTCAGCATTACATGTCTTACTGCTGACAGCTTCAGTCCACCTAGTACAGTAATCAGTAATAGTCAAAACATACCTGTGGCCTGAAGATGATGGAAGATTAATAGGTCCTATGAAGTTCATTCCCCATTGAGCAAATGGGTGCATTTCGATCACTAGCTGTAAAGGTTGAGCAACATATCTTTCTCTGTTTGTAGCAACCTGACACATATGACAACATTTGATGTGTTCAGTAGTATCCTTAAAAATAGTGGGCCAGTAATACCCTGCCTTGAGGATAGCATGAGTGGTGGCCAAGGATGATCCATGGGTAGTTCCAAACTTGTCATGTAACTCTACTAACACCTTGTCTGCTTCTTGCCTTTCCAGGCATCTAAGGTATATCCCCTCATAATTTTTCTTGAAAAGGACTCCTCCTTTTATCATGTATTTCTATGACCGTATCTTTAAGGTTCTTCTTTGTGAGGCCTGCAATCTTGAAGGACATCTTCCAGTAATCAGGATGTGCCTGATGTCTGAGTACCATTCTCTATCATCCTTTGCATTAATAACATACTGCTGGCTCATGATATTAGGATCAATCTCTGATATCATCTGGCTCAATGCCTGTCCTCTCACTAACTTCATGGGTATAATATCCATATCATATTCTTGGAGGACAGTGATCCATTTAGCTCTCTTCTCACTTGGTTCACTTTGTATTAAAAGCATCTTTACTGCTACATCAGGTACTACAACAATCACTTTACTTCTCAGGATATAATGCCTGAACTTCTTAACTACTTGAACCAGAGCGAGTGCCTACCTTTCAACATCCATGTATCTGAGTTCTACGTCTCTGAAAGACAACTCATGAAGCAACTCATGAAGGCTATTGGCTTTTCATCTTTGGCCTCATTTCTCTATGTCAACACTGCTGCAGATGTATGCTCTGAAGCAAAGGAGTAAATGTAAAAGTCCTTGGTATAATCTGGACTAATCAAAACTGGAGCATTAGATATGGCTTTTTTTAATATCTTCAAAAGTTGCTCTAGCTTTAGGCATCCACTCAATTTTAGCATCCTTCTTGAGCATGACATTCAAGGGTCTGACTATCTCTGCAAAGCTAGTAATAAATTTTCTAACAAAATTAATCTTACTAAAGTAAGATTTGAGCTCTTTTTGCTTCCAGGACGCTGTATCTTCATGATGGATTCCACCTTGTCAAGGTTAATGATGATCCCATTTTCAGTTATCAGGTGACCCAGTAATTTCCCTGTGGTTACCCCAAATATGCATTTCTTGGGGTTTAGGGATATCCCATACTGTTCACATTTCTTCAACACATTTCTCAGGTCTTCTACATGATTTCCTCTTTCTTTAGAGAACACCATCAAGTCATCCATGTATATGACTATGCATTTACCAATCAAGCCTTTGAAGGCTATGTCCATCACTCGTTGAAACATGGCTCCCGCATTTATTAACCCAAAAGGCATGCTCCTGTAAGTGAATATTCCCCATTTTGTGGTGAATGCAGTTTTCAATATGTCTATTGTCTACCATCACCTGGTTGTAACCAGAGAATCCATCTAGGAATGACATCATCTTGGCATCGTTCACAATTTGTAGGACCTCATCCAGAGAGGGCAAAGCATAATTATCCTTCTCAGAAGCTCTATTTAAGTTCCTGAAGTCCACACACAATTTGATTTCACCATTCTTTTTTCTTACTAGGACCAAGTTTGCCACCCATGTGGAATGTCTCATAGGAAATATAATCCTGGCATTGAGCAGTTTCTTAACTTCCTCAAAAATGATAGGCTCCAGTAAAGCATTGACAGGTCTTTGTTTCCATCTAAAAGGCTTGGCGTCTGGCTTCAAAGGTATGGTATGAGTGATGACTGATGTGTCATAATTTTTCAGCTCATTATATGTCTAGGCAATAACATGGATATAATCCTTGAGAGCTTGGGTTATTCCTTCCAACTCTTCTTCTGTACATACTTTTCTAATCAGGATGTTTCTTTTTTCATCATTTGATCCTATGTTGACTTGTGAATATTGTCCTCCATCCGCTTTTGGAAGATCTTTTTATTTTAGCATGTTGTCTAGATCAAATGCTCTTTCCAGCTCAATCATTCCCTTAGGAATCTTGTTACTAGGCAACTCTAGGATTTCTTCTTCTTCCCAGACTTGATCCTCCACATTCCTCTCATCCATGATTTGTGCATCAAAGACATCCCTGTTGGAAATGAAGTCCAGAATATGTTGATCATCATCAAATACTTGGAGGTTAGTTACATTATCCGGCACAGAAGGTATTGATACTAATTCTACTAAAAATCTTTTCAGGCCAGATATGGACAATGGTTCTAAAGTGCTGGCAGCTTGAGCTAAGGCATCTGCCCTGTGATTTTGTTCTCTGGGTATAAGGGAATCGGGCCGCATGCCACATTCCTAACACATATATTGCATCCAGGAGAGCACTTTCTTTATCATCACATATCCTAAACAACCATGCCGCTAAGTCTGTGTCTCCCTGGTGTGTGTCTCCAATGATACCATACTTGAATTGTATCCCATCTGGCTGAACAAACATGGGCTTTTGAAATTCTGTCTCAGACCTGATCTGCCTGAGATCCACCATGGATTCCTGCAATAAGCATGCTTGTCTTACTATACGGTATCCACATGCATTCACACAATACTGTATATCTATGGCATCATGCATACTATATTTATTAATCTCTATTTCATCATGATATGCACATTTATAGATTCAAACTACTGAAAAAGTCATACTACCTGGACATACAAAAAAATGACAATAGGAGGGTTTTTAATTACTTACCTGACAATGCTTTTCTCCTAGGTTAGGTGGATGATTACGGAAAAGGGGCAGTAGGTGCTGATGATTACCGTTCCGTTATGCTGCAAGTTGTACTCCGTTCACAGGTAGCTCGTATGAGGGTTTGAATGTTCTGCTCTGTAAATTCTCATTTTTTCACAAGGTAAATGGAAATAACCTTGGAAAGTTACTTTTAAATGCATCCCTAGGGTAGGATTAGGGTAAAATCATGTTAAATCGATCCAATCCGTTGATCCTCTGCAATGAATCCACGGATGCTACCATGTGTTTGAATTATATTCGTGTTCGGCGGGAATCCATCTACCACATTTATGTTCATTTAATTACTAGAAACAGGATGGAGGGGGGTGATCTTCATAAGATCGAGTGATATTCAAAATATGACCCCCTCGAATGAAATGACCTTCCGCCTTTGAGTGGCAAAACTAATGCAAGAGACTTAGGTGATGTGGTCAAAAGGTTGACCATATGTGTATCGGGTCACGAAACTAAGATCAAGGGATGTTTAAAATGTGACCCCCGTGAATAAAATGACCCCCTTTTGAAAGATCAGGATGATGTCAGCATCATGTTATTGAAAAGGGTAATCATTGGATACATACCTCCGCGAGGTAAAAAGAATGATGACACCACCATCAGGGTGACTTCCTTTGTTCATCGGGCTTAGATGACGTCATTGTCATACTGGCACTGGGGTCATATTTTGCGACAGGGTGATATTTGTAAGATCGGCTGATATTGAAAATATGACCCCCGCAAAATAGATGAAGCAATTTGACAGACAGATACAGTTATCACATAAAATTGACATCTAGATTTTGTGAACCAAATGATTATCGGGGGATAAACCTATATTAGGGTGATCTTACATAATGTGACTGATACTTGAAATATGACCCCCCTTGGAATATCAGGTTTGACTGAAACTCTGACTTATCATAACTTTCTCCCCTTAAGGAATTTCAGGGTGATCTAAAAGGCAAACCTACATGGAATTTTATGCACTTTCCAACTATGAGGCTAATGATATGAAATATTGACCTTGACAAACTGACCTCATCATAGTGACTTATCCACCCCTTACAAGGCTATCTGCATGACTTAC
Source organism: Cunninghamia lanceolata (assembly GCA_027924645.1). Lineage (NCBI taxonomy): Eukaryota > Viridiplantae > Streptophyta > Pinopsida > Cupressales > Cupressaceae > Cunninghamia > Cunninghamia lanceolata. The sequence continues at coordinate 3,125,601 of BSBN01001736.1, read as the reverse complement.
TTTTACGAGATCGTCGAAAAGTAGAAAAACAACACAAGCCAAAGCAACAAAAAAAAGGTTGGGTCCCTATTTTGTCAAGTCAAAATGGGGCATGTTGTGTAACCACACAATAGGACAATAGACTATATTTTTCTTCATTTCCTAAGCATATGAATCCAAAAAATGGTGTCATTGTATTGTGTTGAAATAGTGGATAGTGAAAGGATAGTCATGTCCTATTTGAAGTCAAGCGTTGCAGCTTGGTCCACAAGGACCTAAAAGACCTGTTTGCCCTACCATCCCCTGAATACTTTCCTCCTAAGAAGTTTGATTGTGATCCTTTGTGTTGTTAGCTCTGCATCAAATTGGTATCAGAGCACAGTTAGTAGGTCTATTGTGGTGGTATCTTGAAGAGATAGTTTGTCAAGATGCCTCCAAGAGGAAGAAACATGGCTCAAGAAATGAATGAACTAAAGGAAAAGCATGCTAGAGAGTTGAGGGAGCTGAAGGAAAGAATGGCTACCCTAGAACAAAATTAGAGAAGAGAAGTGGCTCTAGGTGATGAGAATGAATCTGAGGAAGAAGAGGAAGCTAAGTATGAAGATGTGGAGGAAGAGTTGGACCCTAAGGATCAGAGGATGGTGAAGTTACTGAGGGCAGTAAAAGAATACAAGCACAAGATAAAGATAGATGTGCCAAAGTTTGGAGGAAGCCGGAATGATGAAGAGTTGCTAGATTGGATTGCAGCATTGGATAATCACTTTGAGTGTGAAGTTCCTGAGGATCAGAAAGTAAATATTGTAAAGACCAAGCTGACAGGTCATGCTTTGCTATGGTGGGATTATCAGCAGACAGAGAGGAGAAAGAAAGGAAAGGAAAAAATTGTTTCATGGGACAAGATGGTAGAAAAAATCAAAGGTAAATTCTTGCCTAAAGATTATGAAGTTCAAATGTTTAAAAAGCTTCAAAGTTTAAGACAAAAGGAAATGGATGTTAAGACATACACTGAAGAGTTTTATAAGCTGAGTATAAGGTTTGGTCAAAATGAAAGTGAAGTGTAAAATGTTGCTAGGTATATTGGTGGTTTGAGGTTTAACATGCAGGATGAACTCATGTTGGCAAATCCAAGGAATGTTGAAGAATGTTATCAGATGGTAGTTAGAGTGGAAGAGAAGCTAAATTCAGTCAACTTCTTTTTTGGACCTTGATATCGACTAATGAATTTAGTCAATTTCTCTTTCGGACCTTGCTTGCAATGAACCAAGTCAATTAAGGAGACTTGGGGTCCGATGTTTGCTTGAAAATGTTGTAGAAATTGATCAATCGACTGCGAAAAAGAGTGTATTGAATTCAGAGGCAAAGAGAAAAACCATTCTAAAGCAGTATTTTTGAGAGATCGCGGGAAAAGTTTTGCCAACATATCCTCTTCAAAATAGAAATTGCTACACATAGCTATAAATGCTGCCACATGAATATTAGGATCACCTTTTCCATCATTTTTTTCAAAGCGGGGAGTCTCAAACCTCTCAAGCATAGGGGTTATCAAGATTACATAGGATAAGGGATTACGGGCATGATATGTTGGTAGACTAGGCAGTGAAGAATTTGTCAGATTTGTTACTTTTTGTTGTAAAGCATTTGACGGGTTGTCACTGTACCTCATCATTTAATCTATTTTCAGATGTCAAAGAACCAGGGCTGTGTCCATGGCTGTCTGCAACTAGGGATTCTAAGTGACCAGTTTATAGCTAATCCTAAAGCTTAAAAGAATGACTAATCTATTTGCTTGTTGAATAAATGTAATGAATGCTGTAAAACAGAATAAAACAGGAAATGTACTCAAAGCAAAGAATGATCACATGCATCTATCTACTATAACAGGAAATACTTTTATAAAAGAAAACTTGAAACAATAAAACAGAGATACTAGCCTCCTGCCTGATTGGTGAGAGTGGGCCCTTGCTCTGCACCTTTGAGGCTGAAGGCTATTGCAGGAAATCAGCACTAAAGATGATCTAACCAAATTCAATCCAATTCATTCATTTTTATGTTCATGAGAAATGTATGGCTATAACAGAACTAAAATCTCTGAAAATCAGAATAATCTTATCATTGTTGTTTCATTACTATTTCTGAAAGTATATATAAAAAGAGTGATGATATATCACTGAACTTATCTATCAGTCTTTCTAGGAGATGACACCATCTCTTATTTGTACTTAACTGTCTAACTTATGAAAGATCATCATGCAAAAAAGGGGTAGACTTGAGTGGAACAGAAGTCCACTCAGAGGTCTAAGTTTAGATCTTAATACATTTGGGCATCAAAGCCCTGAAAATAAGAATATTGGATTTAGTTCAATTTGTAACTTATGTAAAATCTTTGGAAAGATAAAACTTCAGTAGTTTAACTGATAGTTGACCCTTCATCACTCAGGTGATGATTTGAGTGAAGTAAGGGGGCTGTTAGGATTGCTGCTGAAGTGTCTGATTGGCAGCTCTGACTAGAACATGCCCTGTTCTCAGGAGGTTCCGAGGATAGCTGTTCCTGTCTGCAGCTCCAGAGATATTGCAGAGCTCCGGAGATATTCCAGACACTCACAGAGCTCTGGAGATATTCCCCAAATCTTCAAAACCCAGGTGTCATTGTTCTTTGTTATGGTCTCCGGAGATCATTGAAGGCAATCTCCGGAGATGCACAAAACCGTTGCTTTTGATATGTACACCTGTTGATTCAAAAAGAAAGAGAAATTCTGCATTTTTCCATTAATCCCACGCACATTAGCCACTTAATCAGAAATTCTAATCTCAAGTAATCTATCTTAATTAATCACTATTAGAACAATCTTGCTTAACTAATTTGAGTGCAGACACAAGGAAGATGAACTAAATAGAGGAAAAGAGAGGCAAAAAGAGAGTATTTTATGAGTGCAATTTGACACTCATCATCCCCCCCATACCTAAGGCTTGGCAGGTCCTCCTACTTTTCACATTCTGGATTTGTTTTGACGAAGCAATCTGTCAGTCAGACTATACTCCTGGAGATAGGTTGTCCAAGTACTTTTATTGGTGTTACCATTCCCCCTATACTTGTCAACTTGCTTCATCCAATCTTGCAATTTCTCATCTTCCAGCTGCTCTGTCCATATAGGGAGTGGTTCTATTATCAAAGGAGGTCTGAACTGCCCTCCTATCGATTCCTATTTATGTTTATCCATCAATTTGGATATCATCTTTGCTTTCCTCATGAATAGTCTTAGGTTTGCAGGGGTAACCACCTCTCTAAGTTTTTTCTCTGGTGTTAAAATACTCCATCTCTTCTTTGCTATAGCAAGGACAGGATTTGCTAAATTAATCATAAAGAGACCAAAGTCAATGGAGCACTCCTGCAAATTTTTCAAATATAATGGCAAGATGCTGGTTGCACTTGCAGGATTATAGATGATGGACCTGAATTGGGTCTGAAAGGCAAAAGGATTGGGACATTCTTTTTTGAGGAGGAGATCTGTTTTTGCATCCTTTTGAAGATGATCTTCCATCCTCTCATCCCAAATCTGGTGGTTTCTCATGAGGGACATGAATGCCTTAAGCTGGCATTCTCCCACAAAGTGATTAATCATGAAAGCTATATCATTAATGCAGAACCCATGTAAGTACAATTCATATAGGAAGTTTTTGTCTTCATCATTGCTTCTGGTGTAAGCTATCATGAAACCTTCTGCTATTTCTGTATCCTCATTAATGTCAGATAAGACTAAGGAAAACTTCCTTTGCAGTATCCTTTCTTGTAGGAACATTGAATAGCTGGCACTGGGAGGTCTGCAAGATAGAATTTCTGAGGAGAGGGAGGCCATTTCAATAATTTTGCTCTCCAAAGTTGCTATTCTTTCTGCTCTGGCAGTGACTGCCCTTTGTAGTTGCAACATTGGCTTGGAGGCTTCAAATTCTCTACACCTTTACTCCCAATGAAACAGGGCTTTAGGAATGTCAATGGGGATTGGTCCCACATAAGCATCTGTTTGAATCTTCTATTCATTGGTTGCCCTTGGGCCAGACAGTTCTTGAATATATTCTTCTTGGTCATCTAGTCTGTTATTGGCCCAAGTTAATTGCTTATCCTGGCTCTGTACTTTCTCAATCAGTGCTGCCATTACTGTGAGGCCATTGTCTCTGGCCATAGTGAGCTCAGAAACCTTTTGTGCTGCTTCCTTTTCTTTTTCTTCCACCACTTTTGCTGCCTCACTCTTCTATGTTTCTAACTCTGCCTCCTTCTCTTGGATGATTCTGTCCTTGTTTTGGAGCTCTGTTTTGATTTCTACAATAGTTTGCTTCAGTTCCATCTCCATTTCTACCCTGACCTTCTTGAGGTCAGTAATAATTAAATTCTTGCCCCAGAGCATCCTTTTTAAATTCTCAATTTCTTCTATTAATTGTTGCTCTGTTGAGATCTCTATATCTTCTTGGTCAGAGGGATGTGATAGAGTTTCTGCCTCTGTTTCTGTGGCTGGTGGCTGATTGTCAAGATTATCCATGGCCACTTGCTCTGCTTCTCCCAATGTATCTATGTGCCCTGTTTCTTCTTCTGCTATGCCCTTGTTCTAAGGATCCTCTGCTACTGCTGGCACAACTGAAGGTCCTGCCTTGTCCTCATATGTGCTCAATTCTAGGAGTGCCTCAGCGAGCAGGGCAGTATCCTTCTCAGCCTGTGAGAGCTATCTCTTTCTTTTGCTTCTCCGGAGCACAGGTGGAACTAGTGCCTCCGGAGTAGGATTTCCTTCCTCAGAATCTGAGGAGATAGTAACAGTTGGTAAGCTTCCTGTCTCCAGAGCACATTGTGGTGTTGAGACTGAACTTGACTCCAACTGAACAAAGGGTGCTGGAGAATTTTCACTTTGTTTCCTCTTTCGGACCAGAGGTACCTCATCGGAGTCATGGGATGGTTCTTCAACCCACCATCTCCCTTCAATTCCCTGCCCTGCTTTTTCCTCTATTAATTCCCTAGGCCTAGATCCCTCAGGTGAAGTCATTTGTCACCTGACTGACTGAGTCATATATAGAGGCCGTGTAGGAGCAGGCTCTGCAATTTGTTTACCTTTTCTTTTCTTGTTAGGAACAGGGGCTGCAGATGATGTAGCCTCCTGTGAGGGTGATGTTCTTTTGTGAGAAGCTATGGAGGAGGCTATAGACTCGGTTTCTTCACCATGGTGAGAGGGAGAACTCTCATCCTCTGTTTGTGTTATCTCTGGTGCTCTGACCCGAGGGTTATGCTCAAGAAAGTTCTGTAATAGTTCGTCCCCATTGGCCTGAGATAAGAAATGGTGCTTGACTATCAGGAAGATGAGGCCATGATGCTTCATGGGTCCCTTACCCTGCTGGTATTTTTCTGCAGTTGCCCTGATGGCAGAATAGAGGAAATTTAGGATATTTATGTTATATTCAGGGTGCCTATTTCCATGTCTGAGAAAAATGAGCATTTTCATTATGGGCCCTAAGACTATGGAGAATTGGCCATCACAGGTAAAATATTTCATCAACCAGGTGGCAACAGTTGCCCAAGGGTTTGGGAGAGTGGATCTCAAAATTCCTTTGACCTCATTTTTATTCATATGCAATTGAATGGCAGGCTCACCACGAACAGAAATTTTTTTAATTAACTCTGTATACAAGGTTTTCAGGTGGTGGAATCTCTCACCTTGTTCGGGGAGTCCAGAGATGTGGCTGATAATTGTGGAGGAGAGACTAATTTGGTTCCCTCTTACAATGGTCTGGTCGTCTCTTAAATTCCTAAGGAATTCGTCCACAATGTCCTCCTGAAACCCCTTGAACTTGTCTAGGAAATCAAGCCATCCAGCAGTCCTTAAAATATTTGCTGCAGCTGCATCCTTTAGAAGACCCGCAGTACTTTCTGGCTCAGACTTTTTCTTGACCCCCATACCTGAATTGATGGCAGTTTCTGTGTTTTATTCTTTTCTTCTGCGATCTGCAGTCTATCTATCCCTCTGATCTCTATCGGCTCCGAAGTGCTGTTCAAATTACTCTGTAGGCGCCGGAGTGCTATTTGATTTATCGTATGCTTCAGTCTATTCTGGAGGTTTGAATGAGGGAGGCTATTATTTTCAGGCTGGGTTTATGCAGATGGGTTAAGGGACCAAAGCAGCCATAATTGTAACAGACTGACAGGGCGCTTCGGAGGTAAGGTGGCATTAAGGCACAGATGGCGGCATGCTTGGATGTGAAAAAGGAAATGACGGCGGAGGGACGTGTCATCACAGCAGCACTCAAAATAGAGAGACAGGACAGTTTACTAATTAATGATTAATGAAAAATAGATTTACCTAGATCAGTTTTAATGATGAGGCAACATACGCGGGAGAAATGCTGCACCGTTTTGGAAACTGCATGCGTCGTGGCATTTAAACGGTGGCTGAAATGACATCCGCTTCCTACTTGCACGCGACCTGCAATCATTGCATTGAGTGGCACTAAGATCCACGCCCACAGTGATGTCAGCGTCGGATTGTGGTCACTCCTGCAATTATTAGTATCTTAATTTATTTATGCTGTGCAATAAAGTAGAAGATGAGTCTTGATGACCTCAGCATGTGAGTTGTCTACTTTACCACCTGGCGAGGTAGGTCCCGCCTTTATTATGGACATTGCCGGCATTATTAACAGAGCACCGGAGGTGCTCCTAATTGGAAGCGTTGGAGATGCATTGGAAAGCGCCGAAGGTGCTCCTTATTGGAAAGCGCCGGAGATGCATTTGAAGCGCCGGAGATACATTGGAAAGCGCCGGAGATGCATTGGGCCAATTTTTGGCAACTGATCATCCGGAGCTCAATTATTACAATTGTCCTAGATAAGGGAACCACCATTTTACTAGATTTTCAACTCCCTTGGTCGAGAAGACAGCCATTTGCTAGTTTTCCATCTTTCTCTAATTTTTTTTTTTTCAGAAGGCAGCCATTGCTGGTTTTCAACCTTCTTTTGTTGTTTTTTTTTTCAGAAGGCAGCGATTGCTGGTTTTCAACATTCTCTTTTTTTTTATTAATTTTTTATTTATTATTCCAACACCGTGACAGAGGTGGTATCCCCTATATCAAAACTCAGATTATCAAGAAACTCTTCTTTAGTAGATGGTCTTTTGTAGAGCTTGATCCGGTGACCATTTACTAGAAATGTGTTTGTGCTCCCATCAATTGGTTGCAATAATACAGTTCCATTTTCAAACACTGCTTTTATTTGATAAGGACCCAGCCAGTGAGTCTGTAATTTCCCTTTGAATTCTTTGAACTTAGAATCATAGAGAAGAACCCAATCTCCTTGTTGAAATGTCCTCCTCTTGATATGTTGGTCATGCCATTGTTTCCTTTGGTACTAAACCAGTTCTGTTTGCTAAATGGCTTCTGTCCAAATCTCATCCAACTCATTGAGCTGAAGAATTCTGTTCTGCTGAATTGTAGACAGCGGCAGACCAACATCCAATATAGTTTTAAGTGTCTGGAGTTCAAATTCTATAGATAGTATAGGCTTTTTCCCATAAACCAGTTCATATGGTGAAAACTTTGTTGTGGACTTCCAAGTTGTGTTGTAAGCCCAAACTGCTTCAGGTAGTCGATTAGCCCAATCCTTCCTGTTCATTGCCACTGTCCTTGTTAGGATATTCTCAAGTTCTCTGTTGGTTACTTCTACCTACCCATTTGCTTGAGGATGGTAAGGTGAAGCTTTTCTGTGCTTGACTTGGTACAAATCTGTGAATGCCTTGATTACCTGTGAAGTAAATTGAGGTCCTCTGTCTGAAACTATTGATTTTGGGGCTCCAAACCTCAAGAAAATTCTATTATAAAGGAAATCAGCAACTTTTTCTTCTCTTGCAAACTGTAATGCTTGAACCTCAGCCCACTTAGTAACATAGTCTGTGCATATTAGAATATACTCCTTACCTGATGATGGCGGTGATATTGGTCCTACAAAGTCTAGACCCCATTGCTCAAAGGGTTCCATCATGACTTGAGGATGTAGCAGCATTTCTTGGGTAAAGGTGGGCTGCCCCATCCTTTGGCACCGGTCACAGTGCTGCACATACTTCTTTATGTCTTTATGAAGAGAAGGCTAGTAGTAACCAGCTCCAAAGATCTTGTGGACTGTCCTGTGAAAAGAGTAGTGGCCACCAGATGGCTCATCATGACATGCCCTCAACACATCAAAAGTCTCATCAGCCTTCAAGCACCTGCGTAGAATGAAATCAGGACCACATTTAAATAGTAAACCATTCAACCATTTGTAGGATAAGCTTTCTTTAAGCAAACATTTTCTCTGTTTTGAAGTAAAATGGGATGGATACAAGCTTGTAGCTAACAAATTAGCTATGTCAGCAAACCAAGGTGCAGTAGTGGATATGGCAAAAAGATGTTCATCTGGAAATTTGTCCTCCACTGGTTGATCTTCTCCTCCTGTATGCAATCTTGACAGAAAATCAGCAACCAAATTAAACTTTCCTGGATTATCAACTATGGTAATATCAAATTCTTGCAAGAGCAATAACCACCTGATGATCCTTGCACCTACTACTGGTTTATTCATTAGGTACTTGATGGCTGCATGATCAGTGTGCACAAATATTTTATATCCGGTAATATAATGTCTGAATTTGTTTATAGCATAGATAACTGCCAAGAATTCCTTCTCAGTTGTTGTATAATTTCTTTCTGTAGAGGTAAGGTTCTTGCTGATGTAATAAATGGCATGCATACTTTCTCCTTCCTCTTTCTGTCCTAAAACAGCCCCAATGGATTCATTTGAAGCATCAGTTTGTATGTGGAATGGTAAAGTCCAATTAGGTCCCCTTAAAATTGGTGTCACAGTAAGCTTCTCCTTTAAAGTTTCAAATGCTGATTGACAATCTGCTGTCCAGAGAAATTCTGTTTCCTTGTTAAGCAGGGTAAACAGGGGGGCAGCTATTCTGCTAAAGTTTTCTATGAACCTCCTATATTAGCCTGCATGACCTAGAAAACTTCTGACATCAATCTAATTTTTGGGTGAAGGCAACTATGTGATTACTTCTATCTTGTTCTGATCCACTCTAATCCCTTTTTCTGAAATATGGTGTCCCAAAACAATTCCTTCCTCCACCATCATAAAACATTTCTCATGGCTAAGGGACAGTCGATTTTTATTACAACATTTTAGTACTTTTCCAAGGTTTGTGAGAGCTTCCTCGAAGTTATTCCCATACACAGTAAAGTCATCCATGTAGACTTCCATGCATTCATTAGCCAGTTCAGCAAAAATAGCTAGAACCAGTCTCTGAAATGTAGCTGGGGCATTGCACAGCCCAAAAGGAAGAACTTTGTAAGCAAAGGTTCCCCAAGAGCATGTGAAGGTTGTTTTGTCTTGGTCCTCAGGTGCTACTTGAATTTGATTATACCCACTGAATCCATCTAAAAAAGAAAAATACTTTCTCCCAGCAAGGTTGTCCAGAACTTGGTCAATAAATGGTAAGGGAAAGTAGTCCTTTTTTGTGGCCTTGTTGAGTTCTCTATAATCAATACACACCCTCCATTTCCCATTCTTTTTAGGCACAATGACAAGGGGTGAGACCCATTGACTGTCTGAGATTGGATATATGAACCCTGCCTGGAGTAATTTTTCTATTTCAGTTTTGACAATGTCCTTTAAGGCATGATTCAATCTTCTTTGTGGTTGTCTGACAGGTTTAGTATCCTCAGTGTAGATATGATGGGTACAGATTTCAGGGGGTATGCCTTTCATATCTTGGTATTCCTAGGCAAAAGATGCTGAGTGGGAAACCAAAAGCTGAATAAGCTTTTCTTCCTGACTTGCTGTTAATTGAGTATTTATATTAAGTGTCTTCCCTGGCAGAATCATGACCTATTTTGTAATTTGATCCATAGATGTGGTGGGTCCATACATTGGTGTCATGGCATTGAGAGGACAAGAATGTGGGAGTAACATGTAGAAAGTGGCTAAGTCCCTGTAAAAGGTTTCCCCACAAGGAATAATGTTGGCAAGGGTACAATGAGAAGAAACGAGAAGTTTTCTCTGAGGGTCTTGGGTGAGTTCCATCACATCTTTTTTGATTAGGATGTGAGTGAAGTCTTCCATTGTATCATAGTATACTTCTTCTCCTAATTCTCCCAGATGTTCCCTAATGGTTACCATAGCTAATGAGGCACTGTTGTTCATGTTATCTGGTTCATCCACCCATACTCTTCCTGTGTAATGCACCGATGGTTTAGCTGGAGGATACAGAGATATTTTCTTTAAATCTATCCCATTAGAAATGACCATATCTCCAGTTTGACAATCAATAGATGCTGCTGCAGTAGCCAGCCATGGCCTCCCTAAAATTAGCGGATAAGCATTCCTTTGGTTTCTAGGTTCCAGTATTAAGAAATCCACTGGAAATTCCCATGAATCTATTACAACCGGTACATCAGTGATCACTCCCTTTGGAACAGCTACTGACTGATCAGCAAGTTGAAGAATTGTAGTCGTGGATTGGAACCTGACAGAGCTAACTTGTCCATTGTATGAACTATCATCACATTAATTGCTGCCCCTAAGTCAACCAGAACATTTGAAATTTCTACCCCTGAGATGAAAATAGTTATGAAAGAGCTCCCAGGGTCTCCATATTTTGGGAGGAGAATTTCTCCCATCAATAGATCCATTACCTTTCCTTCCACTTGTATTGTGGAGGGAAAACTTTTCTTTCTACCCTGTGTTTTGATGCAATACTATTTGATGAATTGATTTAGTTCTGGTACATCTCTGATGGCCTGGAGGAGAGGAATTTCAATGTTTAGTTGCTTGAGTTCTTGTAAAAGTTTTGATTCCTGATTGGGTTGGATTTATTTTTGTAAAACCTTTCTTTGGGGAGCATTTTGTTTAAGTCGTTCTGGGTAGGGTGCTAGTTTTTCCATCTCCGGAACATCTCCGGAGCTCTTATCAGAATTATGTTCTAGACTGTTCTCCGGAGCTGGCTTTTTAGGAGTAACTCTGGAGTTGTCTATGGTTGATTTTTCTAGCACCTTTTCGTTAGTAATCTCCTCTGGGGGTTGATTGGATGGATTTTTAGGTTCCTCATCATTGGTTATTTCAACTATAGTTGGAGGAGAAGGTCTTGGGAATGCTTTCCCAGAACGCAGCTGGAGATTATTTGAATATATTGCATTAATTCTAGCTAGATTTTCTTGCTCTGTCATATAGACAGCTGCTCCCTGTTTATTCCGTGGGTTTGGTATAGGCTGAGCTGGTAAAGGTGGTTGACTAACTGGTTCATTCTATCACATAGTTCAACTCCTCCTCTATCACAGCATTCTTTTTACTCAATCTTTTCAAGGCTGGAAGCTAACTACACTGACTGGTAGGATGCTCCCTATCACAGATTTGATAGATCTCTGATTTGTCCAAGGGACATTCTCTCAACAGGTGTTTGTTTCTACACCTAGGACAATAAATAGAAAGTAGTTCAGTTGCTTTGTTTTGATCAGTTGTCCTGGTTTTTGCTTGGATCCCATCCAATGTGGTATTTAGTTGGACCAGAATATCTATTTTTAGATTTGCAATTTCCTCCATCAACTGTCCTATCTCATTCTTCCCCTTAAAAGTTTTGGATGACCTTACTCCATCTTGAGTTCTGGAATAATTCCTGCAGAGCTCCTCTATGTCAGGTATTTCCATTTTGTTAATGTTCCCTTTTCCCATCAGGTCCAGTGCCTGTTTTGATTCTTTATCCAATCCTTTTATAAATAGGGTTCTAGCCAAGGAGTGATTTACCAGATTGCCATACCTTCTCAAGGCAAAATTAAACCTATCCACATAGTCTTCTAAGGATTCTTCCTCCCCCTGCCTAATTTTAAACAGTTCTTCATTTTTATTACTGGATCTGCAATAATCTTGGTATTTTTCCAAAAACTCTGTTTCCATTTGATCCCAAGAACATATAGAACCCTGGGGTAAACCCATAAACCATCTCATCGCAGAATCTTTCAGGGTGGAAGGGAACAGTTTGAGTTTCTGGTTATCTGATCCATAATCATAAGTTTGGCAAACTACTTTGAATTCAAACAAGAACTGATTTGGATCCTCAGAGGAGAGTCCTCTGAAATTTGGCAAATGTGCTGGTGAGATATTCTTCATGGGAGCATTGTCTCCAACAGCCAAAACAATAGGATATGAGAAGGTTCTTGGGGCCTGATTTTCCTCTTCCTCATGATTGTCATTCTCCATGTTTAATACTAGTTCTTCTTCCTGAGGTTCTAGGAAATTAGGTTCTACCAAAGGGTCTGCCTCAACTCTTTGTTGTAATTCCTGGATATAATTGGCAAGTGGAATATCTGTAGGATATAAGGGATTGTTGTTTTGAAGTGCAGGTTCCAAATTAAGATCTAGGTTTCCTTCTTCAACAGGATTTTGTACCACCTCACTGCTTTCCCCTATGGTGTGTTGTTGGGGTGTTTGCTTAATATATCTTCCTTTAAGATCTCTAGCTCTAACCATACAGATCTATTCTAAAAACTATTTTTAACTTAGTGTCCTAATTAACACAAACTAGTCCCTGGCAACGGCGCCAAAAATGACGGGTTGTCGCTGTACCTCATCATTTAATCTATTTTCAGATGTCAAAGAACCAGGGCTGTGTCCATGGCTGTCTGCAACTACAAATTCTAAGTGACCAGTTTATAGCTAATCCTAAAGCTTAAAAGAATGACTAATCTATTTGCTTGTTGAATAAATGTAACGAATGTTGTAAAACAGAATAAAACAGGAAATACTTTTATAAAAGAAAACATGAAATGTACTCAAAGCAAAGAATGATCGCATGCATCTATCTACTAAAATAGGAAATACTTTTATAAAAGAAAACTTGAAACAATAAAACAGAGATACTAGCCTCCTGCTGATTGGTGAGAGTGGGCCCTTGCTCCGCACCTTTGAGGCTGAAGGCTATTGCATGAAATCAGCACTAAAGATGATCTAACCAAATTCAATCCAATTCATTCATTTTTATGTTCATGAGAAATGTATGGCTATAACAGCACTGAAATCTCTGAAAATCAGAATAATCTTATCATTGTTGTTTCATTACTATTTCTGAAAGTATATATAAAAAGAGTGATGATATATCACTGAACTTATCTATCAGTCTTTCTAGGAGATGACACCATCTCTTATTTGTACATAACTGTCTAACTTATGAAAAAGATCATCATGCAAAAAGGGGGTAGACTTGAGTGGAACAGAAGTCCACTCAGAGGTCTAAGTTTAGATCTTAATACATTTGGGCATCAAAACCCTAAAAATAAGAATATTGGATTTAGTTCAATTCGTAACTTATGCAAAATCTTTGGAAAGATAAAACTTTAGCAGTTTAACTGATAGTTGACCCTTCATCACTCAGGTGATGATTTGAATGAAGTAAGGGGGCTGTTAGGATTGCTGCTGAAGTGTCTGATTGGCGGCTCTGACTTGAACATGCCCTGTTCTCAGGAGGTTCCGAGGATAGCTATTCCTGTCTGCAGCTCCGGAGATATTGTAGAGCTCCAGAGATATTCCAGACACTCGCAGAGCTCTGGAGATATTCCCCAAATCTTCAAAACCCAGGTGTCACTGTTCTTTGTTATGGTGTCCGGAGATCATTGAAGGTGATCTCCGGAGATGCACAAAACTGTTGCTTCTGATATGTACACCTGCTGATTCAAAAAGAAAGAGAAATTCTGCATTTTTCCATTAATCCCACGCACATTAGCCACTTAATCAGAAATTCTAATCTCAAGTAATCTATCTTAATTAATCACTAATTAGAACAATCTTGCTTAACTAATTTGAGTACAGACACAAGGAAGATGAACTGAATAGAGGAAAAGAGAGGCAAAAAGAGTGTATTTTATGAGTGCAATTTGACACTCATCAGCATTCATGCCCTGTTAAAGTTGGTTTATGATGGCATCATTGGGAGATGCAGTTTGCTATGAAGAATTGGAACCAAAGTGGGGAGGTGATTGATCTTGAGATATGATAGGTGGAGGTTGTGAATAGGTCAATGGTGGTTTGACATAATGGTAGGTGTTAGGTGGTTGAGAATAACCATATGCGATGGGAGGTTGAGAATAAGTGGGATGAAGAGGTGGTTGAGAGTAATTATTCATAGAAGAGGTCCCCTTAGGAACCAAATTCTAATAATTAAATCCCACAACTTTGTAATTAGTGCCATTAGATACTCCAATACCAGTGGTAGCATTACTACAAGCATTCACATCAGTTGTTAAGATCATTGATGTAAAGGTAGATATTTTGGTAGTCGATATAGGAACCGATACTTGAGTATGAGATGGTGACAAAGTGTTATTTATCACTTGGGAACATTTTCTCACTGGCAAAATGTTAGTTTGTACAATATGTGCTAGACCACGAATTGCATTAACACCATCTTGTCCTTCTTTTATCAATTCTCTTATATTCTGCAGTGTAGGAATGACTTCTTCAACTATTCTCTCGTTTTCCATAAATGATTGAAATTGGGATATCTTTTTATCCAATTTTTCTATTTGCTCATCAGATACATATCCTGTCACCTCAATAATGTCATCAACATCATGAAAATTTTGTTCTTCCATAGTGGTTGGAGGATGTATAATATCTTGCACAATTTGAGTTTCTCCTTTTGTAAAGAAGGTGTTCAATGTACCAACTTCTTCAAGAGCACTAGACCTCTTCTTAAAGGAATATTTCTCTTAGGGAAATGAGTTATTAGACTCATGTAGCAATATGCACAAATTTTAGGTGCAAGATATGTTGTAAATACTTAGTTTTTTTTGTACTTTTCAATGCAAAAGAAAGAAACAAATGGTGTTGTAAGGGTTTTCATCAAGGGCAGAAAATTATATGTCTGATATCAGTCCAATACAACAATAAGATCCTTCACAACACACTCTTGATGCAAATATAAGATGATGATGAGTCAAAATATAGTGAAAATATGTCAAAATATTTAATTTTTTCACCAAATCTCGATGCAAAAGAGCATGACAAAGGGTGTTGTGATGGAAATGATGATGGAGAGAAAATTATATTAGTAATGACATCCACTTAATGTTAAAATATCCGTCACAACACACTTTTAGTGCCACCTAAGGTCAAACTCTAGTGAAAATATAGCAAAAATAGGCTATTTTTTATGGTTTTTCAACTCTAAGACCTAGAAAAAGGGGTGCTGTAATGAAATTTAGGAGGTGTAGAAAATGAAAGCAATGATATAAGTCACCTCAATCCATAATATTTGTCACAACACACTTGGAGTGCAAACTAGGCCAAACCCTAAGGCAAAAATGGCAAAAATGTGTAGTTTTTCACCAAATTTTCAAAACAAGAGCCCAATAAACAGGTGTTCACCAAAATGTTTAGAGTAAAATTTGGATTTTTTAGTTTAGTGTTTAAATCCTCCTTTCACTCACTACATTCAAGGACCTTTGGATCGAGTGGTAGAGCACTATCAGGTCCTTGGTCACTTACAAATGTGGGGAAACTTGGAAGAGGGTATTTGATTATCAATTTTCCTTCTATTATGCTCAATTACACATCAAAATCCTAATTATGCAAAGATGGAAGTAAATAGATGAATAACAGAAAATGCTTTTGTAGAAAGATATAAAATTACAAATGACTATGCACCTATTTTTAGGGTTTCGAGGTTGAAAAGTTAGGGACTAAAGAGCGGGCACCCAAGTCCAAGGCCCTGCTTTTTGTTGGGATATGGAAACAAGGTCTGCAACTTGTATATACTATCCCAGAGATTTTCCCATCACAAAACTTTGAGAACTAATGAGCGGGCGCCCAAGTCCAGGGTACTCTTTTCTTCTCTGATCTACAATTCTGACACTCCAATATGCCCTCCTGCAACTTCATTTTGTTTGTATCATCAATCTGTAACCTGCAATCATAAACTTTGGGAGGGGGTTGTGGTGTTTAGGAGCTTGCCTCAGTCAAGCCCTAGAAGGACACTTCAGTCTTCCAAACACCTTTGTCAGATAGAGAGTGCGTGCCCTTGTGAGGCAGAGGCAAATCCAAATGAAATAATGATCACAAACACAATAAATGTCACCTTGTAGTGAAGATCTCATGAGAGGAAAAAGATATTCATTCCATGAGGAAATGGACGCTCAAATTTGCAAATACAAACACAGACAATACAAATCTGCTCTTACAACACAATGAAAGCCTTAAATCACCTTTAGGATGCCAAAATCACATGAACATAATCTAGTTTACAAATGAATGCCTAAAAATTCTTTTATATACAACTACAAGCACTCTTGCCAAGATTTCATAAATTCAAACTTATCGTGTCGGCACAGGGACCAAATAACGGTCATAAACTGATACTTAAAATTTGGGCCTGACCCAAAATAGGGCAAGACTAGGGTGCGGGTGCCGAAGTCCTCCCCCCTATTTTGGGTAGTGCTAAGCTCAAGAGGTCCCCTAGGCTCCATTTGTCATGATACCTAGGGTTCATTCCATCGGGATGCCAAATTACGATGCAAGATGTCCTAAATGCACACAAAAGACCCGGGAGCTAAACCTTAAGAGGGAAAAGCCCCCAAAGGGACATTTTCTGATGTTACAATCATTTCAGGCATATGTTGATCCCTAATCTATATTATCTCTAGAGGCATTCACATACTTTCTTTTTCTCTTTGTCTTGATGCCAAAAAGGGGGAGAGAGAGTTGTGTTTTGCCATCAAGGACAAAGGGGGAGTTTGTTGCCCTCATAGTTATTGTCTTTGATGTCAAATACACAAACTCTTAGGTTTGTGGCACAGTGACTATTGGCATTTGCATTGGTATTCATGAATTTTAGCATTTGATGCATGAACTCATATTCTTGAGACATCAAATATGTTGGTGTTGGTTGTGGCATTGGCATTTACTATGCTCTAAAAGCATTTGGTATTTGGCTTGTAACGTTGATAAAGGATATTGGTTATAGCATCATGGTAATGGTAATGGTATAACAAATACTATACATGCTATGCTATGATGACATGATAGTTGATATGATACCTTGATTGCAGTTGATTTATCTCCTGTGGTTGTTGATGGTATGTTCATAGTCATACATGCTCTATGACATCTCTATGATATTTGATTTGCATTTGATGCTTAGTATACATTTGACTATGCATATGGTCTTTGATGTACTCCTGAACTTTTGTGGAAAATGGCTTATGGCATATGGTTTATCTCTATGGCATGTGATATCATACATCATATGACTTACATAGCTGTGGTATATTAATGACACAATGGCATTGGTTTCTTGATATAGTTACATAACAGTTTCAATGATATTTCATATGGTATCATGTCATAATGGTTCAGATTTGTACTTGGCTTGGCACTGGAATGTGATGATTGGTCTATGTGACAAAGTGACAATACATGCATAAAGGATTATAAGGGCTTCATAATGTCATTTGTTTATTTCAAAAGGATATTCATTTGATGCACTAGGTTAGGGTGACTAAAAGTTGCTCAAGACACACCATGCTCATTTAAATTGTTTTTGTGGAATATCAATTTAAATTCATAAACTTTATTATAAAATACCACTTTAGGCCATGTAAGTGATCTTAACCTGTTGAATAGGTCTCAAGCTTGAATAGAAGATAAAGGGGTTACATTCTATTGTTGATTACCAGTCACTTTTAGGGCACACTGGGAATGCAGGTAACAAGGATTTAAGTGAACAAAAAGGATTTCATAATATTTCATTTTGCAAGGTTTGAACTTTGTGAAATGAAGTTTTGAGCTAGGGTTTTATGTTTCGGTGATAATCATGAGAATGCATGGTTGAAATAGTGGGTATCTCTGCATGTTTTGAAGGGGATCTTAAGGATCTGATAGTGCAGGTTCTCAAAGGGTTGAGCTTGTTCATTTTTGACTGAATCTTTGACCTATTCTTCAGCAAAATGGTTCTCATTTGTCAACCTATCAGGTGATATCTTCTCTGTATCTCGTTCTTTCTAAAAGTCTTAAAATGCATGAAACAAATTTGTGAAGCAGAGACTCATTTGGTTCTTTAGTTTGAAGGCCTTACATTTTTCTAGTTGTATCAAAACTATGGTGGTCGTGATATTAAGGTTTTTAACTATGATTTAATATTATGAGGAAACCAAACTATAGTGATAGTTATATTACTTTGTTATAACATTATCTTATTCAGTTGTAACTGCAATAAGGAAACTCTCGGGGTGAACTGTGGTTGAAACTAGGGTAACTTGCATGGTTCTTGAAGACAGTTTGGTGATAATAATATTATTTGTCAAAGCATTCTTTAACTCAGTACTCAGTTTGAACATAAATGTATTAAAGGTTTAAAGCCTCTAATCATGGTTAAAGCTACACTTCAAAGGCATTGTATATTAGCCTTCATGGGTCCATTCAACCAGGCTCCTGTGACAGTTACTAATGCAGTGGAAAACTACTTGAGACAGTCACATGAATACAATTATCTTTTCAAACTATTTTGTGAAAGAAAGAAAGACATTTCTGAGAAAGTATAAAATAGATTATACTCTATTGAGTTTTTTTGTTTTTGTAGTCATTGTAATATCAAACAAAAGCAATAGACTATGATTGAATATCATTTTGTAATCAATTGTATATGTGCACAAGTTGATGTAATTCTTGAAGTCTCAAACATTCAATGAGATATTCAAGAATAGAGCTTTAAGAGAAACAAAGTAACCCTCTTTATTAAACTATATTATTCATTGTATGGATTGAAATATGCTAGTGAGGCACAAACAACCAATGAGGCACAAATAGCCAGTGAGGCACAAACAACTATTGAGGCATCTGTATTTACTAGTGAAGCACATTTTGATTAAGCCAGTGAGGCACTTTCTGGAGTGGTTTTTCATCCCTAGAAGGTTTTCCACTCGTCAAATCTTTGTGTTATGGTCACTTGTTTTGTTCATGAGTTTATGTTCATTGTTTCATAATTTAACTGCTGCATATGTGACATGATGTTCATTATGGGCTAGTACAAATGTACAATATATCTGATACTTATCTCTATCTAATAAAGAAATAAAACTACCCTACTATTTGTCATAGTTCACCAACAGTTGTTTTGTTCATTCATGTTCAGAAATTGATCTGTCAATGCACTATAGTTCATAAATGAATGTTTTGTTGTCATCATACAAGAGTTGAAGTTTATGGTTGGTAAATTTTATTAATTGTTGCCAAAAACAAGTCTATTTTATGAGACACTAATTCACCCCCCTCTCAGTGTCTCTCATAGTCCAACATATGGAACCTAAAAATCCATCCACTCAACCTCAGGAGGAGATTACAATCGAAACTGTGCTAGAAAACCAACCCTTAGGTAAATCTAGAGTTCCTCCTAAAGGAACAGCTCTGGAGAACACCTCTGAAGCCACTTCTGTGAAGACCTCTGGTGCTACTCCGGAGATAGAAAAACCAACACCTTACCTAGAATGGCTCAAATAGCATGTCTCTCAGAAAACCATCCTACAAACACAAGTCCAACCTACCATGGAATTAGAACTTCTACAAGAAATCAGATAGTTGAATATTGAAATTCCACTCCTACAAGCAATCAAGGATGTGCCTAAACTAAACCAATTCATCAAACAACATTATGTTAAAACCCAGGGCAAGAAGAAAAACTTTCTTGCCACCATTCAGGTGGAAGGGAAAGTAGTGGACCTTCTTGTGGGAGAGATGCTCCTCCCAAAATATGGAGACCCTGGAAACCCTGTCATCACTGTCTATATTGCAGGGGTAGAAATATCCAATGTTTTGGTTGATTTGGGGGCATCAATAAATTTAATGATAGCACACACCCTAGACAAATTAGCTCTGGCAGGTGTCTAGGTCACATCCACAATCCTCCAACTAGCTGACCAGTCAGTAGCTATACTAAAAGGGGTATTAAATGATGTCCCAATCAAGGTGGAATCATGGGAATTTCCAGTAGACTTTCTGATATTAGAACCTAGAAACCAATGAAATGCTTACCCCTTGATCCTAGGAAGACCATGGCTTTATACAACAACATCTATTGATTGTCAAATAGGAGACATGGTCATTTCTAATGGGATAGATTTGAAAAAAAATTCTTTATATCCTCTAGCTAAACCATCAATACATTACTTAGGAAAAGTTTGGGTAGATGAGCCTAATAACATGGAAATAGTGCCTCCGTAGCTATGGTTACCATCAAGGAACATTTGGGTAAGTTAGAAGAAGAAATAAACTATCACACAATAGAAGACATCACCCACATTCTTATTGACAAAGATATAATGGAATTAGCCCAAGAATCAAAGAAAGAATTCCTTACTACTACCCATTGTACCCTTGCAAACATTATTCCTTTTGGAGAAACCTTTTATAGAGACTTGGACACATTCCATATGTTTCTTCCACATTCCTACCCTCTTAACACTATGACTCCATGATATGGGATAGGGACATATATGGATCATATTACAAAGTAGGTCATGATTTTACATGGGAAAACATTGAACATCAATACCCAGTTAGCAGAAAAATAGGAAGAAGCACTTCATGGTCTCCCATTCAATAGATTTTTCTTGGGAATACCAAGATATGAAGGGCATCCCTCCTGTGATCTATACTTATCATATATACACTGAAGATGTCAAAGCTGTCAGACAACCCCAGAGAAGATTAAACCCTGCCTTCAAAGATATTGTTAAAACTAAAATAGAGAAATTGCTACAAGAAGGGTTCATACATCCTATTTCAGATAGTCAGTGGGTTTCACCCTTAGTCATAGTGCCTAAGAAAAATGGGAAATGGAGCATATGTATTGACTATAGAGAATTAAACAAAGCCACAAAGAAGGATTATTTTCCCTTACCATTCATCGACCAAGTGCTAGACAACCTTGCAGGGAAAAGGTACTTCTCATTCCTGGATGGGTTTAGTGGGTATAATCAAATTTAAGTAGCACCTAAGGACCAATACAATACCACCTTTACTTGTTCATTAGGAACTTTTTCATATAGTGTTCTTCCATTTGGACTAAGTAACGCTCTAGCTACATTTCAGAAGGTTGTTTTAGCATTTTTTGTTGAATTGGCTAATGAGTGTATGGAAGTCTATATGGATTAATTTACTATGTATGGAGACACCTTTGAGGAATCTCTCACAAACCTAGATGAGGTGCTACAATGTTGTGAAAAAAAACTAGCTATCCTTGACCCATGAATAATGCTTTATGATGGTAGAGGAGGGAATTGTACTTGGACATCACATATCAACCTGATGCAGAGCTAACAACACAAAAAATCACAATCAAACTTCTTAGGAGGAAAGGATATAGGGGATGATAGGGCAAACAGGTCTTTTAGGTCCTTATGGACCAACCTACAACACTTGAATTCAAATAGGACATGACTGTCCTTTCACTGTCCATTGTTTCAAAGCAATACAATGACACCATTTTTTGGATTCATATGCCTAGGCTCTTTGCCAAACTTTCTAGGGACCCTAGACCATCTATGATTGACTATCCCAAGCTCACAAAGCCATCAAAAATCTCTAGAGGTACCTCCTTGTACCACTTCCTTCTTAGACTGACCTATTCCCTTAAAGCCCTGTCAACAAGGTTTTTGAAGCATAACTTTTAGAAGACATGACAAACCACAAACAAAATACCTTTTTAAGTACCCATTATGGAGTTACATAACATAGTAAACATGAATGGTAGGTTGGTTTGAAACATACACCTCAAAATTGGACTGTCTCTGTTGTCCAAGAGGGCAATTAGCCCTGTTTTACAAAGGAAGTACACAAAATATCAAGCCCACAACCAAAAATCCACTTTTGTCAGCTTGTATATATCCCAACTTGATCAATTTCATAAGTTTTAGAATTTGCAAGTATGGGTTTCTTATCTAACCAATAACTACCTATGTCATTTACCAAATACATGAAGAAATTAGGCTTTCATGGCTTCAAATAGTAACTTCTTCCACTTCCCTACTCCTGTAGATAAAACCTAATTGATAAAACTCAAAAACAAAGCATTTCCATTCATTTTGTGTTCATGGTACTGAAGGGATAAGTTGTCAATCCATCAATTTCCACAAAACTCTTAAAACCCTCTAAACCCTAGGTTTATGACCTCTACTCAGATAATCACCTATAAAAACCTTCAAACTTAATTAGAACTCCTCCTATTTGTTGCAAATGAAAGGTATTCCCACTTCTCATCAAAATATTTACACTAGAGCCCTTGACTATGTAGTACGAGCAAGTACAGCCTAGAGGAACAACAATAAAACGTAGAAAAAAGCAGGCAGACTTAGAGAAAACATTTATAAAATGATTCAACCTACATCAAATCTCCTCCAACCTAGATCAAAACAAAGCCAATACCATATCTTTCAACATTTTATGTTTTAGTATTTATGACTGCACTATACGAATTCAAAAAAAATGAAAAAAAAAATAGAAATAGAGAATAATAGAGATATGGGGACAACAGACTATATTTTTCTTCATTTGATTCTTACCAAGTTCTCACCATATGAATTGGTTTATGAAAAGAAACCCATACTGTCCATAGAATTTGAATTGTAAACACTCAAGACCTCATTGGATATTGGCCTACCATTGTCTATAGCACAACAAAATAGGATTCTTCAACTCAATGAGCTGGATGAAATCAGGACAAAGGCCATACAACAAACAAAACTTGTTCAATATCAAAGGAAAAAGTGGCATAACCAAGACATCAAAAAGAGGACATTTCGGCAAGGGGATTGGGTTCTCCTATATGCTCTAAGTTTAAGGAGTTCAAGGGGAAGTTACAAACTTATTGGATGGGTCTATACCAAATCAGGGAAGTCTATGAGAATGGAACAATTTTACTAGCACCCATTGATGGAGGTGAAGACACATTCTTAGTAAATGGCCACAAAATTTGGCTCTATACAAGACCAGCTACTAAGGAAGAGTTTACCAAGGATTTGTGCTTGGTGATAGGGGTCACAGCCTCTGCCACAAGTTGAAGAAATTCAAGGACAATAAAATTATAAAAAAATTAGGAAGGTTAAAAACCAGCAAATGGCACCCTTTCTCAAGAAAATGGAAATAAATGAAGGGTTAAAAATGAGCAAATGACGGCCTTTCTTTAAAAAAAATGGAGAAAGATGGAAAACCAGTAAATGGTTGTCTTTCTTGCTAGGGGGGCTGAAAACCAGTAAATGGCGGTTCCCTTCTTCTTGCAGGATTTCAGCAAATGATCTTTGGAGCTAACTAGGAACCCAGGAGCCACTAAAACTCATCTCTGGAGTATTCTAGGAGCACCTCCGATGCTTCACCAATAATGGAACCCTTTCAAACAATGGGGGACCCACCTCTCTAGGTATCAAAGTGGGGATGCCAAATGATGAGGTCAACATGACTCATTCTCCACTTTTGAAATAAGAAAGAGAAGAGGTCAGCATGCCTCATCATCCACCATCACAAAAAGAAGTTACAGCTACCTACACACATCATTTCAGCTACTCCTCATGACATCATCTAATACCACATCATTTTCAAATCTATTTGTGAGGAGAGATTCCAGACCACATGACACTAATGATGTTGACACCATTCCAAGTGATGCAGAGGCTGCACACATGTAAAGTCACCACCACATCTAATCACAGTCGCAACATAGTAGCCAAGTACATCAGACTATAATCACAAAAAGTGATCCAGGTAATTTGCTCAAATTAGTTAATTATTACTTGTCTTGTCATTTCTATTTTTAGCTGTAGTTACTTCAACACGTACCCCTGCCATTACTTCCTTTTTTTCAACCTATTCATGTTGCCTTAATTGCTACACTACCAACCTCACTCTGGAGTGTCATATCATCCCCTATGATTATGACTAAGCCATCAACTCAAATTACTTGAAGTGAATTAACCCTTCTATAATCTAAGTAATTGCCATTAACAGATATCAAGTCCCTAGTTTTAGAAATTACAGATCTTTCCAAACCCAGAGGTAATCCTCTAGTCTTGACAACATAAATCTTCCAAGGGAATAGAGAACGAGGCCTATCATAACAGAGAAAATAACTACAAAGAAGGCCAAAGGAAGGAACATTCATAAAGGGGTGAAATAATATAGGCAGATGGGAGTGAAAAAGAAATAAGAGCCTGAAACTACAACAATTTTCTTGCAAGACCAAGCTGCAGCAGATATCTTAAGAAATGTTGGGTGGTTGGAATTTTTGGAGAAATTTGAAGGATTTCAAGAGGATATAGTAGATGATTTCCTACACCACCTGAAGAATAACCAAACTGTAGTACGAAGAGTCTCAATCAATGCCTCAACCACCATTATCAGCCATATTTTAGGGCTACTAGAACAAGGTGAGAGGTTCTATCATCTCAAAATGTTGTACTTTGAATTAATTAAAAACTTTTCAGTAGAAGGTGAGCCTGAAATCTAGTTGCATTTGAGTAAAAATGAAGTTAAGGGAATTGTTAGGACCTCACTCACACAACCATGACAATCTCTTTCTATGTGGCTAATGAAATATTTTACATGTGATGGTCAATTCTCTCTGGTTTTAGGACCCATAATGAAGATGCTAATTTTCTTAAGGCATGGGCATGCCCATCTAGAATTTAGCATCAATCTCTCAAAATTTTTGTATTCTGTTATTGTAACCTCAGTAGACAAGTATCAACATGGGAAGGGTCCCATGAAACCCCATGGTCTCATTTTCTTGATTGTAAAACACCATTTCTTGTCTCAAGTTGATGGAGAGGCGCTATGGCAGTCATTTTTTATAACAAACCACAGGCTAAAACACCAAGCAAAGCACAAGGTGTAGAAGAGACTTCCTCTACTCAATAGGATGAAGAAGCAATACCTTCTACTTCCTCCCCAGCCTCTAGAAAGGGTAAGGGCAAGAAAGATACTAGAGGAAACACCAAATTTTGCCCCCACTACTGAGAAGAAAAAGAAAGGGAAAAAAGCTATGGGGGAAGCCTCAACTGCAATAGAATAGCTAGAAGAACCAATTATAGAGCAACACTTCCATATGACTTGCTCAACAAAATGAAAGATAACCTTAGCTAAGGAGTCTACCCGAATCAAGGAAATGAGGGGAGCTTTCATCATGGAAGAGGAAATAACATTGGCATCTACCCAGACTTCTGGCCACAAAAAGCATAAGAAAGAAATAGGGCAAAAAGAGAAAATAAAAAGACCTCCAGGAACACCTAAGTCCAGTAGGCATCAAAGGGCAAAGGAGGAGTCTAATGAATTAAATGAAATTCCTCTGATTAGAAGAAAAATAAAAAGAAGAGTCATTGAGGGAACTACTCTGAAATCTCCTACCTGTCCAAGGTCTCAGACTCCAGAGCCACAATACATTCAAGCTCTGGGGATAGCAAAAAAATAAACCTTAACTATCTCTTTAGATTATGAGGGTAATGAACCAGCTCCAAAGGCATAGGCTCCACTAGTGCTCTAGAGAAGTAAGAGGAAGAGACAACCTACTTAGGCTGAACAAGACACTACTCTCTTAGCAGAGGTCCTCATGGGCTTCAGAACTTCCATGGAGGAAGCTGGACACTCATCAACCCCAAAATTTGTAGAAGAAATCTAGGAAGAGGCTCAGGAAGAAGAGACCCAAGGGGAAGATGAAGGTTAGCAAGGAGAAGTAGATGAGAAAGGAAAAGTAGATGAGAAAGGGGAAGCAGTTGACAATGTGGGACAGGGAGACACAGAAACCCCTAATGAGGAGAGAGCAGAAGGGGGAGAAACAGGGAGTTACTCTCACCCCTCTGATCAAGAAGATGTAGAGGTTCCAAGAGAACAACAACTGATGGAAGAAATTTATAATCTAAAGAGGCTATTGTGGGGGAAGAACCTAATCATCACTAACCTCAAGAAGGTCATGAAAGAAAAAGAAACAAAGCAGAAGTAGGAAATAGAGGAGCTGAAAAATGAGCTCAAAGAGAAACAGGGGATCATTCAAAGAAAAGAGGCTAAAATTAGGAAAAGGATGAAGAAGTAGCAACAGAGACCTCTGACATTATCAAAGCCAGAGACAATGACATCACATTGATTTCAGCACTAATAGAGAAGATACAACATCAGGCTAAGCAGCTGACTAAGGCCAACAATAAGATAGATGATTAGGAAGAACTAATTCAAGAGATGACCAACTCAGATGCTATTGTTGAATAGGGGACTCAAACAGATGCATAATTGGGGGTGCTCCCAATAGACATCCCTAAGGCCCTATTTCATTGGGGAAGGAGATGTCAGGAGTATGAGGAATCTAAGACAATATTGTAGCTGCAAAGGGTAGTGACCACCATGTTAGAAAAAGTATAGGCCCTAGAGGAGAAGGTCATCAAGGTGGCCACTCTCTCTGCTGCGATCATATCTTGTAGACCTCCCAGTGGAAGTTATGCTCTATTTTTGTTAGATTAAATCCTCTAGAGGAAGATATCATTGGTCTTGCCTGATTTAACTAAGAATATACAAACTAAGGCAGATTTCATGGAGGTATACATGAGAAGCTTTGATGAAGACAAAATTTTTCTGTGTAAACCGTACCTGCATTATTTCTTCATAAAAGATCACACATTCTTCATCAACTACTTTGTAGGTGAAAGAAGTTTTGGATGGAAGACTCTAAACCAGTATGTACTCCCATGGTGACTAGCTACAAGTTGAGCAAAACTAATGAATCACCTAAGGGTAATCAGAAAAAATACAAATCCATGATTGGAGGATTGTTTTATCTAACTCAAACTAGACCTGATATTATGCATGCAGTTTGTCTTGTTGCAAGGTTTCAAGCTGATCCAAGAGAATCACATGTGATGGAAGTTAAGAGAATACTGAGATATTTAAAAGGTACTCCAGATCATGGCTTATGGTATCCAAAGGACAATGATTTCACTCTCAATGCTTATACAGATGTTGATTGGGCCAGAAATGTTGATGATAGGAAGAGTACAAATGGAGGTGATTTTTTCTTGGGCAATAGATTGGTCTCATGGCAAACCAAGAAACAAGATTCAATCTCTTTCTCAACTACAGAAGCAGAGTATATTGTAGCAGCATGTTGTTGCACTCAAGTGTTATGGATGAAGCAGACTTTAAAGAACATAAGAGTTGTATATGAAGATCCAATTGCAATCTTTTGTGACATTACAAGTGCCATAAACATTTCAAAGAATCCAGTGATGCATTTAAGAACAAAGCAAATATTAATAAGGTATCACGTTTTGAGAGAGAAGGTGATAGAGAATGAAGTAAAGTTGGAATATGTGTCCACAAAAGATTAGATTGCAGACATCTTCACTAAGCCTCTACCTAAATATACCTTTGAGTATCTCAGAGAAAAGTTAGGGGTCATTACCTCTCCTATCCTAAACTAAGATGCATAGGAATGCATCAATCCAGTGGAGCTCAAAGTGTCATTCTTTGATATGGATTGATGTATAGAAGGCTACCTCTCAGGGGGAGTAGCTAGATGTTTCTGATAAAGTAAGTGGAGCAGAGTAGTAGCATGCAAGTATGTGCCCTTTTCCATTGATGTCAAAGGGGGTGGAAATCATGTGAAAACTCAGGGGGAGAAAGAATGTAGATGTGTAAAGAGAATGGGGAAGAATCTTGTCTTGATGGTCTTTTCAGTTTTTCATATCATATGTTGCCATCAATGACAAAGGGGGAGATTGTTACAAGTATGTGCCTAATCGGTGTTGTCATTGATGTCAACATATCTATGTTGTCATTGGTGTCAACTATGCCCTCATTTTGTTACTTTCTTGTAGATGTTGAGGATATTGAGAAAATTAGCTCATCCAGTAAAAATAGTGAATTGCAATAGAAATAGTGCATTACATGCAGAAGAACAGTCCAGAAGAATGCTCCGCATTTCCTATAGAATAAATATCTTTGCCTATGGATTGGAAGCTATTTATAAGCCTATTTGAAGATGTTATATTCCAAGGTTGAGTCTCTGGAATGAAGAGTTGAGTAAGTTGTGTTCGCCAGTGTGAAAACTACTTTTTCTGTATGTTTGGTGGTGATAGGGAGAAAGTGTTTTGCTCTACATTCCTCTGCATTAAAGTATTTTGGTTTGTGGTTCTAGAATTAAGTCTGTGATGATGTTAAGTGCCTTCAAATGCAACAGTTCATGGGCTGTCTGCAAGCTATCTTTTACTCATGACAGTGGCTAACAGTGTTGTTCTTGTGCTCCGATTTGAAGAATCTTATTAACAGAGTGATTAGAGATTGTGCAGGTATCCCGGATGATTATAATGTGCTTGTGGATATCTCCTGATTGTGTTCCTACCTTTGGATTGGTTTGTGAAGAGAAATTTGGACCATGGTTGAAGAATGCTCTTAGAAGACATAATGTTCTCACTAGTCTTGGTCGACTTGGTTGATTTCATTAACTGCAGAGAAGCATTGAAGATTGTAGAGGCGTGACATGACATGGAAAATTGCATTTGAGTCCTAACTAAGGAGAAATGTGATCCATGTACATATTTACATATTTTCCTTAGTTGATTTTGTATTAGGTCCAGACCTATTCTATGTATGTTTGTAATGCCGACCTTGGAGATTGTTCCAATAGTTGATGAATTTATTGCCAAACTTGATGTACATTCCAAGGTTGATGACTTGTATAAAGACTTGTAATGAATTGTGAAAAGATGTATGAATGTGCAAATATGAGAAGATAAGTGTGAAGGTGTGAAAGAGAAAAGAAGAGAAGTTTTATTGTGCTTCAAAGGAACTGAACCCAGACATGAAGTAGATGCTAATTAATCAGTTCACCATTTTGGCAGAGCCAACCCTTTGGTAGTGAACCAACCCTTTGGCAGTGAGCCAACCCTTTGGGTAGTGAGCCTCTATTTTTCAGTATTGATATAACATATATATTTCTGTGGGTTAACTCTCATCATGGTTTTTTCCTTCTAGGGTTTTCCACATAAAAATCAAGTGTCTTCTATGTTGATTATGTTATTGTGTTGAACTTCTCATTTCATGCTTTCATGGTTATTTTTGAATATAAGTAATTGATAAGTTGATGTTCATAACTAGTTAAAAGTTTTAGGATAACTGATTCACCCCCTCTCAGTTGTCTGATGTAGTTCAACAAGTTTTAGTACCATTACCTTTTACTTGAACTCTGTTTTGAATGTAGATAGCAGTATGTATAGCTTCTCTCCAATACACTTCTGGTAGGTTTGCCTCTTTCATCATAGTCCTTGTAGCCTCTTGAACTGTCATGTTCTTCCTTTCCACAACTCCATTCTGTTGAGGAGTTCTAGGAGTGGACAACTGTCTCTTTATCCCATGTTCTTCATAGAATTTAGTGAATTCATTTGATGTAAACTCTCCTCCTCTATCAGACCTTAAGCACTTGATCCTTAAATCTAACTCATTTTCAACCATCACTTTGAAAAACTTGAACTTGTCTAGAGCTTCTGATTTTGCCTTTAAGAAATTAACCCAAGTCATTCTTGAATAATCATCAATAAGCAATATAAAATACATGTCTCCTTGTAGACTTCTTATTCTTGTAGGACTACACAGATCTATATGCACTAGTTCAAGTAGTCCAGTAGAAAATTGTTCCTTACTCTTGAAGTTTGCTCTTGTTTGTTTGCCCATTTGACATTCCTTGCAAATAGTGTTAGTAGGCTTAACAAGCCTGGGCAAATCTCTCACAGCTTGCACTGAACTTATCTTCACCAAATTGTTAAAATTGATATGACACATCCTCTTATGCCACATCCAACTCTCATCTGTCTGAGCCAACAAACAATAATCATTTGTTCCTCTCAAATGATAAATATTAACTCTAGTATTCTTACCATTTGCAATCACTGTTCTAGAGCTTTCCATTATCTTGCATGCATTGTCCTTGAAACTCAGATCATACCCTTTGTCACACATTTGACCAACACTTAAAATATTATGCTTGAACCCTTTGACATAGAACATCATCTATATTGTTCTTTCCATCAAAGAAATAGATCCTCTTCCACAGATCTTACTAGCTGCATTATCTCCAAATCTAACCAGTCCTCCATCATACTTTTCCAAACTTACAAACTTACTTTTATCACCAATCATGTGATGTGAGCATCCACTATCAATAATCCATTCATCCTTACCCTTCTCAACCTAAACAAACAAAGCACTCTCTTCTACTGGCTTTTCTTCCTTAACACAACTAGTAGAATTAGTAGACACAGGTTCTTCTTTAATAGCAATAAACAAGCATTCATTTGCACTAGTATTAGCATCATTGGACTCATCATAGGTTACACCATCATCATTAAGATCTCTGACAATATAACATTTCTTCACAATGCTAGGTCTACTTTCAAATTTCTTCTTACCTCTTTCAATTCTCTCTAGACATCTGTAGGCATAATGACCAACCTTACGGCAAGAGAAGCATTTAAATGGTAATTTGCCTTTGAACTTACTAGTACCTCTTTCCATTTCATCCACAAAGTTGGATTCAATCTCATCAAGATCATCATCAGATTCCATGGCATATTTTTGAGCTCTTGAAGTCTTTTATGAAGTGTTGGCTTTGAAAGTAGTCTCAATCTTCAGCAGAACATCACCAAACTCTCTCATTTCAAAAGTTGTAAGCTTACCAAGCAATTGATCCTTTGTAACCTTTTGCACAACCATAAGTTCTTCAATTGCAGATACCTTGTGACCATATGATTTAGGTAATGATCTCAAAATATTCATGACAACCTCTTCTTCCTTGACAGTTCCTCCAAGACCCTTGATTCCATTGACAATTTCATCAACTTTTTGCATGTAGACTATTATGTTCTCATCTTCACTCATCTTCAGGGCTTCATACCTCACCTTTAGATTTTGTAATTTGTCACTCTTTACATAATCATCTCCTTCATATAAAATTTTCAACTTGTCCCAGATTTCATGAGTAGTCTCCAAATCCATAACCTTTACTAGCCAAGTGTTAGATAAGGCATTTAGCAGAGCATCTCTAGATTTTCCATTTAATTCAT
The DNA here is from genome assembly GCA_027924645.1 of Cunninghamia lanceolata. Classification (NCBI taxonomy): domain Eukaryota; kingdom Viridiplantae; phylum Streptophyta; class Pinopsida; order Cupressales; family Cupressaceae; genus Cunninghamia; species Cunninghamia lanceolata. The sequence continues at coordinate 3,094,492 of BSBN01001736.1, read as the reverse complement.
ACTGTTTGATTTCATCTTCATCATTTGGACCATTTTAAGGAATAGTGTATTTTGTATCTGCCATTTTCCAAACACCATAAACAAGAGAAATGAGATGACTTTTTATCCATACCTTCCAAAGAGCATAATCCGTGCCATCAAACTGTGGTGATTCCTTCCTGTGTGCCATCCCAGATCTGCCTCGAGCGGTTAGACTCTTTACAGAGGAACCCTCACTCTAATACCTATCGTTGAATATGGCAATACAATTGAGAGGGAGGGTTGAATTAGTTGTAACCAATATTTCAAAACCATTAAGATAGCATCCACTTAATTACTATTATTAAGTTTAACCATGAAAGCATGAAATTAGAAACTTAACACATCAACACAAGAGACACCAGATTTTTACGTGGAAAACCCTATAAGGGAAAAACCACGGTGAGTGTTATCTCACAATATATTATGTTATATCAAAACTAGAGATCAGAGGCTCACTATCTTAGGGCTCACTACCCAGATGCTCACTACAAATTGAGAGGCTCAGTACTAATGGGGTGGCTCACTGCCATTGGGTGGCTCACTGCTGGTGGGTGGCTCACTGCCAAGATTGGGTGAACTGAGATAGTAGCATCTAAACTATGCCAAAGTTCAGTTCCATTGAAGTACTATAAACATCTTTTGCTCTGCTCTTCTTTTAACTTCACACTATCTTCGCATCTTCTCACTTGGATACTTTTTCATGATTCTATTACAAGCATTTATACAATTCATCAACCTTGGAATGATCATCAAGGTCATAATTACAATCATCAACCATTGGAACATTCTCCAAGGTCAGCAAATACATATACATAAGAATAGGTCTGGACCTAAACACATTAATGAAGAATAAAGAATGAATGTGAACTAAACCAAGCCTTATTTGGGACTCAAACACAATCCTCCATACTACAAAACACTATCACAATATCCAAAGTATAACCGCAATAAGTGAAAACAACCAAGTCGGGTAAAACTGGTGTTAACACTAAAGTATTTGAGAACACTCTTCATGCACGATCTAGATTATGCTTTGCAGACCAATCAAAAGGTAGGAAAATGATCTAGAGATATCCACAAGCATGTTACAATCACCAAGAAAAACTGCACAACCTCAAAACACTTTACCCACAAGATTCTTCAAATCGGAGCACTTGAACATCACTAATAGCCACTATCATAAAAGAAAGATTGCTTGTGGACCACCAAATCATGAACCATTAGAACTAAAGGTACATATCCTCATCATAAACTTAATTCCAGAACCACAAACAGTAATACATATTTGTGGAGAAATATGGAACATAATACATTCTCCCTGTCACCACTGAAAGCACAGAAAAATAATTTTTTCTCCAGTGAACATAACTCACTCAAATCTTCATACCGGAGGCTAAAACTTGGAATATAGAAACTACAATAAACTTTCATCTTAACTTCCAAACCACAGACAAATATTTTCAATCTACAAGAAATGTGGAGAAAAATACTTTACTGTCTTTCTACAAACCAAGATACTCTGCAATACATTGTTTCCACCGATAGAGAATATTTTCTTAAAAGCACTTGGAAACGCAATACTAGGAACACTTTCTCATTATCTTCAACACTTATCTAAGCCATTACAAACCAATTATCTCAACATATGCAAGCATCAAAATAAAAACACAATTGACACCAATGACAACATAGTTATGTTGACATCAATGAGAACACCGGTAAGCACATACTTGCAACGGTAAGGTCAAGGATACAAGGAGACTGCCTCTGTTGTGACCATTTTTCTATCTTTCTCTACATTCTTCTACTTTCCTCTCATCTATTTTATTAATGTGTGTTGTGCCTTGGGGGCATAACATTGTGGAGGATATCTTGGGGGCATCTTCCCATGTTGTAAACCCATGTCACTCTTGTCTTCTCTCTCATCTTATTGTTTACATTCTTCAGTGACTATACTAGTTGGCAGATGACGAAAACAAAAAATTATTGATAAGGACCATGTGTTCCTTCATAAAGAAAGAAAAAATGGACCTAGTCCATATATGATTATGGGGTTGATATATATATTTGATGCTTGACTAGTAGAATCACTCCGTGTTGTGATTCGTATAGTGAAATTATTGTAACAAACTTTTGCAATACTTTCAATTTGCTCCAACGTCACACTTTGGATTGTTTTGTATCTCACCTTGTTGTTACACTCAGTTCTGAGATACCTACAGTATAGCCCAACAACTATACTCTATTCTGAACCCGCAAGTGTAGCATTGGTCTTTGATATGATCTAATACATGATTTATGCATAGCTTTCATGAATTAATTTGGTTGTTATTTTAGAGTCAGATTTTCTAACCAAAGCTTATATCTTGTTGATTATCTTAGCAAATTATATCGATGTGTTTGTGGGAACATTCGGTGATCATGGAACATGTCACTTTAGGGCATGAGCTTTGTGAAATCTCTTTTTCCCTTGCATGTTTTCACTCTACCTTAATGTGCTTGATACCGGCAAGTAGGATTAACCACATTAAGGTGGGGCATAAATAATGGTATTTGCTTGATTACTTTTGACATTGACAAAGCATGTTTGAAATCCCTCATCATGAGGTGAGATGGTGTATCTCTTGAGCTAGTGCACATCATTTTACAACAAAAATCCCTCATCGCAAGGTGGGATGGTGTATCTCTTGAGCTAGTGCGCACCCTTTTGTATAAAGCCACATCGCGAGGTGGGATGGTGTATCTCTTGAGCTAGTGCACATCCTTTTATACAAATTCCTCATCACGAGGTGGGGTTGGATCTTGAGTCATTCACCCTTAAGCATGTCTTTGGTAGTTGTGGTAGTGTAGCTCAACCATTAGGTGTGTTTGGCATATTTTAGATAGTGAAGTGCAGTGACAAGCTCCTTCCTATCACCTGTGTTTGCCGTGTATAATATGTATAGTGTGTCGATGACATGCTATGTGGTGGTTGCGTATTCCATGTGTTTTATGTGTCTTCCTTGCATGTCTTCTATGTTAGTGGTGTTGTCTAAAGTTGTACGGTGATGAGTCCCTCCCCACGCTGTATGTGTTTTGCATTTCTTTACATGTGTGTTTTGTTTACTTTAGTTAGCATTATATATAGATATGTAATTGCTTAATCATGTCTTCTCTTCATGTATACTTCATATATTGTGTGACTACATTCATGTCTTCTCCATGTATTGTATTCTTTCACTGTCTTCTTCATGTATTATGTGCTTCCTTACTATATTTACTGTGTCTTATGTGACTGTTCAATGTTTTCTTATGTTTGCCTAAGTCTGGGGGCTAGAAATAGTCCTTCAAACTTAGGGTGTGTCTTCATTCTAGTGTTTTATGTGTTTGATGTGTTTTGATATGCTTCGACCATACTTTAATGCATGTGTTGAATTGTATGATCGTACACACATTAAAGTGGGGGATAAATGTTATGGAGTAAAAAGTGGACAGTTGCCTTTTTACCTCTTAATTTAGCTCCTAGGTCCCCGTGTTTACACTCTACAAAGCAAATTAATTATCCTGATGAGAAATCCCCCGAAACCCATGTCAAATGGGGACTAGGGGCCCATTTAAACCTTAAGTCCCAACTAAAAGGGCCCCTTGGGACTTGGGCACTCGCACCCAAGTCCAACCTGACTGGTCGGGGTAAAATCAAATGGATGTCAGCATAGGACTTTTAAATGGGTCCTCCCTTGTTAGCTCTTTCAATTAATTTGTGAAAGTTTAATGGATAACATATATAAACAAGTGTTTGAATTCATTTGTAACTAGGTTGATGATATAAAAGTTGACGATAACAAGGTTATGATATTGTGCAAAGGTGAGTTCAAGGCATTCATTGTGTTTGTTGCATACTTGTGTTAGTAAATTGTGTTTGTTGCATATTTGGAGTCATCATCAACATTCTTATGAGTTGAAGAATCTTCATCCTCCTAAGGACTTCACCACCAAGGTGACATCATTGTGTTTGAATCATTTCATCATCATTTGGATTATCTTTAGCCTCTACCTTGCTAGGGCACACTCTCTCTCTAACAATGGTGTTGGGAAAGATTGAATGCTAACCCAGGATTTGACAGAGGCAAATCCCTAAACACCACAACCCCCAAACCCCTCTCTTCGTGTGTGTAGGTTACAAGTGTGGGAGTTGTGGAAGTGAAGGTATAGGGAAGTTGTTTGGCAGATAAAGATTCTAGATCCAAAAATAGAGTTCAGGAATGTCACTATAGCAGACTAGGGCATGAGCCCCAGTGTCTAGCATGCAAGACAAACCCTAAAATCAGCATCACAACATCATTTATGATATTTTTGTAGTTTTGAGTTATCAGAGATCTAAACTTTCAAGACTCAGGCACTAGCCCTGGAGTCTTCCAACATTTCAACTTCTGAGGGATAGGTTTGAATATCTCACTGATCATCTTGGCACTCTTAAATCCTAATTTGTTATTTTTATTTCACTGTTATAAGTTGATTATCACAATTCTAGGGTTTAGTGCATTTATTGGCTTAGGGTTTGATAAAAGGCTTGGTTGAATCACATCTTTCCTCTGCAAACAAGAGCACAAAATCTGTAGCTAAGCCCTCTTCCATCTTGTAGTGGCTTGGCTTTGTTTTGTCCTTGAATGTTGTAGTGAAAGAAGGGTTTGATCTAGTGTACTCACACACATTCCATCATCTCTCTCTTTAACATATATATATATATATATATATATATATATATATATATATATATATATATATATGATATGAGACTATTGTGTAATATTTGAACATTTATGATATTTATTATATATTAAATATGATGTATTCTTACAACATTATGTTATTTCCTCTCGCAAATATATGTTATTCTATCACTATCACTGCTGGGGTATAAAGACTACATAAGAGTAAGCTAGGATAAGATCTCTAGATTATGTCATATTATTTCTCTTACCAACATTTAGTCCATTGTGGGACCCTGGTAAGGACAGTGGAGAATAAGGAAGAAAGAGACAATTTTTTTTTTCAAGAGTTGCAGTAGAAATCTCTTATGTCCTACCCTTGTGAGAGAGGGGCATGCATCTAAGGGATGACAAATGGAAATGGGAAGGGATCTTAAGAGATCCCTAAATATATGTAACCATTCAAAGTAAGTCAACCATGGGATATGTAAGGATTAATGAAACACCATATCAAAAACACCCATGACCAAGGGAGATAACAAGAAACTAAGAGAGATTGGTGAAATCATAAAATTTGCAATGGACATGACTATGGAAGAGAAAAGGAGAAAACATACTCAGGATCAATAGGAGTGGTACCACAAAAGAATTGAAAAGGAAAAGGACATAGAGGAGGAACACACCAAAAGGGTTGCAGAAGGAAAAGAACAAAATGAGGATGAGTGCACCAATGAGGGTGTTGCTAAGGGTGCCACTATGGGTGCAACTAAAATGATGAGTAAGGAAGGGAATCAACCTATGCAAATAATAAATCCATAAACAAATCCTTAAATTTAGATGAAGAATACCTATATGATGTGGTAAGGCAAAGTATATTATAGATAAGAGATACAAAGGGAAGCGCAGTACTTGGAAATTTGGATCATAGGAGTATAAGAGAAGGAAGTAAATTAATAACATTAACAAATGACATGTCATTTACAAAAAAACTTAATCTCTGAGAATGAAGAGGCAATTTGAACAGTTACAAACCCCAAACCAGGAGTCACCCTCTATGCCTTTTAAAAGTAGAAGGATTTCCATAGAAGAAGTAAACAAACAATCAGATAGTCAAGAAGAGATACAGCAAGAGATTGTAAGAAATTGTGAAGAACTATTGGGGAAAGATATTATTGTCATTTAGTTGACAAGAGATAAAGGGAGAAAGAATAAATCTAAACAACAAAAGATAGTGAAGGAACCTATAACTCACCACAAGCAAGTAAAACAAAAGGAAATTAATATGGACTCACCAATGTCAAAGAATGAGGAATTACAAAACCTTATGTCACAAAGAGGTGTCCGCTTAATCCAGAGAATCCCTAAAGAACAAGGTTAGGTACTAAGAACTTGCTAGAGAACTAAAGATGGTCACTCATCTATATCTTTAATAGAATCTTCAAAAGAAGAGAACTAGTGGAAGGAAGTCAAGCATGAGCAATCTAAAAAAGGAAAATAAATGGAAAAACAAAGCTACGGTACTAACTTGGTAGGGTGCAAATACTGCAAACCTTCAAAACATTGAAATTAAAGAGGAAGATAGTGAGGAAGAAGAGACCATCTTCCCTAATAAAAATCAACATTATGAAATTGATAAGGTTAAAAGGAAGAAGGGAGCCTTGGAAAGAAAAATGAAGAAGCTAGAGGAGGAAAACAATTTTCAAAAGGATGAAATATCAAGATTGAGGGAACCAAATCATAAGTTGGATCAATCACTCATAGGTTGCATGAATGAAAATGAATATCTAAGAGCTAGACATTACTTTGTGATGTTTCATGTGATACAAATGATTTGTGTGTAACAATTAAAGCTTATTTAGATGATAAGAATAATGTTGAAGATGATAAAGTGTCTGAACCTGCAAATATTGCTACTTGTGGTAAAAATGACAAAGGAAGTCTAGATAATGTTGGTTTTAAAATCATGAGATGAATCAGATATGAAGGAAAATGATTGAGAAATTATCAACAAGGAATTAGAGACCCTATTGAGCCAATAGTGAGGCCTAGGAATGTAGGCCTTGGATATGTTAGGGGTAAAGAAAACAAAAGGGATATCACTGGTTTAAACAAATTAGTTAAAAGAAGGCAATGTATACAATGTACTTATTGTAACAAACAAGGACATAACAGAGGAATGTGTTGGGATTTCCATCCTTTTAGTATTTGTGGGTTGAAGAACCACTCTAAAAAGTTGTGTCAGAATAAAATGCAAAAGGAAGAACATATTATAGGTCATATACAAGTGAATTGTGGATGGGTTGATGGATCAAATTGGTAAAATGTTACAGGAATGATCAAATGATAAGTATAGACACCAGTATTCATTTTTGAGAGAGAAATCAAGTTAGCTAGTAGGAGAGAGAGGACATGGATCAAGATGCAGAGAATGAAGACTACATGTGGATAATAATGAGAAGAGAAGCTATTCTCGCAAAAGAGATAGCAATCCACACTATCAAGGGAGAGATGATAAAGAGTTTCTACTACAATAATAGAGGAAGTCATAATTCTTACCACAATGATGGATACCAAAGAGATAAAAAGGGATTTGATAAGAGATCATTCAAAGGAAGCTATTTTCAAGGGTGGAGGAAAATAGCATCGAGCATTGAATGACACCAAGGGACAGTTAACAAGAGGGTAGGAAATAGTGTAGGGATAGATTATGCAGAAGAAGAAGAACCTATTGGATCACTAAGCTCAATAGGATAACCAAAAGAGGGTGAATCATTAGGAGAGTTTTGTTGCAAACTAAAACAACTGAGGAACTGGTGCAAGGGAAAGGTTTGTGTAAATCAAGAAGTAAGTGTTGCAAATTGATCACTATAGTAGTACATACAATTTGGTTTCAAAAGAGATGGTAAGGAATCCAGAACATGATCATTGATCAAAATGCGGCAAGGAAAGAACCTATGTGAAGTGTAAAGAAGTCCATACTATAGTAAAAGAAGGGATAACCAAGGATTCTATTACAAAAGAAGAAGAAATCACACCGCAATAAAGGAAGTACTAATAAAGAATTAGAGAGAAGTATAGGGGCAATGTGTGCGAAGAAGGAACCAAATAAGTTCTACGTATGCAGAAGGAGTTGTTGCATATGTTGTGATTGATGTCAAAGGAGTGGTGATCAGACGAGTTGTGATAAAACATATAATGGGACACTTCCTTGGTCCAATTGAAATAAATATATAAGAACATTCTACCATCAAATTAAATAAAACATGTCTTGAAGACAAGACAAAATTTTGAAGTAGAGCAGTAGCTAAATACTATCTTAAGCTACCGCAAGAAGTATACAGAGGATAGAATTGGGATAAGTAGTCCCATTTTGTATGGATAGGCCACTAAACCAAGTTTGGTATGTATATAGCCAATTTATACCATAAGAAAGATGGAGAATAAAACATGTTTTGTTGTGTGTATATCATCTTTGGATTGATGGAGGCTACCTCTAAGGGGGAGTAGGTAGATAAAGAGATAGTAAAGTATATCAAGGCTAATATAGATAGGGGGAGCTTGTGTGTTTTGTCAGTACTATGGAAGACCAATGGCCCTTTGCCCTTGATGTCAAAGGGGAGTGAAGTTGAATATCAAATTAGTATTGCCATCAATGACAAAGGGGGATATTGTTGCATATGTTGTCATTGATGTCAAAGGAGTGGTGATCAGAGGATTTGTGATGTGAAAGACATGATGATGAAAGACATGAACATGTTGTTGGATCAGTATCATCTATACAAAGTTGTACCTTATCTTCTCAAGTTCATGGGTAGGTGAAGGTTGTCAAAGTATTTTGATTGATGTCATGCATTGATAATATGAAGTCATGCTTGTTGCACTATTACATATATTGTCACTTGATGAAAAACATTGCATGGGATATGAAGGAAATTATCTAAGTTATCAAAAATGTCAAAGGCATAGAGAATTGTACTACAAAAGCACAAGAGATTGTATTGCATTCTACTGCAGATGAATATATCACCTCGCGGTTTGAAGGATAGATAAATATGGCTATGAAGTATGTGTGATCCAAGTTTCAAAGCATATGGACTACCACAAGTACATCTAGAGTTAGCAGACTAAAAATAAGGTTATCACAGTGTAAGGTTACTAGGTTTGAAACTCAAAGTTGTCGTATTTCACCTCATTATCACATATATCTTGACGGTTTGGAGAATATGCAAAGGAAAGAGGGAAATATGACATACTCAAGTTTCAGAGGATATAAATTACCACAATTTTGTTTATCAATGTTTTGATTTAAGACTGTGTGACTGGACTATGTAAGGGATACTGACATCAATGTTTGATTGCTTGCGCTAGCAAGTATAAGCATGGACTGGAAAGAGGAGTGTATGAGAAGGTTTGTTAGGTCACATAGAATTCATGGTATGAACCACTTGATGACATTTCACTTCTCCAATACTACATAGGGTTTAGAGCTAAGGTATGAAAGGTTAAGTGCTTGCGGAGTTGACATGTTGAAGTTAAGTGATTGAGTCATGTGTATAGAATTGTGCACTAGCAAAAAAGTTTGGGAGGAAGTAAAATGGGTCCAGTAGATCCTTTGGTATAAACTGCATAATGCGACTTCACTCCTACATTACTGCAGATGATTTGGGAGCTGACAAGTAAGGCTGGTTACACGTTTCATGTTACATGTTACCTTAAGGGCGACAAAGATGATTTTTAGAAGGTTTACGGAGGATATATATATATATATATGAAGGATCAAAGATTGTTACATGTGATTAAGAGTGAGTATGTTTGGTGTAAAGAATGTAATATAATCTGGAAGACAGAAAAGTAACTTTGTTAGCTATAATGTATAACCCAAAATAGAGTTAGTTTTTACAAAGATATTTGAGCTATCAGAATCATTCAAATGATCAAGAGGATATCAGAGATGATAATGCGGAGGTGTCTGATTAATTAGAACAAGTTAATGATGTCAAAATGTTAGCAGCCATATTGTTGCAGAGGTAGTTGAGACATCAGTAAAGACTTATAGAGTAGAGGTTGGTACATCATCTTATAAGTATTGTAGCACTTTAGGGAGCTTTTGCTTCCTTTAGGTTGGAGCCCATAAAACTTTGTATCAAGGAGTTGAATCTTCATTTGAGTTGGAGCTCATAAAATAGTGGATTTGTCTCTCATTTGGGTTGGTGCCCATAAAACTTATTGTTTACTTCATTTAATTTGTGAGGCTGGATTTGGATAGTAGATCCAAGTAGCTTGCTCACTGTGGTTTTTCCCATCTTGGGTTTCCATGTAAATTTGGTGTCATGTGTGTATGTGCCCTTATGCTTCATTTGGTTTAAAAGGTTTATTTTGGATTGAATGTATTTAAAAGACAAGAATTTGAATATATACTGACTCACCCCCTGTCAATATATCTGTGTGTTCAACAACTGATATCATAGCCAAGTTCCTTGATACAATCTAATAGCTGAAGGTAGATCTTAGATTGGAACACATGACAGGTCAACTAGGATCATCCTTTGGTAATGAAATCATATGTGATTTGACAAACATTGAATATGCTAAAGTGATACAATACAAATATTCTAAGGATATCTGGAAAAACCTCTACAACATCTATGAAGGCAATCATTGCTCATCTAAAAGTGAAAGAGAAGAAGTTCTACTTATGGAAAATGAAGTCCTGGATAATGATAAGAGCCTTGCAGAGGATGGTGAAGACATGAAAGTCATTTATGAAGAAGAATGTGAGGTTGATCTTGAAGGAGAACTCATTTCTTCTTTGGATGACCTGAGATTAGTAAGGAAGGAGAATAAAGAATATAAGGCTAATCTTGAAGAATCAAAATAAGCAATTGTCAACTTGAAGATTCAAATTGAAGAAGGTAAAAGAGTTTTGGATTGTCTAAACACTAAGATCAATTCCAAATCAGTTGAATGCATTAGACTTGAAGAAGAAATTGTCTCCCTAAGGAAGGAACTGGAGAGAGCCAAGGATCAAATAGATAGGAGTCTAAAATTTAAAAAAGAACAATCATTCTTGTTGACCTAAGAATAAGGCCGACCTTGGGTTTGAGAAAGGTCAAAGCACAAAAACCAATGAATCAATAGATAAACCTATGATGAATAAGATAGAACCAAGTGCCGAGATATCGAGAAGACTGAATTTGAGAAGCAGAAGATGGATGATGGTTTCATAAAGGTTAGAAATCTGAAGAGGAGATTCAGGGGTTCTCCCATGCAAGACAGTCCACTATAACCAAGTACTCTCCATTCTTTTATGGTTTCTATTATTCATGCAATAAGTTTGGTCATAAGGCTGCTGATTGTAGAACTAAGACAAAAAGAAATGGTCATATGAATTTTTTTACCTTCGAAGTATAATGTTATATGCTACAAGTGCAATAACCTTGGACATAGAGAAAAATTGTGTAAAAGTGGTTTTGTGAATCCACCTAACCAACACAAGAAAATGGAGGATACCTTGAACAAACAGAAGAAGATTACAAAAATATGGAAACAAAAACAAGAGCAAGATAATGAAAAGAAGGAAAAACCTTTGCATGTGTCTCATGTAGAGGATTTCATACTAGATTAAGAAAAAGCATGGGTTTAGGGGGAGCTAACCACTACATAATCTTCCAGCTTCATGTAAAATTGAGATGCCACATCTATTAAGATGAATTGAAATGAAAGCAAGGCATATAGGTGACTTTATAAGAAAATGAAAGAAGGATATGTTAATAGGGCAAGTCTAAATCAATAACTCAATTCTCCAAAATGAAAACATGGAAGGTAGAGGAATTCTAGATGGAAATAGGTCTCTGTGAACCTACAGAATACACTGACAACTGAAATATCTCAAAAACCTAACAAGAAAAAGATGTAATAAATGCAAAAATTTAGGGAAAAAGAAGGTTACTTAAGTCCTAAGCATTCAATTCCTCCTCATTCTTATTTAGAGCAATTGGAGAATTTGAGAGAATAAAAAGTGAAGCCCTAGATATAGAGTGCAAATTTGAGAGAAGAAGAGTTAAGAAGTGAAACCCTAGCTATAGAGTGTAGAAGAGATAAAATGGCAACACCAAAATTGGTTGATGTTTCAAAGAACCCAAGACCAAAGTATAGGAAATGTGATAGGTAAAAAATCAGGTTAATAAGATCAAGCATAGCCATGAAAACCTAACCCTACCATCATCAAAGAATCTAATCCAAATAAAATCAAAAGTATGCAATTCAAGCACAATATCACCTAGATTGTGTGATTCCTTGTTTATGATGTGGATTGCTTCTTCAACAATGAACAATTATGAAGATACAAGCTGCCATGATGGATGAATGATAATGATGATAAGCTCAATGGATGCTATGAATACTGAAGTGCTCAATATACTCAGGATGATAATGTAGATGCTATATGAATGCTGGATCTCTCGTAGTATGGAATGAGAGGGTGTTTATATAGAACTCAACCAAAATCAATCAACGGTGGAGATTTGGTGGCTATGTGAATGGCTAAGATTAAAGGATGATCATAGGTGAATGTGAAGATGACAAGTGGAGGGAAAATAAGGCTTATGTGTGACCGTGTACATAAGAAGTACTTACATGTGAAAGATATTAAATAAAGTATGTAGTACAACTTATCTTTTTTAAATGAAAGAGGCACACATGTCGGCTCATGAGATAAATGATAAGAGAAATTAATTAATTAAATAAAATTTATTTAATTAATTGGAAAGTAGGCTTATGAAAGGAATTTTTAATTAAATAAATAAAATTTATTTAATTAAAAATAGAAGAATGAAGATAATTAAATAATTAAATATTGTTTAATTATAGCTTAGAGAAAATAGAAGAAATAGCTAATGAATTAATTAAATAAATATAAATTTATTTAATTAATAGAAGAAATAGATATGTTAGGGATATTGTTCAAGTGTGTTAGACAAATGCAGATAATGGATAATGCAATGTTTGCTACTAATAATAATGAGTCAATTTTGGGTGTCTACACGAAATATCCATATAGGGCTATGGAAGTGGATAAGGATGGAGCATTCTCTAACATTCTAGTTGATGTTATCTATACTGAGGATGTAAGGATATACATCCACTCATCATTCATTGAGATTGACCGCATGAAATTCATGGAACTGAGAGATACCTATTGGATGACACCAGATATAAGCCAAAATATGTGAACATTTACACCAAAAGACTAGATGTCTGGAAAGATTACCCAGATTTTTGTGATGTACATGATTGGGTAAGAATTGTTCTAAGTAGATTTCATGATGAATTTATTTATCTTGACAAACCCTACAGAATTACCAAAGATGCAATTAAGCTCAATAGGATTGGTATCGGTGATGAAGTCCATCAAGAATGATAGGGTTACTAAGTTGACTAGGGAAAAACCTGATAAGAAAACCCTAAGTGTGATGCACATAATGGATTTAGGAGTGCGGTATTCCACAATGGGCATAACTTACAAAATATACTTTCCAAACAGAGAAGGATTGACAACTAGTATCGCCATCCATACCGCATACCAAATGGTAAAGGAGGGAAAGTACTTTGACCTCTACAAAGTCATGAGAAAGCAATTGATGGAAAATTTGAAGAGAACAAAAGAATCAAACTACAAGTTCAAGTATGGAACTCTCATTATCTACCTATTATTTTATTTCCTTAATGAATTACCTAAATTCAAGGGGAAGGTTTGGCAACAACATAACTATGTTGCTGAACAAATCAAAAACCACATGAGGGGTTTTTGTGATACAAAGAATTGTAGCACTATGTACTAGGGTTTTTCAAAACCCTGCAAATAGATATGTAAGCAAGGGAGAGGATACCATACAATATGGTAAGACAATATAAAGAACACATCACCTTCTTGGTTGACAAAGACTTCATATACATTGAAGTGGTAGAACCAAGAACAACTTGGATGCCAAGATTGCCTTATGAGGTCTTTGTGGAAGAAATAAAAGCCTATTCTAATAATATCCTAAGAAAACCTAAGGATACCACAATTAAAAGGTTTGGGACCTACACAGAAATAATGGACAAAATGAGTAAAAAGAATGCAAAGGAGCATCTTGAGAAGAATAGAGAATAATTACATGAGAAATGGGGAGTTTTGCCAAAGGCTAAATCTTCATCACAAGCTCCTATAGAGGATCCACAACCTACCTCCTTATATTCACAAGTAACTACCTCATCACAAATCCCAAGGAGGTTAGGTACATCCACTTCTACTGCAGTAAGTGCTCTGTAACCCTTTGTATCAACACAAACAACATGTACTGAAAGGAAGAATGCCTCAAAAACTCTAGCGCAAATGAAGGCTGAAGAAATGAAACATCAAAGGGTGAAGTAGCAAGCCAAGAGGAAGAAAATCCAAAAAAAGGAAGTCATTGAAGAGGAAGAAGAAGGGGAGGAAGGAACTTCTAAGCTACAAAAGAAGAAGAAGAAAACAAAGAAAATAACTCCGAAGGCTCCTCTACAAGATCCACTTAAGTTAGAAGCTATTTTCAATGGAATCGTGCATCATGGACTGTTAATGGAGACTACTAAACTACATTTGGAAGTATCTCCAGTAGATCAAAGTACTATAGAGAAGGGTGTGATCATGCTTATGATCAAATATAATAAGCCTTTGAATGAAATAATTGAAAAAGTTTTGGATAGCCTAGCTCATGCCTTGAGATAGAGGAGAGAAAAAGCTCTAGAAATGGATGAAGAATTGAGATAGAAGGCCTTAGATAGAGCTGGTGCTACAATTTCTAAGGAAGAAAAGGATAAGTTGTCCTAGATGCAGGCTCAAGAGCTGAGAACTAAACACAGGGTAGATAGCTTAATGAGCATGGAGTAGGATGACAGAGCTAAAATTTAAAAATAAACTAAGGAAGTAACAATGAAGATATTTGAAGAGGTGAAAGAGATTGATACAAATGCGAAACAATAGAAAACTTCTCCTCCACACAACACTAAGCCTCCTCCACACAATACAGATCAGTAGGATCAACAAGATCAATAAGAGGAGCAAGTCAGACTAGATACAAGGGAGAGTTCTCAAGTAAATCATGAAGCATCATCCTCCACCTCTCCCATTCATTCTATTAAGGAGTTTCTAGTGTAGAAAAAGAAAATTCAACCTTTGGTGACTCCTCATCTGCTGTAATTACCTATTTCTGATGGACAAGTCAATATATCTAGTATTTCTACTCTCCACAAATTGCAACTGGGAGATATCTTTCATTCCTTGGCAAGGGAGAAGATTTTACAAGTAGAAGGCAAAGAGCTCCTGGTAGAAGTAATCAATATAATACAAAATGAAATCCTGGAAGCAAAAAGGGATTCAACTCTACATCCAACCAACAATTAAAGTAGCTAATGGAATCTTTTAAAGGACATTCCTCATTCATGGGGAAACAAGTAGAGAAGAAGATATGTGAATAATTGTACAATAAGAGGATGGGTGATGCTTCAGGTAAATGTGCAAAGACATATATCAAAGTCCAAGAAAATATAAAGAGCATTCAAAGTTGCATTAAGGAAGCAAAAGTGTTGTACCAATTTTGTCTACAATGGCTGGCAACCACCAAAAGTTTAAAGGACCAAATGGATGCAATTGAAATACAAATTACACACGTGGCCACTACTTATGATCTGGTACAAGATAATAATGGAGCCATAAGGGCACAAATAGAGAAATTGCACTCCCAGTTGCAGTAGTTACAAGACCAAAGGGAACAAATCAAAGGCCAAATCAAGCAACTATGAGAGGTGGTAAGCTTAAGGTTAGCACCATTGACTGGGATTTTGATAGAGGAAAATAATGTAGTCCAAAAAACTTAGGTACCATCTTCTCTAGAAGAAGCAAACCCAGATTTTGACAACAACAAAGAAATAATGGGACACTTCCTTGGTCCAATTGAAATAAATATATAAGAACATTCTACCATCAAATTAAATAAAACATGTCTTGAAGACAAGACAAAATTTTGAAGTAGAGCAGTAGCTAAATACTATCTTAAGCTACTGCAAGACGTATACAGAGGATAGAACTGGGATAAGTAGTCCCATTTTGTATAGATAGGCCACTAAACCAAGTTTGGTATGTATATAGCAAATATATACCATAAGAAAGATGGAGAATAAAACTTGTTTTGTTGTGTGTATATCATCTTTGGATTGGTGGAGGCTACCTCTCAAGGGGAGCGGGCAGATAAAGAGATAGTAAAGGTATATCAAGGCTAATACAGATAGGGGGAGCTTGTGTGTTTTGTCGGTACTATGGAAGACTAGTGGCCCTTTACCCTTGATGTCAAAGGGGAGAGAAGTTGAATATCAAATTAGTATTATCATCAATGACAAAGGGGGATATTGTTGCATATGTTGTCATTGATGTCAAAGGAGTGGTGATCAGAGGATTTGTGATGTGAAAGACATAATGATGAAAGACATGAACATGTTGGATCAATATCATCTGTACACAGTTGTACCATATCTTTTGAAGTTCATGGGTAGGTGAAGGTTGTCAAAGTGTTTTATAGATGTCATGCATTGATAATATGAAGTCATGCTTGTTACACTATTACATATATTGTTACTTGATGAAAAACATTGCATGGGATATGAAGGAAATTGTCTAAGTTATCAAAAATTTCAAAGGCATAGGGAATTGTACTGCAGAAGCATGTGTGATTGTACCACATTTTACCACAGATGAAGATATGACCTCACAGTTTGAAGGATAGCTAAATACAGCTATGAGGTATGTGTGATCCAAGTTTCAAAGCATATGGACTGCCACAAGGACATCTAGAGTCAGTAGACTAAAAACAGGGTTATCACAATGTAAGGTTACCAGGTATGAAACTCAAAGCTGCTGTATTTCACCGCATTCTCACATATAGCTTGGTGGTTTGGAGAATATGCAAAGGAAAGAGGGAAATATGACATACTCAAGTTTCAAAGGATATAAAGTACTACTAGTGTGCTTTTTAATGTTTTGAGTTAAGATTGTGTGGTGCAGTTACAGTTAGGAGGGTCCATGGAGTGAACAGTCCAGACCATGCGACAAGAGTAAACACGATAGAAGAAACTCAATTATGGAATGCAAATTTAGATTTAGGTGTTCAATATATCATATATTCAAAATGCAAACATGATGAAACATGCGGTCTTAAAATTAGTGCTCACAGGCCCGATTCTCCAGTTATAATACATGCGCAATATATGGCTTTGAAGCGCCTTACAAAACAAAATCCTACAACTAAAAATTCATATTATGATTCACTACTTTCCTATGAATCTATTACATGATTATATATCATCTCTGGATCACAAGAATCCTCTGCAGTAGCCAAGATAGATTACAAACTCCAATGAATGAGATGTAACGTGTGTGTATGAGGAAAATTGATTATGTTTAAATGACAAACACAAACAAATCAAAAGCCCATAACATAAAGAGAACTAATCTAAATAAAAGCCATTATCAATAAATCCAATGAAATAGGAAAGCTTTTACCCAGATTTGTGTTGTCCCCTTTGTTGAATGTGGATTGGTCAATAACGTTGCCAAACCATGTTTGCAACAAGCAAGTAAAGTGCTCAAAGTGCTCAAAGATCAATGTAAAAAGATCGTAAAGTGCTCAATAGATGCGATGTATGCTCAAAGTGCTATAAAAGATGCCTGAGAATAAGTGATCGAAGAGGATTTGTGAAGGAGATGAGGGGGGTTTATATAGGTTTCAACAGAGATCAATCAACGATCTAGATAATTCAAAAGAATCAACAGAGGAGATAAAACATATAACCATGATGAATGCGCATACAACATTTGTCAAACCATAAGGATATTTTTATGATGAAAACAAGATTGATTGAATAGATAACTCAACTTGTAATTTTTCCTTTTTTAGAGTTCTAAAAATAAAACTGATTGTGCACATGAGTTAACAAGATATTTTAAGAGGAATTGGAAGATATTTGAAATTAAATAAATAAATTTATTTAATTGATTGTGCATGATAGAGGAACAGAGATTCATAAATATTTAAATAAATTAAACAAATAAATTGATTTAATTTATTTTGCATGATGAAGGATAAATAAAATATTTGATTTTATTTATTTTTAGAGGATTGAGACAATTTAAATAAATTTGCATGATTTATTTAAATTTAGAAGAACAATTGATTTAATTAAATAATGCAAATTATTTAATTATAATTATAGATAAGATATAATTGGATGAGTTAATTAAATAATTGGATTTATTTAATTAATGGAGACTTGAAATTTGAAAGAGGATAATGATTTAATTAATAATTAAAATTATTTAATTTTGGAAGAATAAGGAGTAATTTAATGAAATTAATTAAATAAATACAATTTATTCAATTAATGCTGAATTTTGGAGTTTTGGAAGAATTTGATGAAATTAATTAAATAAAAAAGATTTGTTTAATTAATGCTGAAAGTATGTGATTTAGAAGAAATAGATGAAATTAATTAAATAATTAGATTATTTAATTAATGCTGAGTGCAGGTGATTAGACAGATGAGATGAAATGCAAGTGATGTGATGAATTGGTTATTTTTGGGTGTCTACATTTTGCCCCTCTTTGATGCAATGCAGTTTACAACGTTGCTTCAAAGAAATTGATTGTTGAAGACATGATACAATTTTGATGCCCTAGTGTAGGTAGTTGCCCTAGCATATGTCCCCTCGAGCGGAAAGATAGGGTAGCAATAGAAGAACTAGGTTGATGCTTGACTTAGAATATTTCATGACAAGGTAGAAGAAAAGAAATAGAATAGAACATGAAAGAAAGAACTATTGATCAATCCTTGCTTGAAAACTATATAAGGCCATGGGTAAATGGATGGATAAATGAATGAGCTTGTTGCAACGGTTTCACAAATGTTTATAAAGAGCAATCTTTATTTTGATATAGTGCGTGGATAGTTTGCCACCAAGGTTTAAAAGACCAAGGTGCTGTGATATCTGAGTGCGTGAATGTTGACTCTGTAAGCAAGCGGTTTGAACTTAGATCCCTTATACATAATATGACCTTGTTGTACATGTGAATGAGCCATAGTCTTGAACATAAAATAAACTTCAATACATGTAAATTCCAGAAGTATATTAATATGTAAGATGCTAGGTCGTAACACACATAAGATAAATATAATGCTAAAAAAGATACTAAAGATCATTCCTCAAACACGACACACAAAAGCAATGACTATGCCCCCAATCTGTACTGCATCGTAACATACCAAGATTATGGATAAGTCAAGGTAGCCTTGAATAGGTAATGGACAATGGAACAAAAGATAAACCATAAAGCAAATTGACTGACTTACAAAGTAAACATACAACCAACATATTCTCTTGCCAAAGAGGTTGCTCAGGATAGATTGGATAGGAAAGATAATAGCCTTATCGTAGGAACTAGGTGTCTATTAAAGGGTGCTATCTACCTAAAAAGATAATGTCTTGCTGCAAGAAATGCCACATGTCGTAGGAGACACGTGTGTTGGTCTAAAAAATGGAACACTCTGCAGAAGACAAGCCTATTGATCTGGTGCTTTGGTGAAGCCAAAATTAACTAATGTTGGCAATCAATATGCAGGACAGTATATGACTCTGGAAGAAAGTTGCTCTACTTTAGGTTTGTTAAGAACCTTTTCTTTGAAAGGATGCTCTAGTTTGTTGTTTTGTTGCTTGAGTTAGTCAAGTCGAGGTGAATCAATTTTGATAAACGGAAGACCAAAAAGGTGACATGCTAATGGGTTGAGATGGGTGGAGAATGATGAATCATATGTGCCTGAGTACTGGATACATCCTTCGTATTCCAGACTGCCTACATACCCTGTATCCACGAGATCAAGGCACATTACGAGGAAAGATGAAAGATGATAATATGTAGTTCTAGATAGAGTGATGAATGGGTCAAGGTGGTGAGGAGATCTTATGTACCTGAGTATTGGAAACTTCCTTCGTATTCCAAACTACCTACATACCCATATCCATGGGATCAAGGTACCTTAAGATTGAAATGAGATGATATGTCGTTCTGGTTGGTGTGATGATGTAGGAAAAGTGTTGAGAAGATAATAGCCTTATCGTAGGAGTGATGTGTCCGTTAAAGGGTGTTATGTGTTGAAAGGAGAAAGATTGAAGTGCTTTGCGAACCACGAACAAGGATCCATTCCTAGACCTGGGTTAAAGAAAGAGTTGCCCCCATTCTGATAGAGGAATTTGCATGGATGACTAACAAAGAAGACACAGAAAGTTTGACCTAGTACAAGACAGTGCTAACTGTTGACACAGATCAAGACGTGGGATGACGATGATGGACATTGACAAATTTCCAAGCTATACTAGATAGGGAGATAGAAATGCAAACAACGTCAATGGTTTTATTATGGATGGATGGATGAAGTTTGTGAAATGGACATGGAATGAACAGGACTCGATAGATGATGGATGTTGACTCTACACATAGCACCTATTTTCCAAGTTTTCACTATGGTACTTATCCAAGGTGCCCGTTTGCCAAGTTTCCACCAGAGGACAGATTATTTTGTTTTGTTTTTTTTTGTTTTTTTTTGGAATACTCTGAGGATCAGGCATAGAACTTATTGAGATGAATACTATTAAGTGGCTCATCTAGAGGAATGTCGTCAGGTGTAGCTAAAGTATAAGCTCCTGGTCCATATGCTGTCACAATAAAGGGACCTAACCAGTTAGGCTCAAACTTGCCCTTCTTTTCTCGGTCTGCTTGATTTCTCTGATTCTCTTTGAGTACAAGATCACCAAATTGAAACTATCGTTCTTTGATCTTTTTGTTGTAATTATGTCGGAGGTGGTTTTGATAGACATGGAGATGATTATGTGTGACAAGGCGCCTTTCATCTAGTAGTTCTAGCTCAGTTAATCTGGAAGTGTGATACTCCTCTCCATCAATTAGGTTTTGCATGGATACTCTAAGGGATGAGATCTTAACCTCTATAGGTAGGATGGCTTTAGAGCCATAGACCAAGGCATATGGTGTGGCACCATTTGGTGTTCTAATACTAGTGTGGTAGGCCCATAGGGCGAGATTGAGTTGCAAGTGCCAATCGCAACCAACTTCATTGACCGTTTTCTTGAGGATTTTGAGAATGGTTTTATTGGAAGCCTCAGCTTGGCCGTTACTCTACGAATAGTAGGGAGTTGAAAAGCGATGTTGGATATTGTATTGTGTGCACAAGGCACGAACATCTTGCTTCTTGAATGGTCTCCCATTATCAGTGACAATGGCTTGGGGAATACCATACCGGCATATGAGATAGTTAAGAATAAACTTGGCTATTTGTTTACTGGTGATATAGGTCATGGGAATGGCTTCAACCCACTTCATGAAATACTCAGTGGCGGTAATGATGAATTTGTGGCCATTGGATGAGGATGGGTGGATTTGTCCTACGAGGTTGAGACCCCATTGAGGAAAAGGCCACGGAGTTGTCACAGGTTGTAGTTCATGAGCTAGTGCATGAATTAAATCTCCATGCTGCTAGCATTGTAGACACTTCTTAGCAAACTGTGTAGCATCTTGTTCTATTGTAGGCCAATAGTAACCTATTCTAAGTATCTTCTTAGTGAGATTAGGACCAGTAGAATGTGTGCCATAGACACCTTCATGTATGTCTCATAAGGTAGCTTTGGCTTCTTCCACGTTAAGACATCGTAAGAGGATACCATCAAGACTCTGGTGATATAGTGTATCACTCAGAATGGTGTAACGGGAGGATCGACGAATAAAAGTTTTGTGTTGGGTTGATGATAGTTTAGAGGGAAAGGTACCATTTTTAAGGTATTCATAGATATCTTCGTACCATGGGGAATTGAGACCAACAAGTTCACAGATGATTTTAGTAACTGGAACGTCGACAGCGGGTATCAACAATTGCTCAATCAAGAATTCACATTTCTATGTATTAGCAGGCATGTTGATAAGTGACCCTATAGAAGCCATAGAATCTGCAGGTTTATTATGCTCTCTTGGAATTTGCTCAAATGTGATGCTAGAGAAGTGTGGTTTGTAGGCATCCACTAGTTGCTTGTAGGGGACCAACTTTTCATCTTTTGTTTGGTACTCATCTGTGACTTGGTGAATGACTAGTTGTGAGTCTCCATATACCTGTAATTCTGTGATGTCCCATTGAACTGCTGTATTGAGACCTATGAGGAGTGCTTCATATTTGGCAATGTTGTTGGTGTAAGGGAATGCAAGCTGATATGACTTTGAAATATAGTCATTTTGAGGTGTGACAAATAAGATGCCATCCCCTGATCCATGTTGTGTGTAGGAACCATCAAAGTACAACTTCCACATTATTGAGTTGGAAAGAGTGAAGAGATTCTCATTTGGAAAGTCTGCTACCATAGGGTATGTATCTGTCATGGGTGCTTCTACTAGTTGATGTGCTAGGGCTTGTCCTTTGATTGCTTTACGATCCATATACTCAATGTCAAACTCACTAAGTATCATGACCCATTTAGCTAGTCTGCCTGTGAGAGCTGCTTTTGCTAGTAGATACTTCAATGGATCAATTTTAGCTATGAGAGTTGTGTGTTGGTTTAGCATGTAATGCCACAATTTTTGGGAAGCAAACACTACTGCTAAACAAGCTCTTTCCATAGGTGAATAATTTAGTTCATATCCTACCAAGGTTTGACTGTTATAATAAATTGCATGCTCTTTTCCTGATTCATCATTTTGTGCTAGAAGAGCCACGAGGGCCAAAGTTGTAGTAGAGATGTATAATATCAATGGTTTATCAGCAACTGGTGGAACCAATACAGGAGGTGTAGCTAGATACTCTTTGAGCTAATCAAATACTACTTGACACTTATCGTCCCATCTAAATGAGACATCCTTTCAGAGCAAGTGTTGAAATGGTTGACATTTATCTGCTAGCTGTGAGATGAAATGCCTAATGGATTGCAACCTTCCCTAAAGGCTTCTTAATGCTTTGAGGTTCTTTGGTGGAGGCATCTCCACTATAGCTTTGACTTTTGTGGGGTCTACTTCGATACCTCTACGAGATACAATGTATCCCCACAGCTTCCCTGATGTTACACCAAAGACACACTTCTTTGGATTGAGGCGTACTTGGTATTTCTTGAGCCTGTCAAAGATTTGTCCTAGAACTTGTATGTGATCTGCCCTAGAAGATTTAGCTAGTATGTCATCTACATAGTCCTCCATGATATGATGAAAGAGATCATGGAATATCATTGTCATTGCTCTTTGATAAGTTGCCCTGGCATTCTTTAGACCAAACGGCATGACACACTAACAATAATTACCCCACGAACAAGTAAAAGGTGTTTTATGTTGACCTTCCTCTGCTATCCTTATCTGATTGTAGCTAAAGAATCCATCCATGAGAGAAAGCATTTCATGACCTGCTGTCAAGTCTACTATGAGGTCAATGTTTGGTAATGGAAAGTCATCTTTGGGACATGCTTTGTTAAGATCTCTAAAATCATTACACATGCGGATAAACCCATTGGGTTTAGACACAGGTACAATGTTTGATACCGAGTCTGAATAATCAGTGGGCCATATGAACTTTGCATCTAACAACTTTTGTATTTCCACTTTTACCAAGAGAGCTATCTGTGCATGCATCTTCCTTAACTTTTGCTTGACTAGTTTAACTTTTGGATCAATTATGAGATAGTGAACTACTAGCTTAGGCTCTAACCCTGGGATATCAGCATAGGTCCATGAAAGTTGATGGTTCTCTATAAGAAGAATTTGTTAAGATTCTTGTGCTCTGTTTCTGATAATGATGCTGCCAGAAATGTGGTCTTTGGATTTTTCTCTGTGCCAAGGTTGATCTCTATAGAATCTTCCACTAGGAGAGCTGACTTCTCTTGATACTTAGATGGTAGGGGAAGGTCAAATCCTCCATCCTCAAGTGCCACGGTTGGGTTTTCACCTTTGGATACGTCCTTTGTTTTTACTATTTTGTGATCAGGAGGTGCCACAGTGTGGTTTTCACCTAGAGATCTTTCTTTATTTTTACTTTTATGACTGGAGGATTTGGCATTCTCACCAAAATAAGTTGTTGGCTCTAGTTCCATTACAAAACCTACTTTATGATCGCCTAGAGGGATACCCTCCCAGAGTCCCATGAACTCAGCTATAGCTTCGTCATTCTAAAATACATCTATAATGGTCGACCCTTGTTGGTCCCAATCGATAAGTTCAGGGTAGACAAGTGTTACTTTCTGGGTGTTTGTGGTGGATGTTAGGGATACGGAGGATAGCATAAATATGGAGGATTTTGTAAATAGGTTAGTCATATGGAGGGAAGAGTCATCGATGGTATCCTCATTAGATGTTGAATCTATGAGAGAAGTTTTAGCCACCTTGTCAAGGATACCCTTGATGTCCAAGGCGCGTGGTACCTTTCTACCAAATCCTAACCCCTTCTTGTCTAGTTTCTTCGTGACAACAATGGGTTCCATTGTTCCTTGATTCTGTTTCCCAAGGCCACCTTTGCCTTTATAGCCCATGTTTTTGACTACCCTTAAGCCATTGCCATATTGATTGACTGGTATTGTGACCAGTTTTTTCTCCTTGTAGAGCCAAGAAGAAATGTCCTCAATAGTTTCCTCTTCCAAAAAATTTCCCTATTGGAATTGGGTTAAAGATGCTGAGGGAGGAATAGCTACTTTTTTAGTTACTTTGGCAATGGGTGGTTGGCCGTAAGATTTAGGGGATAAAGGCATCTACCCTACACAACAAGATTTTGAGATATCATAGGTTCCAAAGCCTATATCATGGATGTGAGCTTTGATTTCGGGCAGAGGATGAGGTTCACTTGCAAAGGCTTCTGTTAGATTTTCAAGATCGACATATAGTGGGGATTCAAGGGCTTTGTCATTTTGAGGCAATTGTTGCAATTCTTATAACTACCTTGTAGGACATGCCATAATTCAAAAGGATTGGGGTCTCCTAGGATAGTGATCTTTGTACCATTGAATGGGAACTTGAGAGACTGATGGTACATGGAGGGAATAGCTTTCATTGCATGGATCCATGGGCAGCCTAGGATAATGTTGTAAGGCAGCTCAATGTCAAGGACTTGGCACCTAGTTTCAAGCATGACGGGGCCTAGTTGTATAGACAAGTGGATAACACCTTCTGAACAGTGTTCAGCATCATCATACCCTTTGGTTGTAATACTTTGATCAACATTGACATGATCCTTAGAATATCCCAATTGCTTAAGTAACTTTAGAGAACAGATGTTGAGACCAGCACCACCATCTATGAGTATGCGTTTGATTTTTCATTTATGGATGAGAACCTCAATATGAAGGGCATCATTGTGACATGGATCATGGGATGGGAGGTCCTTTTCAGAGAAGACCACATTGTAGGGAAAAGCAATGTTACCTACTATAGCTCATAAATCGGCGACCACTATGTTGTTAAGAACTGAAGAATCTTGGAGGACTTTTTCTAGCACCACTTTATGTGTGGGTGATGACCATAGAAGGTCCAAGATAGAGATCTGTGTTGGCATTTTCCCTAGATGTTCGACAAGATTATAATCGGATTGAGTTGGGAGACTAGGTGTAGGACCACAAATGGTGACACAATCACGACGAGTTATAACAACACAATCCGTAGATTTGCCTTTGATTGTGAGGGTAGACACTTGACACTCTTCAAAACGGCCCACAATGGATTCAAAGGAAGTGGAAGCATTATTGACACCTTTACCTTTATCCTGAGGAGGAGGTGGACCATGGTGAGGGAATGGTTCCTTGTACATGTTGAGGTCTTTGTTCGTGTGTTGAGCTGGTGGCTCATCTTCAAAAGAGATTTGGTTGCCCTCAATAAGATTTTGGATTAGGTGCTTGAGTTTCATGCATGATGCGGTTATGTGCCCTTTGCTCCTATGGAATTCACAGTATTCATTTTCTCTGTATCATGCAGTTTTGTAAACAGGTTCACCATATGGGGGAGCATTTGGTAAGGTGATGAGCCCTTTGTGTAAAAGCTTCTGTAGGATAGACTCTATGTGGTGCAGGAGCACCTACCTGACAACTGGCCTTCATGAGGCAGTTAGTTGTTTTAGGTCTTGTTTATGTTTTCAAGAAGGTCTGATAAGACCAAATGCATGTAATAAGGTCATGCTGATCATGATAAGATCATGCTGACCATGCTTTTACTATTTTTAGTAAGTTTGTTAGGACAGTTGTCATGATGTATGTTCGGTTGGACCTCCCAGCCGCTTGGAGAGAGTTCCCAGCCGCTTGGAGTCGGGTCAGTAGTACTCGCAGGAAAATCTATTTAAGCATGAGGATCGGTTGACTGTAGATCATGAATCGATCGATAGTATTGCATTGAGCAGAGGAGTTAGAGTGTGCTGTGTGAGAAACAGTATATTGTATTGCATCTTTGAAATCAATAAAGATCCTGTTTTCATCTTCTGTTTGATCTCCTTTGTGTAGTCGATCTGCGGTTTTGGTGGTTTCATGGATTCTCTGATCCATTCCACCGGTTGATTCGTCTGATTGGTGGAATGGCGATGTACAGTAGGTTAGGTTGTAGTTTGTTTGTTTGCATGCAGGTGTGCAGGATCGCGGCTGAAAGGTGTTGAAGACCCTAGCATGGGCATGTGCTAGGTCGAGCTGATAAAGTGTGGAAGATCACCCTAAGAGTGGATCGGTCGTCCCTGGAGGATCGGCGAAGTGAAATTTTGCTAAGGTTGGAAGTTCGTTAAAACGGCATCATCAGGATATTTCTACAAATATCCTGCAGTCGCGTTGGACATCGTCATCCGGATAAGTGGAGATGAGCATGATGCTTTCGATTGCATGAAGTGTAAGTGCGTCGGGGTGATCATCATCAGGAGGTGCCGAGGAGGAGCGTATCGGCATCAGGTAGAAGATCGGGTTGATCGCGGGCCGAAAAAGCTAAGTTTGGCCAACAGCAGGATATGACGTCATCATCATCAGGATATACGTCATCAGGATATTTCGGAGCAGCAGGATATTGAGGAGCTGCAGGTGACGTCATCGTCATCAGGATATACGTCATCAGGATATACGTCATCAGGATATCAGGTGACGTAAGCATCGGAAGGGACGGTGCGAGGAGATAAGGTTCGTCATCATCAGGATAAATGGAAGGAACCGGATGTTCTTTATCCTGCTGATTAACATGATGTTGAATATCATGATGCTGAAGATAGTGAAGACGGAAGTTGTCGCTGAAGTGAACAGTGGGCGTCAGGAGGATGTTCGCGCTGGTCGAACATGATGATGCTGTCGATAATCGAATAAGGTGATGCTGTTGACACGCGAACGGGCGAGGGCTTGTCTGCAGGAGGACATCGGTCGGCAGGTGAAATATGATGATGATGCTGACAGTGTTAAGTCAAATATGATGATGATGATGATGATGATGATGATGAGGGGTTGCGAACATCCATGCTGTGTATTAGGGTTTTAGTGTGGATGCCTCTGCATCATAGTGGTATCAGAGCTCAGCAAAACATCTGGGCTGTTGTGTGTTGATTCTGTCACCGAAAGGGCAGAGGTAGAGTTGAATTGTGTGTTGTGTGTTGATTGAGAGGTTGACAAAATGCCTCCGAAAGGTAGTGGTACTGCAAGGGAATTGCAGGAGATGAAGGAGAAACATGCCAGAGAGATGAGGAAGATGAAGGAGCTTGCTGAGGCACTTCAAGCCAGGCTTGTAGTAAGGCAGAAGGAAAGGGATGTGAAGGCATATACTGAGGAGTTTTATAAATTGAGTATGAGATCTGGTCATCATGAGAATGAGGTAGAAAAGGTGGCTAGGTACTTGGCTGGTTTGAGATTTAACATACAGGATGAGTTAGTTTTAGCTAACCCTAAGAATGTGGAGGATTGTTATCAAATGGCAATCAGGATTGAAGAAAAGATGAATAGAGGACATGATAAGTCCATGAGAGGAAGAGGAAACAATATGAGGGGAAGAGGAGCAGCCCCTACACAAAAGCAAACAAGTGAGGGTCAAGAAGACACTGGTAAAGGACAGGGACAGTCTGACTTCAGAGGTGGATGGAAAGGTAATAGAGGAAGATTTGGAGGTGGTAGAGGTTCTACTACATTTTCAGGAAAATGTTACACCTGTGGAGAGTTTGGTCATCCATCTTTCAAATGTCCAGAAAACAAAGGTTCATCATCCAGAAATGATAGAACAAATGACAAGAGGGTACAATTGGTACAGGAAGAGACAGTAGAGCAAAGTGTGCAGAGTTCAAACACTTATCAAAAGGATAAGGAGCCTGATAATTATGCATACCCAGAGAGTGGAGAGTCTCTGATGATGAGAAGAACAGTGACTACCATGAAGGTACCTGACAAAGAATCCCCACAAAGAAGAGCTCTTTTTAAGACCATATGCAAGAGCAAAGGTAAAGTATGTAAGGTTGTCATTGATACTGGTTCAACAGACAACATGGTATCTCAGGAGATGGTGGATAAACTGAATTTGGAAAGGATTCCACATCAGCACCCTTACAAAACATCTTGGGTGAGTGATAGTCAATCACTTTTTGTCTCTGAACAGGCATATGTGGATTTTCAGATTGGAGCATATCAGGATAGAATTTTGTGTGATATTTTGCCTATGGAATGTTGTCACCTACTGTTGGGTAGACCATGGCAATTTGATAGAAGGGTACTGTATGATGGGTATGCTAATACCTATACCATCAAGAAAGATGGGAAGACTATGAAGTTGATGCCATTGCAGGCAGATGCTGCAGCACAGGGGGCAGCCAAAATCATTTTAATGGGAAAGAAGGAATTTGTGCAGATGCCTAGAGGAGCAGGCATAAAGGCAGATAAGGATACTGCAGGAAAAGAAGTTGTTCAGGACAACAGGTTGAAGAAAGTTTTAGTTTTGACTGACAGAGGTCAGTAGCAGGTGCAGAAACAGGTTTGCACATAGCAACCAGTTGAGAGGAATGACAAGGATGTTGTCATAGTTGGGACTATTGTTTGTCCTATAAAGGTTGAAAGAAAGATAGAGTTGAACATTGCAGAAGTTCAAGAGGCAGTCCAGACAGAGGTTCTGGTCAAACACAAGGTATGTGAGAGAAAGGCCTACATTGACAGGCATGAGGATTTACTTGCCAAAAAGCAAGGTACAGTACAGAAGTCTTGGAGCAGCCAAGAGCCAGCAGAGGACAAAGCTGGAACAGGTCAGAATATTGCAAAGGCAAGGTGTAGAGGTGGAGGACTTCCACATACTAAACTCATGGGACATGAGTTCTTTTCTGTTGGGGAGTATGGTGCAGGAGCACCTACCTGACAACTGGCCTTCATGAGGCAGTTAGTTGTTTTAGGTCTTGTTTATGTTTTCAAGAAGGTCTGATAAGACCAAATGCATGTAATAAGGTCATGCTGATCATGATAAGATCATGCTGACCATGCTTTTACTATTTTTAGTAAGTTTGTTAGGACAGTTGTCATGATGTATGTTCGGTTGGACCTCCCAGCCGCTTGGAGAGAGTTCCCAGCCGCTTAGAGTCGGGTCAGTAGTACTCGCAGGAAAATCTATTTAAGCATGAGGATCGGTTGACTGTAGATCATGAATCGATCGATAGTATTGCATTGAGCAGAGGAGTTAGAGTGTGCTGTGTGAGAAACAGTATATTGTATTGCATCTTTGAAATCAATAAAGATCCTGTTTTCATCTTCTGTTTGATCTCCTTTGTGTAGTCGATCTGCGGTTTTGGTGGTTTCATGGATTCTCTGATCCATTCCACCGGTTGATTCATCTGATCGGTGGAATGGCGATGTACAGTAGGTTAGGTTGTAGTTTGTTTGTTTGCATGCAGGTGTGCAGGATCGCGGCTGAAAGGTGTTGAAGACCCTAGCATGGGCATGTGCTAGGTTGAGCTGATAAAGTGTGGAAGATCACCCTGAGAGTGGATCGGTCGTCCCTGGAGGATCGGCGAAGTGAAATTTCGCTAAGGTTGGAAGTTTGTTAAAACGGCATCATCAGGATATTTCTGCAAATATCCTGCAGTCACGTTGGACATCGTCATCCGGATAAGTGGAGATGAGCATGATGCTTTCGATTGCATGAAGTGTAAGTGCGTCAGGGTGATCATCATCAGGAGGTGCCGAGGAGGAGCGTATCGGCATCAGGTAGAAGATCGGGTTGATCGCGGGCCGAAAAAGCTAAGTTTGGCCAACAGCAGGATATGACGTCATCATCATCAGGATATATGTCATCAGGATATTTCAGAGCAGCAGGATATTGAGGAGCTGCAGGTGACGTCATCGTCATCAGGATATACGTCATCAGGATATCGGGTGACGTAAGCATCGGAAGGGACGGTGCGAGGAGATAAGGTTCATCATCATCAGGATAAATGGAAGGAACCGGATGTTCTTTATCCTGCTGATTAACATGATGTTGAATATCATGATGCTGAAGATAGTGAAGACGGAAGTTGTTGCTGAAGTGAACAGTGGGCGTCAGGAGGATGTTCGCGCTGGTCGAACATGATGATGCTGTCGATAATCGAATAAGGTGATGCTGTTGACACGCGAACGGGTGAGGGCTTGTCTGCAGGAGGACATCGGTCAGCAGGTGAAATATGATGATGATGCTGACAGTGTTAAGTCAAGTATGATGATGATGATGATGATGATGATGATGAGGGGTTGCGGACATCCATGCTGTGTATTAGGGTTTTAGTGTGGATGCCTCTGCATCACTATGGGCTCTCCCAAAGGAGTGAATTGACACCATGGAGGGTAATCTTGTTGAGGCCTGATGCAGAGGTGTCAGGTCTTATGAGATAATTTAATAGGAACAAAATATTTCAATAGTTTGTGGCTTCCACCAATAAGACTTCTCTAGTCTTCCTCTTGCCTTAATTTCCACCAAGGTGCTCAAATTTGTGTTCCAACTTCTCATATCAAAACTTATGCCTTCTAGGGTCTTAACCTACCCCAACCAACAAGATTCAACAGGTTTTACACACCATTTTGCTTGGTTCATTGACAACTCCATTTAACTAGGCCTAATCCTAGTAGCCATGTTCAGCAACTAAATTGTACTTTTCTCCAAACTTTCCCAAAACACTCTTGAAAAAAATGACTGATTTAGATACCCTCTATTGAGTTCTAAAACATATCTCAAACTCACCTACTATTGTTTTGGACGGAATGTGACTGTCCTGACACCCTGCTACCTTCCAACAAGGCCTAAATTGACCATTTTACAAAGGAACCCTATGACAAACTTGTCCCACACACTTCAAACCTAAAAAAATCTTAGGAAAGGGTTCAAAACCAAGGATTTTCTAGGTCTTATCAGGTGGTTGGCACATTTAAGGTTTGAGATAACAAAAACCTCATTTCTAGGCCTCAAAACCTAGGGCTTGCTAGATCTCCCACCTCCAATCACTTCTAGACCTCATTCAAAGGTCTAAAACCATGTCCTTGAACATATTAAACAATAGAAAACATAAAACCATCACCTTATTAAGGCCGATCTCCTGCTGCTATAACTGAGCCACCATTTCAATGCTCTTTCCACATGCAAAACTAGACTTCCAACGATGATCACCTCTCCATTTGCACTCCTCCTATTTTGCAAAGTTAGGAATCATATTATACATGTTACTAAGGACCTATTCCATGAGAATCAAGATCTTACATCCATGGAAAGGTCCTATGATGCATTGCAACCACTCAAGAACTCACAGAACAGTCTGTTGTTCCTTGTAGTAGTCAGATGAACAACAATAAAACTACCTAAAGAAACCTTCTTAGAGCATGAAATGAAGTCTATTAATGTTAACTGAGGTCCTAATACATTTTGCAACACTCAACAATCAAAAAGATTAATAGAAACAAGAAGGAAATGCAAGAAAAACTAGAATTTACTGTTGTTTTCAACCTGCCGTACAACCCAGGCCTCCAAAAATTCTTAGTCCATACATCTCATGCCTTGAACAGACTTATATAACCTCTCCCTAACTTCTACAACCAATTCCCATTAGTTAGGGATGGTTAAACTTTCAAAAACTAATTAAAAAGGCTTTTCCCGCCTAAATGCATAATTCAGAAATTTGAATTTTTAATGAACTCCTACCTTATTTTAATGAACTCCTACCTTATTAATCCATCATGTTTGATTTTCTTAGGTTCATTAAACCTTTTTTCTGACCTTAGACACCTATATTTGACTCTAGGGGCACTATTGGCCCAACTTACATCATTTTTGGTCCTAGGGTCCTTACCAGGACCCTTAGGACATTTAACCATTACATCATTTTGCCTATTACAACATGCCACAATTGGTTGTAAGATGTCCCAATTGACTTGATTTGTTCCATAGGTTCCTTCCATGGTCATTTTTGTCTTCTTTCTCCAAGGTATTCTTTTAGGTGCTCCTGCACCATACTCCCCAGCATAATAAAAACTCTTGTCCCAAGAGGCATGTGATCTACTCCAAACCTCATGTAGTCTCTTTGAAATGTTCCTCTGATTTGTGATAGGAAACATGAACTCTCCAAGGGTCATCCTTCTCCTTCTCCCACCTGCATGACTCTTACAAACAATGTTAGCATCATAAAACATGTTTTGATGTCCTTGCCTAGGACCTTGCTACTGTAATGCTCTTGCACTTTCCATCTTAGAATTCTGATTTATTCCTCCCTGTACTATCTATTGTCTACCTTCCTTCTTCTGCCTCCTTATAGGGTAGTCAATGTCTCCAATCTTGATATGACTCAAGTCCCAAACCTACTGTTCTTTAGGACTGTCATCCACCTTCCTCTACTGCAACTGTTCCTACTGTTTAACCTGCATATTCAACTTTAATTTCTCTCCAAAATAGACAATGGCATGTTCTTTTTTGTCCTCACAAGGTAAAGGCATTAGTTTAAACTTTTTACCATCTTTGTGCACCAAATGACTATTTGTATAACCATCATGAACTATCCTTCTTAAATGCTACCATGGTCTACCCAAAATGATATGCCCACATGTCATTGAAATAACATCACATAAAACAAAATCATGATATGGACCAATTGAAAAATCAACATATGCCTTCTGACTAACCCTTACTTGCTTCTCTTGACTTACCCAAGTGGCATTGTAAGGACTAGGATGATCAAATGTTTTCAATCCCAACTTGTGCACCATATCCCAGGAAACTAAATTATCATGTGAACCTGAATCTATAATCAACTTGCACATTTTTCCATGGCTTAAACAATTAGTTTTAAAAATGGATACCTCTGGTGCTTGCTGCATTTTGCCTTTTTCCACCATGAGCAACTCTCCATCTGTAACTGGATAGGCTGGTGCTGGTTCTTGGTCTTCTTTCTTTTCCTCTTCTTGTGCCAAATGAACTCTTCTCTCCTTGGTCTTATCAACATCATCCCTCTTAGGGCATTCGAAAGATGTGTGTCCCACTTCATTGCAATGATAACATCTGCCTGTGAATACTCCTCTACCTGATCCAAACCTACCTTCACCTCTATATCCACCTCTTTGATCTATAGAAAACTCTTTACCTTTCTCATTGTTGCTCTGCCCTTCATTAGTAGGTCTGCCCCTACCTCTATATCCTCTACCACTATCTCCTTGTCTTTCTTGCTTCCTCTTCACCCTCTCTTCAGCCCTTATGGCTATCTGAAAACATTCTCCAAGTGATTTTGGTATCGTCAAACTAATCTCATCTTGCAAGTTATACCTAAGCCCATTAAGGTATCTTGCAACTTTCTCTTCTTCATCTTCCAATCCTCCTCTAATACTAAGCTTATGAAATTGCTCAGTATAGGACATAACATCCATGTCCTTTTGCTTCAAATTCTGCCTTATCCTCTTTGTTTGAATGGAGTAATTAAATAGAAGAAACTGATCCTTCATCATATCCTTCATCCTACCCCAAGAAGTGATTCTTGTTCCACCTCTAGCCACTCTTTCTATTTGCACACTACTCCACCATGTAAGTGTTGTCCCTCTCAGTTTTGTTTTTGCAAATTTAACCTTCTTGTCATCACTCATCTCCTCATACTCAAAGAAATTTTCCAGGGCATCTATCCACCCTAATACCTCTTCACTATCCATCTTCCCTTGATAGATAGGTAACTCTATGTTTGCCTTTGTTCCACTTCCTTGAACTGCCTTAAGCAATCTTACAAATCTCCTTTCTTCAACATCCAACTCATCCTCAGGAGTGTTCTCATCTACCTTCTCATGTCCTCCATCATCTCCTTCTTGATCATCTTGTTCATCCCCTCTAGGGTTCTTCTCCAATGCTTCCAACCTTGCCAAGATTGATGCATTCTCCCTTCTCACTTGTCTTAACTCTCTTTCCCTTGTAGCATCCTGTTCTCTTCTATCCCTCAACTCTTTTTCTCTTGCCTCTAAGGCTTCTCTCAATTCATTGTTCTCCCTAGCCATCTGATTCTTAGGAGGCATCTTTACAACTCTCACCAACCCTTAACTCTTTCACAAGATCTTACTACTCCTTCAAGGACCTACTTGCTGCTCTGATACCACTATGATGCAGAGGTGTCAGGTCTTATGAGATAATTTAAAAGGAACAAAAGATTTCAATAGTTTATGGCTTCCACCAATAAGACTTCTCCAGTCTTCCTCTTGCCTTAATTTCTACCAAGGTGCTCAAATTTGTGTTCCAACTTCTTAGATGAAAACTTATGTCTTCTAGGGTCTTAACCTACCCCAACCATCAAGATTCAATAGGTTTTACACACCATTTTGCTTGGTTCATTGACAACTCCATTTAACTAGGCCTAATCCTAGTAGCCCTGTTTAGCAACTAAACTATACTTTTCTCCAAACTTTCCCAAAACACTCTTGAAAAAATTGACTAATTTGGATACCCTCTATTGATTTCTAAAACATAACTCAAAATCACCTACTGTTGTTTTGGATGGAATGTGACTGTCCCGACACCCTGCTGCCTTCCAACAAGGCCTAAATTGACCATTTTACAAAGGAACCCTATGAAAAACTTGTCCCACACACTTCAAACCTAGAAATAGTCTTAGGAAAGGGTTCAAAACCAAGGATTTTCTAGGTCTTATCAGGTGGTTGGCACATTTAAGGTTTGAGATACAAAAACCTCATTTCTAGGCCTCAAAACCTAGGGCTTGCTAGATCTCCCACCTCCAATCACTTCCAGACCTCATTCAAAGGTCTAACACCATGTTCTTGAACATATTAAACAACAAAAAACATAAAACCATCACCTTATTAAGGCCGATCTCCTGCCGCTATAACTGAGCCACCATTTCAATGCTCTTTCAACATGCAAAACTAGACTTCCAACGGTGATCACCTCTCCATTTGTACTCCTCCTACTTTGCAAAGTTAGGAATCATATAATACATGTTACTAAGGACCTATTCCATGAGAATTAGGATCTTACATCCATGGAAAGGTCCTATGATGCATTGCAACCACTCAAGAACTCACAGATCAGTCTATTTTTCCTTGTAGCAGTCAGATGAACAACAATAAAACTACCTAAAGAAACCTTCTCAGAGCATGAAATGAAGTCTATTAATGTTAACTGAGGTCCTAATACATTTTGTAACACTCAACAATCAAAAAGATCAACATAAACAAGAAGGAAATGCAAGAAAAACTGGAATTTACTATTGTTTTCAACCTACCGTACAACCCAGGCCTCCAAAAATGCTTAGTCCATACATCTCATGCCTTGAATAGGCTTATATAACCTCTCCCTAACTTGTACAACCAATTCTCATCAGTTAGGGATGGTTAAACTTTCAAAAATTAATTAAAAAGGCTTTTCCCGCCTAAATGCATAATTCAGAAATTTGAATTTTTAATGAACTCCTACCTTAGTTTAATGAACTCCTACCTTATTAATCCATCATGTTTGATTTTCTTAGGTTCATTAAACCTTGTTTTGTTTCTGACCTTAGACACCTATATTTGACTCTAGGGGCACTATTGGCCCAACTTACATCATTTTTGGTCCTAGGGTCCTTACCAGGACCCTCAGGACATTTAACCATTACATCATTTTGCCTATTACAACATGCCACAATTGGTTGTAAGTGTTGCAAGTATGAGGATAACCGGTGTTGTCATTGATGTCAACATACTCATATTGCATTAATGAGGAGGATTGAATGAGTTGTGTGCTAAGGATATTGAGAGAATAAGTCTCAATCAGGAACAGTGAAGAACTGTGATGACAAGAAGGAAAAAATCCTAAATAGGTTGTCGATCAGAGGATGTGGTTTAAAGGGTTTGTAGATATGAGTCTTGAGATGTTCCAGTCAAGATTTTAGAGGTCCACATGAAGATCTGAAGAAGTTATGGTCGCTCCAGTAGAACCGGTTCCGGCAGGTGTTCAGAGGTGACAGAGGGTCACAGAAAGGTCCGGTGAGCTCTGAAATTGCATGATCTCACTCTGCAGATTGGAGGGAGTGTTGAAGAAGTCTGTGTGAAGTGACAAATAGATTTGTTCATGGTTTGGAGGTCCGGAAGCACCTTTCTCATTGTGACAGTGATGACAGACTATGTTCTTGAAGTTTCGAATGAAGAAGAGAAGAATTCCAGTAAGCTGAGAAAGTGCGGATGTTCTTGATGTCTTAGGAAAGGTTTTGGTGATCTTTGGATTGTATACAATTCTTATTGGTGGTCCACATTAAAGTTTGAGTTTGCATTTGAAGAATAACCATGGATATTGGTGTTCTTCCTAAAACAGGCCGACCAGATGTATTACACGTCTTGCGAATGATCTTATAGGTGTTTGCCAACTTAGATGATTGCTCCTAAGTTGATGCCTTGTATAAATAAGGGATTGTAAATTTATTTTGAAGTATGTCTTGGTGTGGATGAGTGTGGCATAGCGAAGAAGAGCGAAAGGCAGAGTAGGAGTTTTCGGGCTTAAATGGAACTGATCCAGACATGGTAAAGATGTCAATCTCCAGTTCAAGTTTGTAATACT
Organism: Cunninghamia lanceolata; assembly: GCA_027924645.1. Classification (NCBI taxonomy): domain Eukaryota; kingdom Viridiplantae; phylum Streptophyta; class Pinopsida; order Cupressales; family Cupressaceae; genus Cunninghamia; species Cunninghamia lanceolata. The sequence goes on along the minus strand of BSBN01001736.1, from coordinate 3,057,678 downwards.
TGTTACTTTGTAGACAGTGTGTCTCTTGTAGGCAGTGTGCCTCTTGTGAGTAGTGTGCTCGGGTAGTGAGCCCTAATTGGTATGTGCCATCTATTTTTCTTATTCTTCTAACAGAGAATAATCCTTGGGTTAATCACCCTGTGGTTTTTTCCTTGACCGGGTTTTCCACGTCAAAATCTTGGTGTTTCATGTGTTGATGTGTATCTGCTCTGGTGTTTTTGCTTTATGCTTTCATGAGTGATTAATTGATATGCTATTAAATAACAAGAGGATTTAAGTGTTTGAATTGAAAGCAAGTTTTTGTACAACTGATTCACCCCCCTCAGTTGTGTGCCCTAGATCTAACAATTGGTATCAGAGCTAAGTTCCTCTAAAAGGAGCTTAACCACTTGATGAGATCCAGGATGTCGTCATACAAGAAGGACAGTCCAAAGTTTGATGGAACCAACTTCACTCTTTGGAAAGGCTGCATGAAATGTCACTTGGAGTGTATGGGAAGGGCGTACTTTTCCATGGTCACAAAAGCATATACACCTCCACAGGGTGGTCTGACAACTCTAAATGAAATCACAGATGCTGAAAACAATCTGCGGACCAAAGAGGCTCTTCTAAGTGCATTAACTGATTCAGAGCTTTCAAATGTTATAGACCTACCAACTGCCTATGAGATCTGGATTAAATTGGAACTTCTGCATGAAGGAGATGAGTATGTTAAGAGTGCAAGGTTGCAGAGTCTCAAAGGGAAATTTGAAAGACTAAAAATGAGAGATGATGAAAATATTACTACCTTTATGCCAAGAGTAAATGAGCTGGTATGTGGAATCAGGAATGCTGGTGGAGTTTTGGATGAAAATGAGATTGTTGGCAAAATTCTCAGATCTCTTCCTGCTGTCTACAAAATCAAGGTTGTTGTCATTGATGAATTCAGAGCCCATACAACTGTCACAAGAGACCAATTGGCTGGCAAACTAGCTGCATTTGAAATGACCGAGTTTGGAGATGATCCCCCCAAGACTGAATCTGCATTCAAAGCCAGTGCCTCTGTGAAATGTAAACAAAGATCTGATCTGGGAGAAAACTCTTCAAGGAAGCTATCATGGTATGATCAAACAAGAAGAGACATGGAAGTGGAAGAAGCAGAAACAGCTCAACTTGAAGCCCTCTTTGCAAAGAGACTGCCAAGAGGATTCAGTAAGTATGAAGGAAAATTACCCTTTAAGTGCTTCAACTGCAATAAGATTGGTCATTTTGCCTCAAGGTGTCCGGAAAGATCTACAAGGTCAAATTCTAACAGACAAAGGTTCCAAAAGAATTGTTATTATGTTCATGAAGAAGATGATAATGAAGGAGTAACAAATGATGAATCAGAGATAGGAAACAAATCCGGAAATGAATGGGTGTTTATTGCCATCAAGGAAGAAGATCCAATATCCTCTGAATTTGTCAATCATAAGGTTGTAGAAAGAGCTTTGGTTGCCCAAGTTGAAGAAAAGGATGATTGGGTTATTGACAGTGGATGCTCTCACCATATGATAGGTGACAAGAACAAGTTCTTAGATTTGGAAAGGTATGAAGGAGGAGTAGTAAAGTTTGGTGATAATTCTGCTGGTAGAATCAGAGGAAGAGGAACTATTTCTTTTTATGGAATAAACAAAACTGGTAATGTACTATATGTTGAAGGCTTGAAGCACAATCTTCTCAGTGTTGGATAGTTGGTGGACAAAGGCTATGATCTCTGATTCAAAGATGGAAAATGCAAAATCCTTGAAAGATCCAGAACAAAGATTGCATCCGGTACTCAAACTAAAGGTAATATCTTCTACTTGGTTGGTTCTGATAAAAGTTGTCTGTTTGTTCAAATTGATCAGAGTTGGTTATGGCATAGAAGGATGTGTGATGTAAATTTTGATAACATCATCAAGATAAGCAATACTCAGGTTGTAAGAGATCTTCCAAAATTGGTAAAACCTACAAATAGTTTGTGCAAAGAATGTCAGCTGGGTAAACAGAGCAGAATCTCATTCAAAAGCAAGGATCAGTCCTCTACCAGATTATTGGAGTTAGTTCATACTGATCTATGTGGTCCGACAAGAATCAAGAGTATGCAAGGTGATATATACTTCATGTTACTAATTGATGACCATTCCCAGATGATGTGGGTTACCTTTTTGAAAGAGAAATCAGAAGCATTTGAGAAGTTCAAAATCTTCAAGGCTATGGTAGAGAATCAAACCGGATTAAAACTAAAATGTCTGAGGTCTGATAGAGGTGGTGAATTCACATCCGGTGAATTCATAGATTTTTGTGAGAAGCATGGTATAAAGAGACAGTTATCTGCTCCTAGGATTCCACAATAGAATGGAGTAGTTGAGAGAAAGAACCGGACCATCCAGGGAGCATCCAGGACAATGATGATGGAAGCAAATGTTCCCCAGATGTTTTGGAAAGAAGCTGTCATCACTGCAGTCTACACTCTCAATCAAGTTCAAATCAGAAGCAATACTGGTAAGACTCCTTATGAACTTTGGTTTGGCATCACTCCTACTGTGAGATATTTCAGAGTATTTGGTAGCAAGTGTTGTTACATTAAAAGAGATGAAGATCTAGGAAAGTTTGATGCTAGAAGTGATGAAGGAATTTTCTTGGGTTACTCCACTCAAAGCAAAGCATACCGGTGTTACAATAAGAGACTGAGAAAGATGATAGAAAGTACAAATGTGAAGGTTGATGAAGGTATTGAGAAGCCCTCAAGATTTTATGAGTATGATGAAGATGATTAGAATGATGTTCTGGTTCAAGGAGCTCCATCCTCTCCTAAAAGTTAGATTCAGACTGATCTGGTAAATCAGGAAGAAGAGACAGGTCTGAATGAGCATGATCAAGAAGCAAAAGTGCAAGAAACTCCCAAAGTTCCAAGGTATGTAAGACTGAACCACTCTGAAGATCAGATCATAGGTGACAAAAGCAAAGGTATGCAAACTAGAAGGAATGTTGCTCAAAATTTAGATGAATATTGTCTGATTTCAAAGATTGAACCTAGGACAATAAATGAAGCATGCAATGATGAAAATTGGACAAAAGCAATGGAAGAAGAATTAATGCAAATTGAGAAAAATCACACTTGGGATCTTGTTTCTAGACCTAGAAACAAGAATATGATTGGAACCAAATGGGTCTTCTGGAACAAACTAAATGAAGTTGGTGAAGTAATCAAAAATAAGGCCAGATTAGTCTGCAAAGGCTACTCTCAAATAGAAGGGATTGATTTTGAGGAAACCTTTGCTCCGGTGGCAAGAATTGAAATAGTCAGACTATTTCTTGCATTTGCTGCCTTTAAAGATTTCAAAGTGTATCAGATGGATGTCAAATCTGCTTTCTTGAATGGTGTCTTAGAAGAAGAGGTGTACATTGAACAACCGGATGGATTTCAGTTATCTGAGCATGGTGATATGGTCTGCAAATTAAAGAAGGCACTGTATGGTCTAAAGCAAGCTCCAAGAGCATGGTATGAAAGGTTGGACAAACATCTTTTGAAGATTGGGTTCAACAAAGGTACTGCTGATAGTAACCTATATTTCAAAATTGATCATGAAAACATCTTGATTGTTGAAGTATTTGTTGATGATATCATCTTTGGAGGAAAAGACAGTATGTGTAAAACCTTTGCAAATCAAATGAAAAGTGAGTTTGAAATGTCAATGCTCGATGAAATGAATTTCTTCTTGGGTCTGCAAATTACTCAGTCAAAGAAAGGAATCTTTATCTCTCAGACCAAATATGTGAAAGAATTATTGAGGAAATTTAGAATGGAAGATTCAAAGCCAATGAACACTCTCATGGCAACCGGATGTAAGTTGAGCAAAGATGATGACTCTCCTAAGACAGATCAGATCGAGTACAGATCAATGATTGGAGGATTATTGTATCTCACTCAGACTAGACCAGATATAATGCAGGCTGTTGGTCTTGTGGCAAGATTCCAGACTAATCCCAGGGAATCTCATGTCATGGTAATCAAAAGAATTTTTAGGTACTTAAAAGGAACAATTGAGTATGGTCTATGGTATCCTAGAGATCATAATTTTTCTCTTCATGCATACACAGATGCAGATTGGGCAGGAGATGTGGATGATAGGAAGAGTACAAGTGGAGGAGCATTCTTTTTGGGAAAAAGGTTAGTTTCTTGGCTAAACAAGAAACAAGAGGCAATATCCCTATCTACAACTGAAGCAGGATACATTGCAGCAGCAGGTAGTTGCACTCAACTTTTGTGGATGAAGCAGATGCTAAGAGATATTCAAGTAGAATATGAGGAGCCTATCACAATTTTCTGTGATAATTCAAGTGCAATGAATATTTCTAAGAATCCGGTGTTGCATTCTAAGACTAAGCATATATCTATCAAGTTTCACTTTCTGAGAGAGCAAGTGAACAAGGGTGAAGTCATATTGGAGTATGTGCCCCCCAAGGATCAGCTTGCAGATATTTTTACTAAACCTCTTCCCAAGGACTCTTTTGAGTATCTTAGGGAAAAGTTAGGGGTCATGGCCCCTCCGGTGATGAACTAGGATGCAATGATATGCATCAGTCTGGTGGATATCACAGTCATATCTTGTGATCCGGATTGATGATGGGGAGCTGCTACTAAGGGGGAGTAGTTTTTATGATTCTGATGTGTTAGAATTGCAAGTATGAGCCCTTTGCCATTGATGTCAAAGGGGGAGAGAAGATGTGTGAAAAACAAATGGTTGATGATCAAAGGGGGAGCAGTAAAGGAAGAGAAGACATGTGAAGAGTTGTTGCTGATAGGGGGAGCTGTGACAGAAAGGAGAAGTTCTTGTCTTGATGGTTTTTCACATCATATGTTGCCATCAATGACAAAGGGGGAGATTGTTGCAAGTATGAGGATAACCGGTGTTGTCATTGATGTCAACATACTCATATTGCATTAATGAGGAGGATTGAATGAGCTGTGTGCTGAGGATATTGAGAGAATAAGTCTTAATCAGGAACAGTGAAGAACTGTGATGACAAGAAGGAAAAAGTCCTAAATAAGTTGAGGATCAGAGGATGCGGTTTAAAGGGTTTGTAGATATGAGTCTTGAGATGTTCCAGTCAAGATTTCAGAGGTCCGCATGAAGATCTGAAGAAGTTATGGTCGCTCCAGTAGAACCAATTCTAGCAGGTGTTCAGAGGTGACAGAGGGTCACAAAAAGGTCCGGTGAGCTCCAGAATTGCATGATCTCACTCTACGGATTGGAGGGAGTGTTGAAGAAGTCTGTGTGAAGTGACAAATAGATTTGTTCATGGTTTGGAGATCTAGAAGCACCTTTCCCATTGTGACAGTGATGATAGACTGTGTTCTTGAAGTTTCGGATGAAGAAGAGAAGAATTCTAGTAAGCTGAGAAAGTGCGGATGTTCTTGATGTCTTAGGAAAGGTTTTGGTGATCTTTGGATCATATACAATTCTTATTGGTGGTCTGCATTAAAGTTTAAGTTTGCATTTGAAGAATAACCACAGATATTGGTGTTCTTCCTAAAACAGGCCGACCAGATGTATTACACGTCTTGCGAATGATCTTATAGGTGTTTGCCGACTTAGATGATTGTTCCTAAGTCGATGCCTTGTATAAATAAGGGATTGTGAATTCATTTTGAAGTGTGTCTTGGTGTGGATGAGTGTGGCATAGTGAAGAAGAGCGAAAGGCAGAGCAAGAGTTTTCGGGCTTAAATGGAATTGATCCAGACATGGTAAAGATGTCAATCTCCAGTTCAAGTTTGTAATACTTGTTACTTTATAGACAGTGTGTCTCTTGTAGGTAGTGTGCCTCTTGTGAGCAATGTGCTTGGGCAATGAGCCCTAATTGGCATGTGCCATCTATTTTTCTCATTCTTCTAACAGAGAATAATCCTTGGGTTAATCACCCTGTGGTTTTTCCCTTGACCGGGTTTTCCACGTCAAAATCTTGGTGTTTCATGTGTTGATGTGTATCTGCTCTGGTGTTTATGCTTTATTCTTTCATGAGTGATTAATTGATATGCTATTAAATAACAAGAGGATTTAAGCGTTTGAATTGAAAGCAAGTTTTTGTACAACTGATTCAACCCCCCCTCTTAGTTGTGTGCCCTAGATCTAACAGTAAGATGTCCCAATTGACTTGATTTGTTCCATAGGTTCCTTCCATGGTCATTTTTGTCTTCTTGCTCCAAGGTATTCTTTTAGGTGCTCCTGCACCAAGGTCACTCTTGTTGTCGTTGCTGTTGGTTTTAATATGGTTGCCTTTGTTGTTGTTGAGGTTGACTTGGTTTGGAAAGCTGAAGTGGTGTTTGTAATGTTTGGACATGTTTAGAATCGACCACCCCATCGTTGACCACATTTTAATTTTTGTTCGAATACTTAGGTTTATCATTTGTTTGTTGTTGAGGAGCATTGTCTTTAGTTTCTTTGAAGATTTTGACTACGCCTTTAGCAATGAGAGCCTTTTCAATGTTGATCCCTTTGTACATAATTTCATCGAAGGTTGTAGCACTAAGAATTTGCAAATGAAAACCTAATTCTTGGTTGAGGTTCTGCACAAATATGCTAACAAGCTGCTTTTCAGGTATCTTGAATGGGAATTTGCTAGCCATTTGTCTCCATCTTTGAAGGAAAGAAATGAAAGTTTCACCATTTTTTTGTTTGTTGTTGCATAGATCAGTCATGGAGATCTCATGCTCTGCGTTTTAGGAAAAATGGGTGGCAAATTTCTCTGCAAGTTCGTTAAAAGACTTGATACCCATGGGGAGGTGTGAGAACCATTCTATAACTTGACCTCTGAGATTACGAGGAAAGAGACACATCATATATGTGTCATTATGTGAGACCTCAAAGCAAGCAAGATAGAATTCCCTGAGATGGTCTTTTGGGTCCCCTTTTTCTTTGTATTTATCAAATTTGGGAATAGTGAAATTTTGAGGAAAAGGGATCATGGGTAATGACCGATCAAAAGGATACGGACACACTTCTTCTAAAGAGAAGGTTTTCTTGGTGTGGCCAAATGTAAGATCAGATAGTTGTTGTTGAACTTCCATGATTTTTAACTCCATAGTCGTGGGAGGGGTTGGAAATGCCTCCTCTTGTCCTAGAAGGGGTTGTTGATGCCCATACGGAAGATTGTAATGTAAGCCATGGGCATGGGTGTTATAAGGGTCGTAAGATTGGTTAAGGTTATATGTGTTGTATGTTGGGTTTAGATTGGGTTGGAATTGGATGCTTTGATTTGGATTAGGTGGGGGTGGTGCTAGGTAAGAATGTAGGCTTTGTGATGGTTGAAGAAAAGAATTTGGTGGCAGAAAGATAAAGTTCATTGGGTTAGGTTGTGGTTGTGGAACATAGCTTTAGCAAGTTTGGTTTTGGGAATGTTAAGGGTGGATAGGCAATGTGTTGAAAAAGTTTAGTGCTGATGATCGTTGTGGTGGGAGGACATAGGTAGATGTGTTTTGTGATGGTGGCGGTTGATTGAGGATGAGCGTAGAAGAATGTTGTGGTTGGGGTTGCATGACCCTAGTTGGTTGACGAATACGAAGGTTTGATGATGTTGGGGGTGGTGTTTGTTGAGACCCTTGTTGCATGGCTACATAGTTTTTCCCCAGATTGTAATTTGGTGGGAAACCTTCTCATGATGGGGTAGCCAAGTTTCCACTTACGATTGGTGTGGGTATTCTAGGAGGTTGTTGTATGTGTGATCGAGCTATGGTAGCTTGTTTGGCGAGCTCCGCTTGACATTGGAGAGTCTCTTGTTGGTTTTTGTAGATCTCCATAGGAGTCAGAAGCGGCGATATGGGTCACTTTCTTGTTGGATTTTGATAAAGGAGATTCTCATATTGTGCAATAGTTCCCCCTTGTGAGCCTTGTTCATGTAAAGGTGTGGTCACTATTGACATAGTTTGGATTGCATGTATAGCATCTTGGGTGTTGTTAGGCTTGCTAAGCATGGATAGATCAAAACCTTTGGGTAATTTGGCTCCTTACTCTGCTAGCAAGCAAAATAAATGATCTTGGTTCTCACTAAGGATTTTATCAAAGGCGGCTATGGCTCTAGGATCTTGTATGAATTCATCAAGATCTTGTCCATCTTCTTGAGAGCATTGACCTTTTTTGAGTGTCTCTCTTCTTGAGATGGGACTTGATCGATGGTATAAGCTTGTGGAACAAGATCCAGAGGCATGTCAGTGGTATAGTGAGGTGTACTTACCAAAGGGACCCTACCTTCCTGAGATGGGCCTTGATCAACAGTATAACCCTGTGGAACAAAATCTGGAGGCATGCCGGTGGTATAGTGAGGTGTACTTACCAAAGGGACCCTACCTTCTTGAGGATTGTTTGGTTGTTCAAGCTGTGGCATGTTTGGAGAGTTGGTCGATCTTTCCATGGGTGTCCTAGGAGTAACCTTGGGAGTAATGTTGGATCGGCCTAATTGAGGTGTGTGAGGAGGTGATTTGTGCTTCCTAGGGACAACTTGCTTGGACTTCATAGTTTGCTGGAGTCTAGTGGTTACCATGTAATACACTAGGATAAAAATGCTAGGATTTCTGCTTGTGTTTTGGAAAAGACAAATTTTGATGCACAGTTGACTGGACAAAAGGTGCTATACTGTTTGACCAAAGGCGCGGGACTATTCTACCAAAAGCGAGCTACTGTAAAACCAAAGGCAATGGACTGAGCTACCAAAGGCAAGGTACTACTATACCAAAGGCGACCTACTATTTGCAAAAGTAAGGTATTGTTATACCAAGGGCGTTGAAGTAGTTTTTGCTAAAGGCGAGGTACTATTATACCAAAGGCGAGCTACTGTAATACCAAAGGTGAGTTGCTGTAATACCAGAGGTGCTGAAGTAGTGTCTGATGCTTTTATAAGGCAAATTTTGATAGATTTGGTTTTGGTTCTGAATGGATTTGCTTTGGCAAGAGAAAACACAACAAAGAAAGTGGCAAAAAAGGACTGACATAATAGATAGTGTATGTTTGAGGCTCACGAAAAAGCCCAATGTTTCCACAGGTATAAGACAATTGCAAACAATATCAAGCACTTTTTCCTCCCTAGAGACAAGATTTCATTGCAGTAGATCAGCACATAGCTTAATACTCTGTTGATCCAAATGTCATTCCATAAAGGTGTCAGACATTTGTATCTTTGCGAGAGACGATAGGTAGGGATATCTCACCCTCCCCTTGGAAAGCTCAAGTAGGTCATAAGAGCTTTATGGACGAGGGAATACTATCTCTTCTCAAGGGAGCCAATGGTGAGTATCTTAAGGGCTTAAATCGATTCCCCTTGCACTGATGATTACTGCAATGTTTAGAGGTAGATCGGGTAGTCACTATCTAGAATGGTTCTTAGTAACTTTGAGGGACCAACACCTTACGAGCAATGTGACAAGCTTCTAAAATCTTTAACCAATCCTACTAAGAGTATCAAACACTTCACGTGATGTGAAAATCGTTTCCACAAAGAGCTAGTACACCTCTTTTCAGTTTAGCACCACAAGGTAAGGCTGATGTCGGTTAGGACTTGGCTTTCACCTTATCCCTCTTATATAGCAGTTCAAAGGAAAACTTCACTTAGGGTCATCCCTTTTGGATGAAGCACAATCCAAAAGAAGGCCCTTCTAAAGGAATAACTGAAATGTAAGAGCAAGCATGTCAAACAAAGGTTCAATTGTCTTGTTATAAGAAAAATAAGGTGCAACTAGATTAGGCACACACACAATTTTAGTTGTCAATTGTCCCTTATAAAATTGAAGTGTTTGGCATTCATGTCCATTGTCCCTTAGAAAATTGAGGTGTTTTCACATACATGTCCATTGTCCCTTAAGAAAGCAATATGTTCCTAAGACTTAGATTACAAAAGATATTTGTTCAATTGTCCCTTAAGAAGGCAATATGTTTCTAAGACTTAGTGCAATAGAGTGAGATTTCTTCAATGCTCATCTTGCATGAACATGTTAGAAAAACCCATTTGCTCTATGTGAGTGATAAGAAGCTGCAACAGATTGATTAGTTCCAAAAAAACTCACAAGTTAGCAAAAATAAATCAATTTGACCAAAAGTACTGCACTGTCTTACCGGAGGCGACTTACTGTAATGCCAAAAGCACTGAACTATGTTACTGGAAGCGAGTTACTAAAAACCAGAGGCGATGCATTGTGCTACTAGAAGCGCCACACTATGCTACCAAAAGTGCAATAAAGTGCTACCAAAAGAGCCTTACTGTCTCGGATTTAGAAAAAGTTATATCTTATCCAAAAGGCTAGGTCAAAAAATACTTGAAAATCTAAGATATAATAGCTAATAGATCTGTAACCTAGGATCAAGAACAACTCAATGAATGCCACAAATAGATAGGTTAACTTGAAAATTGAAAATACTTCTAAATACATCAACTTACGAAGTATAAAAGATAATTGAAAGACAAATAAATTAGCTTGTCAGTCAATCCAAGATAGATATGTGAGTAAAACCCTACAAAATCACAAAACAAGATCAGAAAACCTATTTTGCCAAAAAGTACTTTACTGCTTTGCCAAAAGCGCTGGACTGTGTTACCAGTAGTGCGCTACTGTGCTACCAGAGGCGCTACAGTATCGCCCAAGGGCACTATACTGTACTGCCAAAAGTGCTTTACGATGCTGCCAATAGCACTTTTCTGTGTCTTTTGCGCTATTCCGTACTGTACTTAAAAAAAATCAATTTCTCAAAGAAAAAGAGGGATTAGTGGGTCCCACCGGGCATGCTAGAATGTGTATGAGGTAAATTGATTATGTTTAAATGACAAACACAAACAAATCAAAAGCCCATAACATAAAGAGAACTAATCTAAATAAAAGTCATTATCAATAAATCCAATGAAATAAGAAAGCTTTTACCCAGATTTGTGTTGTTCCCTTTGTTGAATGTGGATTGCTCAATAACGCTGTGAAACCATGTTTGCAACAAGCAAGTAAAGTGCTCAAAGTGCTGAAAGATCAATGTCAAAAGATCGTAAAGTGCTCAATCGATGCGATGTATGCTCAAAGTGCTATAAAGGATGCCTGAGAATAAGTGATCGAAGAGGATTTGTGAAGGAGATGAGGGGGGTTTATATAGGTTTCAATAGAGATCGATCAATGGTCTAGATAATTCAAAAGAATCAACAGAGGAGATAAAATAAATAACCATGATGAATGTGCACACAACATGTGTCAAACCATAAGGATATTTTTATGATGAAAACAAGATTGATTGAATAGATAACTCAACTTGTAATTTTGCCTTTTAAGAGTTCTAAAAATAAGACTGATTGTGCACGAGTTAACAAGATATTTTAAGAGGAATTTGAAGATATTTGAAATTAAATAAATAAATTTATTTAATTGATTGTGCATGATAGAGGAACAGAGATTCATAAATATTTAAATAAATTAAACAAATAAATTGATTTAATTTATTTTGCATGATGAAGGATAAATAAAATATTTGATTTTATTTATTTTTAGAGGATTGAGACAATTTAAATAAATTTGAATAATTTATTTAAATTTAGAAGAACAATTGATTTAATTAAATAATGTAAATTATTTAATTATAGATAAGATATAATTGGATGAGTTAATTAAATAATTGGATATTCAATTAATGGAGACTTGAAATTTGAAAGAGGATAATGATTTAATTAAATAATTAAAATTATTTAATTTTGGAAGAATAAGGAGGAATTTAATGAAATTAATTAAATAAATACAATTTATTCAATTAATGTTGAATTTTGGAGTTTTGGAAGAATTTGATGAAATTAATTAAATAAAGAAGATTTGTTTAATTAATGTTGAAAGTATGTGATTTAGAAGAAATAGATGAAATTAATTAAATAATTAGATTATTTAATTAACGCTGAATGCAGGTGATTAGACAGATGAGATGAAATGCAAGTGATGTGATGACTTGGTCATTTTTAGGTGTCTACAGTGTGTACATGGATAGGTCAGCCTTAAACAGCTTGTAGTCCTCTGCAAGTAAATGAAAGAAGGTGTGGATCTTAGGGAAGGTTGGCCATGTCCCAAACTATCTTGAATGATGTGTCATTTAGCTCTACATGTCATGGAAGTGCTCCACAAGCCTTCTCCTTCAGCTGGTTGTCTGAGACTGTCTGAGTGCTCTGTTCTGAGAAAATAGTTGATCTTTTGATAGTGATATCTTTTTCAAAACTGATCCAAATGATCTAAATTTTGGATACGGTGTGCTTGATGATGTCTAGATGCTAATCCTAGCTCCACACGATCTAAAATGAACCTATAGTAGAGTACAGACCAATCTACTCAAACTGCTTCTGACTGAACTGACTATACTGAACTAGAAAATGAAAGAAACAAAGAAATAATGCAAATATTTTGGGTTGATGCAAGATTGCTCTACAACCTAGGATGCTCCTGCATCAAACACTCATGGTTGTTGAAAAGTGAGTCCCTCACTTTGTTGGGGCTAGAGGAAAACCAAGATGGTCCACCTCAACCTGAGAAATCCAAGATGAATCTTCTTTTGGTTTGCTTTTCCACTTTAGCAAATATTGCTTGTATTATCTTCTTTTGGTATTGCGTCTAATTCTTCTATCCAAGATGTCTTCACTCTACTTCGATGCTTATTATGGTAACTACTTTTTAAAGTCTTCTTCAATTTTGTCATTGAACTCTCCCTCATGATACTAATATAGGTTTGAAATGTTGAAAATAGGTGATATGCCCAATGTCTCCAGTAGCTCCACTTCATATGTATTTCTTGAATCAAACTTTCTGAGTATCCTACATGGTCCAAACTTATTATATGTCCCAACTGGAAATCTCTCTTTTCTCAGATATACCATTACCTCATTTCCCACTAAAAATTCTTTGTGTCTTCTCTTCTCATTTGCTTTCTCCTTATATTTACTATTCATCTCCTCCAAATGCTTCTTAACTTGATTATGCACTTAACTTGATTATGCACTATCTCCATGTGTCCTGCAAATTCTTCTACCTCTGCACTACTTTTATCCTCCATGCTGATATCTCTCAACTCTGGTAATCCTCTAGGGTTAGTTCCTATCACAATCTCAAAAGGTGTCTTCCCTGTTCTCCTATTCACTAAATTATTGTATGCAAACTCTACTTGTGATAGAACAAGATCCCAACTTCTTGCCTTTTCTCCAACCAAACATCTCAACAAATTTCCCAAACTCCTATTCACCACCTCTATCTGTCCATTAGTCTATGGATGAAATGTTGAACTAAACTTCAAATCTATCTTCATCTTCTTCCAAAGTGTCCTCCAAAAGTATCCAAGAAATCTTGTATCTCTGTTTGAAACTATGCTCTTAGGTAATCCATGCATTCTCACAATATCCTTGAAAAATAGGTCAGCCACATGAACTACATCATTTATCTTCTTACAAGGTATGAAATATGCCATATTTGAAAATCTATCCACCACTACAAATATAGAATCATGTCCTATATGTGTCTTCGATGATCCTAATATGAAATCTGTTAGGTCTCAAAAATGCAGGTTGCTAATCCTAAGAGGATGTCGGGCTCTATGCTTAGATTCGCAACGTTTTTGAACTAACTTGATGAAGTCAACCTTTAGGGTTTGATAATTTCCTACAGTTTAGGTCCTGCTACACCTAAGTGGGTAAACCTTGGAAATTAAAGCAGATTGAACGCAACTATTTTGACTACGTAAATAGATCTATCTACAGTGGCAAATCGTGTAGATGAAATCTTGCTAACTAATTCTAATATCTAATGAATGGTTGGTATAAATTGTATAAGCAATATCAAGGTGAATTTTATGATTGTACAAATAAAAGGATTTAAATGATGAATTGAAATAAGACCAGTGCCTTGTTGGGTAAATAGAATCAAATGGAAGACTAAGACTAGTGGCTTATAGTGGACAACAATTCTAATAGTTTGACACAATATTTTAGTTTATAACTTGTATAAATGTGCAAGGAGATGACTGACAAACTCTTCTTGATAATCTAACTAATACAATCAGATTTCTTGTTATTCACCAAAAGGTAATTTAATCCTTCCTTGAAGGAACCAATTGAATGAAAAATGCAAGATAATAGATAATATCAAATTGGAGATAGAATGGCAATCCTAATTATATGATTCTTCTTAGTAATCCAAACTAACACTTCCAGGTTATTGTGACTGATCAGAAGGATTTTAATTCCTCTAATGGAAACCAATTAATCCAATCACACAGATATAGCAAATCTGTATTGACAAATTAACTATATACTTGATATATTAATCTGAATAACAAGGAAATACTGAACTAGAGACAACCATACAATTGAGTAATTTCAACAAACAATTGATGCTAGAATAAAACCACAGAATCAGAGAACTTCAATTTACTTCAATAATATGCTTGCAACATGGTCTTTTCAAAACATTGTAAACTTTATCTATTATACTCTACTGCTGATGATAATTTAGCATCATGTGTTTGAACTTATATAAAAATGCTTGTGAAGAGACATAACTCTTCAAGAAGTCTTTTGGGAATTAACAAGATTAACATAACAACCATAAAACAACAATGTTTAGGCCCTATTCAACCACAAGTATAGCTGAGCAATGTGGTCTAAGTACTCCTGGCTACGATGTGAATTAGTAAATTCAATAGCATTCCTTGTGATCACATCCATCATAACCATCCTCTCCAAATGCTTGCAGGCTTCCCCAGATGCAGAGTCTTTGTCCTTAAGAGCTCCTAAAGCTTCATGTAATATTGCTTGACAGTCTCTACTCCATTCTTATTTTCTCTTTAATTCTTTAACGCTCTTGAACAACATGGGCACTCCTGCTTTTGAGGCTTCAACACATTCTTTGATATCAGTCTTAAGTTGGTCATAATACTTCTGATGCTGCTTAACCAAATATTTTGCACTGGAGGTATCTGTAATGTTAGAAGTATCTTTACTCCATGTCTCATTTAGTTTCTCCTACAACCTGTTGTCAAGCCTCTCATGCTCTTGGATCACTTTATAATTTTGAGAATAATTATCCCAAAATTGGTTCAGCCAATGCATCATGTTGGTATGCCTATTCTAGAGTACTGTGACAAGTATATCTATCTAGATTTGAGCTATCTGATCAATGGATGGTGATTGGACGCTCTGTGAACTTTCACCCTGAGTTAGTCTCTTTACTGATCCCCCGAAGGTGCTCTTAACAACATCTTTCAAATAGTCATTTTCTTTGGTTAATATCTCACAGCTCAGTTTGTATGAATCTCTTTCTTTGATTAACATCTGAGCCTGTGCTTTATTCAGCTTTGCAACATTAATGCCAATGTCTGCGGTGATCAAGGGGTCAGTCTCCCCTACCTTCAAAGTCATGACATGACCAAAAGTCTTCTTAGTGTCTATAATGGCTGTCTTTTTATGGGGAGGATACATGGCCCATATCATTAATAAATTCTCATCGTTATTATATTTGGTGCCCATATATACTTCAGTGACACCTTCTGGAGTGAGCTTGTATTTATCATCTGTATTATGCAGAAAACTATCAAATACTAGAGCAAAATTCAAATCAAGGCCAGGAAAGATCATCATCCCTGCTTCTTTGAGTAGCTGTCTACCCTTACTAGGGGTCATATCTTGTAATTCATTATCCACTATTGCTTTCAACATATCAAGTAATTGTCTCTCATTGTTGGAAGAGACATCATCAATTGACTCTCTGATTTATTTCCCCTTGCATTTATATAAAAATGATTTGAATTTATTAGAATGAATAAATTTATCATTAGAAATAAAAGAATCATATGCTATTTGTCTTGGGTCTTCATCAGCAGACCCCTCCTCATCATGTGCTATAATAGGAGACTGATATTGTTGCATCTTTTGTTTGGACATTCTTGTTGTCTGTTGATGTGGCTCCTATTGTTCTATGGGTTCTTCATCACCAGAAGATAACACCTCAATCTCTGCAAGCTATTTCCTTTTCTCATCTAAGTCCCTGTTATATTTTTCAACCACTAATTCAACCTCAGCCTCTTCCAAATTCCTAATGACATCATCATGTGGATAGGGGACATGTGTATATCCACTGAGGTTTTTTTTTCTGCAAGCAAGGTCAATAAAACCCTCAAGATCAAACCCTTTTTTTACCTCAGTACACCTCATATTGTAATGCATCAGTTTATCTACAATGAGACCATACCCTTCCTTGGATACCACAGTAAAATCTCCAAAGCAAAGAGTACTAGGCATAAAAGACTGTTTGTCATGAGAGCTCAAGTGCATCACATTTGAATAATTCATTTGCCTAACTATTTCCAAATAGGCCATTCTGTTAGGGACAGTCTTAGGCAAGATAAAAGGAGTATCCTCAAAACCATAAACTCTAACCATGGTAGCATCCTCAAAATAGTACCAGTCTCCCCTGTTGTGAGTAACAGTAGGAGGACCACCAAAATCTTTTGGTCTAAAAAACCTCTTTATTTCATTTGAGATTGAATACTCACAGAGATGACTAAAATATCTATACAACACTTTCACACAGTATTCTTCAAATTGCACATAGCTAGAATGGGCATATCTACTATCCCATATTTTGGTCCACATCTACACGAGTGACTTTTGCCCCCTCTGGTCAACTGGAACAACTTTGAATTCAGTTGGCCATAACCCCACCTCCTAGCCATAATAGAGCACCATGTGCATGAGAAGTGAGTAATGTTCAAAGGAAACAAATGGGGCATTGTTCTTTATTGTAATTAGACCAGAGTCAATTCTATTAAAAATATAGGTAGCATAATCAAACTGCCTAG
This sequence comes from Cunninghamia lanceolata, assembly GCA_027924645.1. Taxonomy (NCBI): domain Eukaryota; kingdom Viridiplantae; phylum Streptophyta; class Pinopsida; order Cupressales; family Cupressaceae; genus Cunninghamia; species Cunninghamia lanceolata. The sequence goes on along the minus strand of BSBN01001736.1, from coordinate 3,040,831 downwards.
CATTGTGGCACTGAATGTTAGTGGCTATCACCATCAAAGGAATTGCCATGAAATTAGGGACCTCTGATCCTAGAACTTGGCCCACAAAGTAGTAAGTGTATTGTATGTAAGGTTGAAATAGTGATAATGAAATGGGGGGCCATCATTCTCACTGAGGGGCACCATTTCTCCCTCTGTCCTAGGCCTATGAATAGGTAGTCTCCATCCATTGTATGTAGTAGCCATTCTTCAATACTCTTTATCCAAATCTTCATAAACTATAGGGACAGTACATAAATCATCCAAGTCAAAAACTTCACAAATGGCATTCTTAGATAGGTGTATAATAGGCTCCCCTTGTGGGTTGCATATAGCCTTAAGACTTGGATTATACTACTTAGAAAGAAGTTGGAGGAGTTCAACATTCAGAAACACATCAAGAATGACCAATTTACCCAAATTTAAATGCCACGGGTTTGACACCGGGGAATTCCTGATTCTTCTATTGTAGTGGAATTTAAATAATTCATAACCTTGAATTGGGGTCTAGACATTCCCTATGTATTTACACTTGTCTTCTAATTTCTCCACTTCTGCCCTAAGTTGTGCAGACCTTTGAGCTTTGGGAGTTGATCCAGGTAGTTGATCAATTAAGTCTTGGTTCAGTTTCCTGTCTTTTATTTTATCCTCAAGGATTTTGTCAATTTTTTGTCTTTTAGGTTTACTGGTATCTCCCTATTATTTTCTGCCCTTTCCTTTCACCAGCGTCTCCATTGACAATCTAGGATAGTAAATTCAATTTGTAAGCTATTGCACAGAAGTTAGTATATGGGTACCTATTATCAAAGGCTCTGATCGAATTTCCCTGTTTCTCCTCCAAGTCTCTGCTTTCTTGCTCGCTTTAGATATTTATTTCAACTTTAATTGCAATATCTTCAAATGATGTCTCAAAGGATTTCATGATCGTATGCAATTAATTGTTCGAGCATTTCAATTTTCTTGATCATTGTGAAATGTCACATCGTCATAACTTTTGTCATCAGCATGATTTTCTTATTGTTAGGGCAATTTTAATATCTTCTTATGGTACAAACGTTTGTCCATAGATCAATCACTGTAACCCTTCAATTGTCTCCTCGACATCATATTTCATTTGTGAATTTGTATCGGCAAGAGATTTCCAAGCTTTACCTAATGTGGAAGTGGGCATGGTTGCCATCGGCATGACTTTCTTCATCGTTGTAAGAATAATGTTCTTCTCTGATATGTCAAGTGTCCCCGATGTGACTATCGATGAGAGTCTTGTTGATGAACATGATCCTCATTGTTATCAGAGTAAGATATGTCATCGGGATAACATATTTCAAGTTACCCGATCGTGGTTGTTTCCCTGATAGCCTTTTATATCCTGGATCGGAGAGACCTTCACAACATGTCACCGACATCATTGTGAGTATTGCTTTGGCCAGACTTGTAAGCTTTGTCTCGATTCATTTTCTTTCACCAATGGTTCTTATGTTCCATACATGTCGGCATGACCTATACCGAAACACCTTTTGTTAATCACTGAGACATTAGAGCATCAGAAACTCCTTAATTTTTTGTTCTGATGCTTATCTCCTGTCAATGACCACTAGTTTTCTCTATTCCACTGGATGATCGGTGAGAGTCCTACCAAACTCCTCCATCGGTATGACTTATACTATCGGGAGGGTTTTCAGAGTGTTCTCTGATAGTATTTCCTTATGCTGATCGGCATGACTGGTAACTTTCTCTCTGACGAAAGGCCATTGGTATCATTTTCTCCACTGGTGATTCTTGAAATCTTCTCCTTGATCCTTATTCTCATGCTGATAGCCATTTCAACAAGTTTCTCGTAGAGCATGGATCGGTATAACAAAAGGGAGTCTTGCTGAAACTTAGGAATTGAAGCCCTTCATTCTAGTGTAATTTAGCGAGTGATACACTCACTTGTGAAATCTTGTGATTTTTATGGAATACACCAGTTATCATCATGGTTTTGGGCATAATATTTTTTGATTTGGTCGGATATGGGTGGGTAAGAATGTAGGAAAATTTTAAATTTCCCTGTCCCAACAGTGGCTCTGTCTGGGATGTATACTCCTTGTGAGTATAACAAGAATTCAAATCTCTTGGGGGAGTAGACCATATGTTTTATTTATTTGGGATTGCGGTTTCACAGGATTGTATGAGAATGGGAGATGGGAGTGATGACGATGGGGAATAGGAATGATCCTATACTACTGTACATGGAAAAGATTTTATTTATTTTTTTAACTGAGAGATTGATAGGATTATCCATGTACTGGCAGATCCTAATCTCTTTTGATTTCCCTAGACTACTATGCATGGAATAAAAGTATTTTGAGAATTATTTAAGGGTTGTCCATGCATTGGCAACACTTAATTCTCTTTGTGCATGATATTTTATGAAAAGAAAGGCTTCAGATATTGCCCATGCACAGGAAATTCCTGCTCTTCTCTGGACATGTTTTGCAAATAGTAAGAATCATCACCTCCTTTGCCAGTTATAATAAAAGGACCTAACCATAAAGAGTCAAACTTTCCATGCTTTCCTTTGTCCTGGCACCTAGCATTCCACATCAGCACTAAGTCATTCATCTCAAATTTCCTATCTTTGGCCTTTTTTTCAAAGAGGTATTTCACTTGTGATTGCAACTTAATATTCTGCCTTTGGGCTAGTCTCCTTGTTTCATCAAGTTCTGCAAGATGTTCTAATCTTTCCTCCGTTGGTTCAAGAATGTCTAAATCTTCCTAAAGAATAAATTTGTAAACTGGTAGGAGATTTTCTAATGGTATTCTTGCTTGTGTTCCATACACTAGTTCAAAAGGAGATCTCCCAATTACCCTTTTCACAGTAATCCTATCAGCCCATACAGCCATTTTTAACTTTGAATCCCATGCTTTCTTGTTTCCATCCAACATTCTCTTTATAATTTTTAGAAGGCTTTTGTTGCTAGATTTTGCATGTCCATTTGCTTGTGGATGATAAGGGGCAGCATAGGACACAGTGATGCCATGTGTACTACAAATTTTTATGAATTCATCAGACCTGAAACACATTCCATTATCTGTGATTAACCTCATTGGAGTGCCAAATCTAAATATAGTATTTTCCATCAGAAAGTTGATCACCACCCTGCTTGTTGCTTGTTTGGTTGGGATTAGTTCCACCCATTTTGTGAAGTAATCTTTTGCCACTAATATCCATTTGTGTCCACCACTTGACTTCTCCGCAATTTCTCCTATGAAGTCAATACCCCGCTGATAAATGGATTCTCCACCTGCATGGGTTTCAAGGGCAATGCTCCCTGATATTTCAACTTTCCTGAAAACTTCTGACATGCTTCACATTTCCTAGTGTAATGATATGAATCATTAAAAACTTTAGGCCAATAGTATCCAGCCCTCAGGATCTTGTGGGTTGTAGTCTTTGCTAAAAAATGACCTCCACACATGCCTTCATGTAACTCTTTCATGATATGTTTTGATTGATGCTCATCTAGGCATAATAATAGAATTCCATCCCTATTCTTCCAATAAAGATCCCCATCAATAAATACATATTTTGAGGCTTGTAATTTAAGTGTCCTCCTTTTGTTATCATCATACCCCTCAGGACATTTCATGTGCTTTAGATAATATATGATGTCAGTATACCATGGAGTATGCTCAATGCTAGAACTTGTATTATCAACATTATTAGCACTACATATCTGAGAAGCCTCGAGATTAATTTCAGCCATTAACCTAGCAAGACCTTGTCCTCTCACTAGTTTAGTGATCTAGATTTCAATATTGAACTCTTGAATTCTATTGATCCATCTGCATCTTCTACCTGTGACTTCAGTTTGGACCAATACATCTTTTACTGCAGCATTAGGCACATATGCTATGATTTCAACTCCCACCAAGTATGGCCTAAAAGTTTTAACTGCCTCACCAGCGCATATGCCTATTTCTCAACAATGTCATAATTTAATTCTGCATTTTGAAGAGATTTGCTGAAAAATGAAATGGGTTGTTCATGTCCATCATTATTTTTCTGTAATAGTACTGCTGCAATTGTATGTTAAGAGGCAAATGAGAACAGTTGGAATGGCTTACTGAAATCAGGAGATATCAGAATAGGGGCTTATTTGATTGCCTTTTTAATGGTAGCAAATGCCTCCACTGTTTATGTGGTCCACTTCACTTCTAAATTTTTCTTCAACATTCTAGATATGGGACTAACAATTTCTACAAAATTTGATATGAACCTCCTGACAAAGTTAATTTGACCAAAAAATGACTGTATAGCTTTCACATTTTTAGGAATAGGAACTTGGTCAATTGCTTTTACTCTCTCAGGGTCTATTCTCACTCCATCTTTTGAGACTATGTGACCAAGCAACTTCCCCTCTGTCACTGGGAAATGGCATTTCTTAGGATTCAATGAAATCCCATATTCTAGGGCTTTAATAAATATTTGCTCTAAATGTGTACAATGATCCTCAGCCCTTTTGGAATATGTTCTCATGTCATCCTGATATACTATCATGATTTTATTAATCAATTCAGCAAATGCCACATCCATTGCTCTTTGGAATGTTTCTCCAACATTAGTGAGTCTGAATGGCATCCTTAAATATACATATGTTCCCATGGAGTGGTGAATGCAGTCTTGAATTGCTCTGATTCTTTGACTTTCACCTGATTGTATCTTGAGAAGCCATCCATCATTGACAACAATTCACATCTAGTAACCTTTTGTAATATTGCTTCCATGTTAGGGAGGGGATAGTTGTCCTTAAGAGAAGATTTGTTTAAATTCCTGAGTCCACACATAATCTAATGTCACCATTCTTTTTCCTGACAGGTACCAAATTAGAAACCTAAGAGGAATGCTTGATGGGTTTAATGATAGCTCCATCTCTTAATTTTGTAAGTTCTTCAAGCATCTTAGGAGCTAATGTAGGATTGATAGGCCTCTGTTTTTGCCTGAATGGTTTAGCCTCTAGTTTTAGTGGCATTTCATGCTGAAACAGATCCTCTCTATATGCTTTTAAATCATCATATGACTAAGCAAATACATTTCTATACTTCCCAAGTAAGTTGATGATCTTGCTCTTGATTTTGGGGTTAAGATTCTTTCCAATATATACATGCTTTGGGGTTGCCTGTGTCCCCAAATTAATTTCTTCAAGGTCATTTTGCACCACTAGTGTGCCTTTCATTTTAAATCTATCATGTCCATCAAATTCATTTTCCAATGCTATAAGTCCCGTAGGTATTTTATTTGTTTTCAACTAAACTATCTCTTGACCAAAAAGGGTTTCCTTCCCATTATGCTCTTCTACAAATGTATTGAAATCAATCTCTTGATTTTCATAATAATCAGCATAATGCAGGAAGTTGATTATATCAGCATCATTATCAAACACTTGCCAGTTATGTATATTATCTGGGATAATGGGTCTGGTTTTGAATTCAACTTCTGTAATGCCTCCTAATGTGACATCATGCTTTTTAATGCGATATTCGCTAGAAAATCTGCCATAATGTTTTTTGACCTATCAATCTAGTTGATTGAAAAGGCATCAAATAACTCAATATCATCCTAGACTGTGTTTTTGTATTGTCTCAACCTCTTGTTTTTTGACAGGTATTTCTCTCACTTGGGAAGTAACCAATTCAGAATCACCATATACAGATAACTTTTTTATCTTATGCTTCGTGGCTATATTTAAACCAATGAGCAAAGCCTCGTATTCTGCTACATTGTTTGTGCATTCAAATGTTAATAGAAAGGAGTATTTGAAAGTTTTACCTACTAGTGAGATAAAAACTACTCTGGCTCCATTTCCCATTTTGCTACACGCACCATCAAAATACATGTCCCACACATCATTTTCTTCTTTCTTAGATTCAATATGTATTGGATCAGTATTCTACAATTCTAGCTGATTTTTCGCAACCTTGAAGGCTCCCAAATCTGTATCACAAAAGAAATTTATTTGATTTTGATCCAAGCATTCTATAATATTTTCATTTCTTGGCTCCCTGTACAGCTTGATTTCTTTACCTCCCACTGGTATTGTGGTGTATGATAAGTCCAATTGGACATTCCCTCCTACCATTGTAGCCCATTGTCTCGATAGAAGCATTCCATAATATGGTGGGATGTCACCCACAGTAATATCAATGTTATATGTTGCTTCAGAGTATGAGGCAAGTTTTATCTCCACATCCCTCATAATGCCAATGACTGGGATGCATCTATTATCCATTGCATAACACCTACCAAATGTAGTGTCAACCCACATTCCCAGTTCTTTCATGATTGCTATTGGCATGATGTTCATGGCAGCACCTAAATCAATCATGTAGTTCCTTACTATCCTATTTTTAATCAATAATGTAGTGTAGAAAGGGTCCACCTGTGAGGGATTCTTTGTCAATGTATCACCTAGGTATACCTCAAGAATTTGGAATGTTTCTTGGTGAACATTGTTTGTTCTATTTTCTGATCCTTTATGTTTTTGATTAGGTATATCTAAAATTAGTTTAACTACTGTATTCCTATATTTGTCTATCTTCATCATTTCTAAAAGTGGAACTGATATCTTTACCTGAGATATTGCATGAGCAATGTCAAATGAATGGGCCATAGTCTGATCATTCTTTTTTGTCTTTATATTTTCCTTTTCTTGATTTTGTGATTTTTCTTTTGTTTTATTTTTATCACCCTTTTCTAGTACTTTGAATGATGACTTTGCATTATTCTTTTTGTAATTTTGATCTTTTATAAAGGCACTCCCAGGCATTCCTTGTTCAACATTCACTATCCTATTCCTTAAGTTATAAGCATTTTTAGCTTGAGCTATTGCATCTATTGTAAGAGCTTCTCTTTCATTTTCAGTGGGCTTTCTCCACTGATTAAATGGATGATTGTTATAATAGGTAGGTTCCTCATAACCATCCTCCTGATCTGAGAACACTTCTTGTTTTCCCATATTGATATGATGTCTCTGATTTCCCACATCATATTCATATCCCTCTTCCTCTGTAGAAGAATAGTCTTCATTTAGCAAATATGGTGTATCTTGCATCATGTTTATAGTGTGATTGTCTCTGTTAGAATTGTATAACATTTCTTCTTGTTGTATAGTTTTAGCCACCTCACAATATTTAGGTGAATGTGGTAAATTGCACACCAGACACCAAGGTTTATCTTCTACCATATGTGCCACATTTCTTTTTAGAGGGTCAGGGGTATCTTTGCCATAATGTTGCTTTATGTTATTTTCAATGGGTCTCCCATCTTTCCAATTTGTATTATATGGCATATCATGCAACTTGGGCCTTTCATGTCTATGCTGACCTTCTTGTTTAGTCTACTGAATGTTTGGGTTCTGAGGATTTCTAGGGTTATCCCTCTTGCTAACCATACCTACAACTTTCCTATTGTTCTCAATAGTTAACGCCACTTTCTATGCTTCAACCAGGGTTGCAGGGCACCAATTTCTAAGTTCGTACCCTGTCTTGGGATCAAATGCTTTCAGATAAATGCTCAATGCCGTTGCGTCAGTCAATTTAGATCCATGTGGTATTTTGTTGTGTAATTTGGAAAATTTCATATTGAAATCATACACTGATTCATTCTGGTATTTCTGGATGCTTATCAATTCGTGCAATGCAAACTCAGGGGCATATTGATTACCATATTGCTCCTTAAATTGATTATGGAAATCTGTTATTGAACTGATTGAAGCATCAGGTAAGCTGTTAAACTAGTCTCTTGCATCTTCAGTCAGGGACATCATGAATAATCTCATTCTAACATCTTCATAGTCCATACCAATATCTTGTATGAAAGCATTGAAGGCCCTAATGTGATCTTCAGCTGATATTGCACTATTCCCAGTGAACTTGGGAACTATATTTCTCCAGTTACTATCCATAGGATATGGATACAACTAATATCCATTCAGATCAAATTGGATGCATATGTTTGTGAGGTGGAAAAATCATGGGTGGTGGATTAGGATAGTAATTATATCCACCTGGGGGCTGATGATAAGCATATTGTTGTTGTGGGTTTATGTAGGGATTTATATAAGGATTTTGTGGTCTATAATATTGTTGACCAGGGGGTGGGTAAGGATTAGCCATATGTTGAGAGGTGTTGTGTATGGGAGGTGGTCTAGGAACTTTAGGAATGGCATTTTGATGACTTCTGGATGCTTGTGAATTTGAAGCACCACCTATATTTTGGTGTAAATTTTGATGTGGATTCCTTGAAGTGTTTCCCCTATGTGGAGGTACATATTTTGGGGGGGCTGTTTTAGCCCTACTCTTTATCTGTTGAATCTCTTGCTGCAACAACCTCTTAGTTTCCTCTATCTTGATCATTTCAAGTTCTTCCTGGAGCCTGAGCAGATCTTGATGTGCCTGATTCATACCTCCTGAATTCTTTGGGCTTTCATTTAATTCTTGGGTTGAGAATCCATGTTTTACTCCATCTCCCTTATGTAATGACATTTTGAAATCATATTCAGCTTGCCTTTGATCAATTTCCCTCATGGCTCGTGCTTCACACTCAAGTTGTTCTTGAGAATCAGGTCTATATTTTTCCAATATGTCATCAGTTACCCTGTTGAGATTCTCATTTGATTCATGCAGAGGTGTAAACTTATTATGAACTGCGATAGTTTTCTCTGCATTATCCTCTTGAGCCTCCTAGTTATTATTCTACTGAGAATAATTTGATGTTCCATTTCTTTTGGAGATGTTTCTAATTGGTGGAGATGATTGCAATTTCTTGCCTTCCATCTTGGATCTCCTACCATCCATTTGGTATTAATTTTCTGTTATAACAATTACTAGAGTCGCCACCTATTTTGTAAATAGGAAAAAGTTTGTAATTTATCTTTCTAGATTCTTCTTGCCAGTAGAGTTACCAAATTGAATTTTGAAATTTCTAACTCTATAAAGAATGGTTTCTTACTAAGGTCTTTTATTTCTCCCCAACAGAGTCACCAATTTGTTAGGTCTCAAAAATGCAAGTTGTTAATCCTAAGAGGATGCCGGGCTAGCTTTATGCTTAGATTCATAACATTTTTGAACTAACTTGATGAAATCAACCTTTAGGGTTTGATAATTTCCTACACTTTAGGTCCTGCTACACCTAGGTGGGTAAACCTTGGAAATTAAAGCAGATTGAATGCAACTATTTTGACTAAGTAAATAGATCTATCTACAGTGGCAAATGGTGTAGAATAGATGAAAGCTTGCTAACTAATTCTAATATTTGATGAATGGTTGGTATAAATTGTATAAGCAATATCAAGGTGAATTTTATGATTGTGCAAGTAAAAGGATTTAAATGATGAATTGAAATAAGACCAGTGCCTTGTTGGGTAAATAGGATCAAATGGAAGAGTAAGACTAGTGGCTTATAGTGGTTAGTAATTCTAATTGTTTGGCACAATATTTTAGTTTATAACTTGTATAAACATGCAGAGAGATGACTAACAAACTCTTCTTAATAATCTAACTAATACAATCAGATTTCTTGTTATTCACCAGAAGGTAATTTAATCCTTTCTTGAAGGAACCAATTGAATGAAAAATGCAAGATAACAGATAATACCAACTTGGAGACAGAATGGCGATCCTAATTATATGATTCTTCTTAGTAATCCAAACTAACACTTTCAAGTTATTGTGACTGATCAGAAGGATTTTAATTCCTCTAATGGAAACCGATTAATCCAATCACACAGATACAACAAATGTGTATTGACAAATTAACTATATACTTGATATATTAATTTGAATAACAAGGAAATACTGAACTAGAGACAACCATACAATTGAGTAATTTCAACAAATAATTGATGCTAGAATAAAACCACAGAATCAGAGAACTTCAATTTACTTCTTCAATAATATGCTTGCAACATGGTCTTTTGAAAACATTGTAAACATTATCTATTATAATCTACTGTTGATGATAATTCAGCATCATGTGTCTGAACTTATATAGAAATTCTTGTGAAGAGACATAACTCTTCAAGAAGTCTTATGGGAATTAACAAGATTAACATAACAACCATAAAACAACAATGCTTAAACCCTATTCAACCCCAAGTATAGCTGAGCAATGTGGTCTAAGTACTCCTGGCTGTGATGTGAATCAATAAATTCAATAGCGTTCCTTGTGATCACATCCATCGTACCCTGTTGCAAGTATGAGGTTAACTAGTGTTGTCATTGATGTGAACATACTCATATTGCATTAATGAGAAGGATTGGATGAGTTGTGTGCTAAGGTTATTGAGGAAATTAGTCTCAATCAGGAACAGTGAAGAACAGTGATGAGAAGAAGGCAAAAGTCCTCAATAGGTTGAGGATTAGAGGATGTGGTTTAAAGGGTTTGTAGATATGAGTCTTGAGATGTTCCAATCAAGATTTCAGAGGTCTGCATGAAGATCTGAAGAATTTATGTTTTCTCAAGTAGAACCGGTTCCAGCAGGTGTTTAGTGGTGACAGAGTATCACAGATTGGTCCGGTGAGCTCCGGAATTACATTATCTCATTCTACGGATTGGAGGGAGTGTTGAAGAAATCAGTGTAAAGTGACAACTAGATTTTTGCATGGTTTGGAGGTCCAGAAGAACCTGTTGCATTATGACAGTGGCGACAGACTGTGTTCTTGAAGTTCCAGATAAAGAAGAAAAGAATTCCAGCAAGATGATAAAATGCGGATGTTCTTGATGACTCAGGAAAGGTTTTGGTGATCCTTGGATCGTGTACAATTCTTATTGGTGGTCCGCATTGAATTTAGAGTTTGGATTTGATGTAAAGACCATCGGTTGTTGGTGTTCTTCCTGAGACTAGCCGATCGGATGTTTTACACGTCTTGCGAATGATCTTGTAGATGTTTGTCGACTTAGATGATTGTTCGTAAGTCGATGCCTTGTATAAATAAGGGATTGTGAATTCATTTTGAAGTGTGTCTAGCAGTGATAAGTGTGTGATAGCGAAGAGAAGTGAGAAAAGTAGAGCAAGAGTTTTGGGCTTAAATGGAATTGATCCAGGCATGGTAAAGATGTCATTCTCCAGTTCAAGTTTGTAATACTTGTTACTTTGTAGACAATGTGTCTCTTGTAGGCAGTGTGCCTCTTGTGAGTAGTGTGCTTGGGCAGTGAGCCCTAATTGGCATGTGCCATCTATTTTTTTCTTATTCTTCTAACAGAGAATAATCCTTGGGTTAATGACCCCGTGGTTTTTCCCTTGACCGGGTTTTCCACATCAAAATCTTGGTGTCTCATGTGTTGATGTATATCTGCTCTGATGTTTATGCTTTATGCTTTCATGAATGATTAACTAATATGCTATTAACTATCAAAGAGGATTTAAGTGTTTGAAATAAAAGCAAGTTTTGTACAACTAATTCACCCCCCCTCCTCTTAGTTGTGTGCCCTAGATCTAACATAACCATCCTCTCCAAATGCTTGTAGGCTTCCTTGAATGCAGAGTCTCTGTCCTTAAGAGCTCCTAAAGCTTCATGTAATATCACTTGACAGTCTCTACTCCATTCTTCTTTGCTCTTTAATTCTTTATCGCTCTTGAACAACGTGGGCACTCCTACTTTTGAGGCTTCAACACATTCTTTGGCATCAGTCTTAAGTTGGTCATAATACTTCTGATGCTGCTCAACCAAATCTTTTGCACTGGAGGTATCTGTAATGTCAGAATTATCTTTACTCTGTGTCTCATTGAGTTTCTCCTGCAACCTTTTGTCAAGCCTCTCATGCTCTTGGATCGCTTTATAATTTTGAGAATAATTATCCCAAAATTGGTTTAGCCATTGCATCATGTTGGTATGCCTATTCTGGAGTACTGTGACAAGTGTATCCATCTAGATTTGAGCTATCTGATTGATGGATGGTGATTGGACGCTCTGTGAGCTTTCACCCTAAGTTAGTCTCTTTACTGATCCCTCGAAGGTGCTCTTAACAACATCTTTCAAATAGTCATTTTCTTTGGTTAATCTCTCACAGCTCAGTTTGTATGCATCTCTTTCTTTGATTAACATCTCAGCCTGTGCTTTATTCATCTTTGCAACATTAATGCCAATGTCTGTGGTGATCAAGGGGTCAGTCTCCCCTACCTTCAAAGTCATGACATGACCAAAAGTCTTCTTAGTGTTTGTAATGGCTGTCATTTTACGGGGAGGATACATGGCCCATATCATTAATAAATTTTCATCGTTATTATATTTGGTGCCATATATACTTCAGTGACACCTTCTGGAGTGAGCTTGTATTTATCATCTGTATTATGCAGAAAACTATCAAATACTAGAGCAGAATTCAAATCAAGGCTAGGAAAGATCATCATCCCTGATTCTTTGAGCAGCTGTCTACCCTTACTAGGGGTCATATCTTGTAATTCATTATCCACTGTTGCTTTCAACATATCAAGTAATTTTCTCTCATTGTTGGTAGAGACATCATCAACTCACTCTCTGATTTCTTTCCCCTTGCATTTATATAAAAATGATTTGAATTCTTTAGAATGAATAAATTTATCATCAAAAATAAAAGAATCATATGCTATTTGTATTGGGTCTTCATCAGTAGACCCCTCCTCATCATGTGCTATAATAGGAGACTGATATTGTTGTATCTTTCATTTGGACATTCTTGTTGTCTATTGATGTGGCTCCTCTTGTTTTGCGGGTTCTTCATCACTAGAAGATAACACCTTAATCTCTTCAAGCTGTTTCCTTTTCTCATCTAAGTTCCTGTTATATTTTTCAACCACCAATTCAACCTCAGCCTCTTCCAAATTCCTGATGACATCATCGTGTGGATAGGGGACATGTGTATATCAACTGAGGTTTTGTTTTCTCCGAGCAAGGTCAATAAAACCCTTAGGATCAAACCCTTTTCTTACCTTAGCACACCTCATATTGTAATGCATCAACTTATCTATAATGAGACCATACCCCTCCTTGGATACCACAGTAAAATCTCTAAAGCAAAGAGTACTAGGCATAAAAGATTGTTTGTCATGAGAGCTCAAGTGCATCACATTTGAACAATTCATTTGCCTAACTATTTCCAAATAGGAAATTTTGTCAGGGACAGTCTTAGGCAAGATAAAAGGAGTATCCTCAAAACCATAAACTCTAACCATGGTAGCATCCTCAAAACAATACCAATCTCCCCAGTTGTGAGTAATAGTAGGAGGACCACCAAAATCTTTTGGTCTAAGAAACCTCTTTATTTAATTTAACATTGAATACTCATAGGGATGACTGAAATATCTATATAACACTTTCACACAGTATTCTTCAAATTACACATAGCTAGAATGGGCATATCTGCTATCCCATATTCTGGTCCACATCTGGACGGGTGACTTTTTCGCCCTCTGGTCGACTGGAACAACTTTGCATTTAGTTGGCCATAACCCCACTTCCTGGCCATAATAGAGTACCATGTGCATGAGAAGTGAGTAATGTTCAAAGGAAACTGATGGGGCATTGTTCTTTATTGCAGTCAAACAAGAGTTAATTCTATTAAAAATATAGGTAGCATAATCAAACTGCCTGGCATTGTGGCACTGAATGTCAGTGGCTATCACCATCAGAGGAATTGCAATGAAATCAGGGACCTCTGATCCTAGAACTTGGCCCACAGAGTAGTAAGTGTATTGTATGTAAGGTTCAAATAGTGACACATGAAATGGAGGGCCATCATTCTCACTGAGGGGCACCATTTCTCCCTCTGCCCCAGGCCTGTGAATAGGTAGTCTCCATCCATTGTATGTAGTCTCCATTCTCCAATACTCTTTATCCAAATCTTCATAAACTATAGGGACAGTACATAAATCATCCAAGTCAAAAACTTCACAAATGGCATTCTTAGACAGGTGTATAATAGGCTCCCCTTGTGGGTTGCATATAGCCTTAAGACTTGGATTATACTGCTTAGCAAGAAGTTGGAGGAGTTCAGCATTCAGAAACACATCAAGAACGACCAATTTACCCAAATTTAAATGCCATGGGTTTGACACCAGGGAATTCCTGATTCTTCTATTGTAGTGGAATTTAAACAATTCATAACCTCGAATTGGGGTCTAGACATTCCCTATGTATTTACACTTGTCTTCTAATTTCTCCACTTCTACCCTAAGTTGTGCAGACCTGCGGGCTTTGGGAGTTGATCCAGGTAGTTGATCAATTAAGTCTTGGTTCAATTTCCTGTCTTTTGTTTTATCCTTAGGGGTTTTGTCAATTTTTTGTCTTTTAGGTTTACTGGTATCTCCCTATTGTTTTCTGCCCTTTCCTTTCACTGATGTCTCCATTTATAATCTAGGACAGTAAATTCAATTTGTAAGCTACTGCATAGAAGTTAGTAAATGGGTACCTATTATCGGAGGCTCTGATCGAATTCCCCTGTTTCTCCTCAAAGTCTCTTCTTGTTTGCTCGCTTCAGATAATTATTTCAACTTTAATTACAATATCTTCGAATGATGTCTTAGAGGATTTCATGATCGTCTACAATTAATTGTTCGAGCATTTCAATTTTCTTGATCATTGTGAAATGTCACATCATCATAACTTCTCTCATCGGCATGTTTTTCATAATGTCAGGGTGATTTGAATATCTTCTTATGGCACGAACGTTTGTTCATAGATCAATCGTTGTAACCCTTCAATTGTCTCCTCGACATCATATTTCATTTGTGAATTTGTATCGGCAAGAGATTTTTAAGCTTTACCTGATGTGGAAGTGGGCATGGTTGCCATCAACATGACTTTCTTCATTGTTGTAAGAATAACGTTCTTCTCCGATATGTCAAGTGTCCCCGATGTGACTATCGGTGAGATTCTTGTCAATGAACATGATCCTCATTGTTATCAGAGTAAGATATGTCATCAGGATAACATATTTCGAGTTACCCGATCGTGGTTGTTTCCCCGATAGCCTTTTATATCCTAGATTAGAAAGACCTTCACAACATGTCACTGACATCATTGTGAGTATTGCTTTGGCCAGACTTGTAATTTTTGTCCCAATTCATTTGCTTTCGCCAATGGTTCTTATGTTCCATACATGTCAGCATGACCTATACCGAAACACCTTTTGTTAATTGCTGAGACATTAGAGCATTGGAAACTCCTTAATTTTTTGTTCCGATGCTTATCTCCTGCCAATGACCACTAGTTTTTCTCTATTCCACTGGATGATTGGTGAGAGTCCTACTGAACTCCTCCATCGGTATGACTTATACTGTCAGGAGGGTTTTCAGAGTGTTCTCTGATAGTCTTTCCTTATGTCGATCGGTGTGACTGGTAACTTTCTCTCCGACGAAAGGCCATCGATATCATTTTCTCCATCGGTGATTCTTGAAATCTTCTCCCCAATCCTTATTCTCATGCTAATAGCCATTTCAACAAGTTTCTCGTAGAGCATGGATCATATAACAAAAGGGAGGTCTTGCCGAAACTTAGGAATTGAAGCCCTTCATTCTAGTGTAATTTAGCAAGTGATACACTCACTTGTGGTGAAAGCTTCTAATTTTTATGGAATACACCAGTTATCATCATGATTTTGGGCATAATGTTTTCTGATTTGGTCAGATATGGGTGGGTAAGAATGTAGGAAAATTTTAAATTTCCCTGTCCCAACAAAATCCATGCTTATGTCTTCCCAAGGTCTCTCCGGTACCGTCAAAGATTTGTATAATCTAGTATTCTGACTATTTACATTTGTAACTTGACATACTCTACAACTCTACACAAACTTCTTGACATCCTTATATATTTGAGGCCAAAAGTAATATTCACTTACAAAAGCCACTGTCTTGTCAATTCCAAAATGTCCTACCAATCCACCACTATGCTTCTCTTTGGTCAAATTGTCTCTCATAGAACTCCTAGGTATACACAATTTATTCCCTTTGAACAACATATCCTCCTAAATGAAATAATCCAACCGCTTACTCCTATTTGTCATAACAAGTTCCTTACATGCTTTCCAACGTTCTACAAAATTAAGGTCTTCTTTATACAAGTTCTTCAACTCCTCAAATCCTAATCCTTCAACTCTCATCTCTGTTAGCAAGTTCCTTCTTCTACTCAATGCATCGACAACTTTATTTGATTTTCCACTCCTATTCTTAAAAAAAAAAGTCTAACTCTGCATGAACTCTACCCATCTCATATGTCTCTGATTCAACTTCCCTTGACTATTCAGAAACTGCAAATCATGATGATCTATATACAACTCAAATTCCTTAGGTAACAAATGATGTCTCCACTTCTTCAAGGCTTAAATTATGGCATAGAATTCCTGATCATAAACTAAATATCTTCTTCTTGCATCATTCAACTTCTCACTGAAATATGCTATAAGTCTGCCTTCTTGACTTAACATTGCTCCTATTGCATTTCCACTTGCATCATAATATACTTGAAATACCTTATTGAAATCTGGTAATGCCAATACTAGTTGTTCTATCACTCTCTGCTTCAACAACTCAAAACTTTTATCTACTCCTGATGTCCACTTAAATTCCTTTTTGTCACCTCTCATTGTCTCGGTCATAGGGTTACATACTGAACTAAATTTTTTGATGAACTTCTGGTAGAAACAAGCTAATCCATGAAATGATTTGACTTCTCCAATAATCTCAGGTGTAGGCCACTCAACAATTCTCTAACTTTCTCAAGGTCAATCTTCAATCCTTCCGCAGAAATCACAAATCCCAAGTATAGCAATTCTTCCTTCATGAAACTACATTTCTTAATGTTTATCAGCAATTTCTCTTCTCTCAACTTTTGCAATACTTGTCTCAAGTTCCACAAATGTTCTTCTTTTGTCTTACTGAAAATTAGAATATCATCCAAGTATATAATAACAAACTTTCCCAAGAATTTCTTCAAAACTTCATTCATCAATCTCATGAAAGTACTCGATGCATTTGTCAATTCAAAAGGCATCACTAACCATTCATACAATCCTTCATTTGTCTTAAAAGTAGTCTTCCACTCATCTCCTTCTCTATTTCAGATCTGATGGTATCCACTCTTCAAGTCTATCTTTGTAAAATGCTTTGTTCCACTCAAACAAGCCATAATGTCATCCATCCTAGGAAATGGAAATCTATACTTAACTGTGATCTTGTTGATTGCTCTAGAGTTTGTACACATTCTTCATTCTCCATCCTTCTTTGGTGCTAACACTGTAGGTATTGCACAAGGACTCAATCTTTCTCTGATCAAACCTTTCCTTAGCAACTCTTGTATCTACCTATTCAATTCTCCATTCTCTACTAGTGTCATTATGTGTGCTGCTTTATTAGGCAAACTAGCTCTAGGTATAAGATCCATGTGATGGCTGATACTCCTGATTGGTGGCAATCCTTCAGGTACATTATTTGATATGATGTCTTCATACGCTGTTAGTAATTTAGTTATCTCCTATGGTTATGATTTTTCAGTCTCTGTCTTTAGGGTTTTAGGCTTCTTAGGAATCAAAGCATAAAACATATTCTCATGTCTCAAACCATCCAGAAATTCTCTTCCATCTACCAAACAGATTCTAGCATTCCCACATACTTCACCCTTAGGTTCATCTTCCAAAGGAATCAAGGTAATTCTCTTTCTATTTGATGTTATATTATAGGTATTCTTTCTTCCATCATGTATAGCTTTTCTATCATACTTCCATGGTCTACCCAACAATATATGACATATATCAATAGGCACAATATCACACAATACTTCACCATGATAAGATCCAATATGAAATTTCACCAAACATTGTTCACTCACTAGTACCTTATGATAATCTTGAATCCATCCTATCTGATAGGGCTTAGGGTGTTTCAATCTCTCTAGCTCCAGCATAGTCACCATCTCCTTTGAAACCAAATTATCTGAACTACCACTATCAATGACAACCTTACAACATTTACCTCCTGATTTGTATCTAGTCAAGAACAAACTTTTCCTCTGTGGTGGTTCCTCATTTGTCTCTACTTGAAATAGTGCTCTCCTTATGACAAGTGATTCTCCTTTCTCAGGTTTACCAGCTGAACTAGGTGATCCAACAGGTTCTTCTTCCACATAAGTTGTTCTTCCACTTTTCTCTGTCATCTTACTTGTACTTCCTTGATGACATTCATATGCTCTATGTCCTTCACATCCACACTTAAAACAAGTTCCTCTGAATGTTCTGTTATCAAATCCTCTTCCATTTCTTCTGTATCCTTCACTCTGGTAAGAATTAGGGTTTCCTCTGCGGTAGAACATTTTATCATCTCTCCAGTATGAATTCCTATCTCTATCTCCCTTCTTGAATGTGCTATCTTGTCTGCTTTGCTTTGCATATGATCCTTCTCCTTTGAAATATGTTCAACCTCTCTAAAATTTACCTCCTCTACCTTTCTATCTCTACTCATGCTTCTTGTTCAACTTTTCTTCAACTTTCAGGGCAAACTGATATGCTTCTTCCTATGTTGTCATCCTTACTAAACTCAGTTCTTCTTGAATGTTCAATCTTAGTCCATTGATGTATCTTGCCACTTTCTCTTTGCTTGCTTCACTATGTCCCATTCTTATGAAATTCTTTAGTGTATTCCTTCACAAATTTCTCCTTTTGTCTCAGGTTCTGCAATCTCTTCAACAGTTCCAACTCATAATTAGCCGGAATAAATTGATTCTTCAACTTTGTCACTATTCTATCCCACTTTATGATCTTTTCTTTTCCTCTTCTATTTCTATCCAACTAAACTTCTTTCCACCAAATAGCAGCATGTCCCTTCAACTTAGTCTTTGCAAATTTTACCTTCTCTAGATATTCAATTTCTTCATACTCAAAGTATTCTTCTAGGTCATTTATCCAATCAATCAATTCCTCTAGATTCAAATTACTAGTATAGTTTGGTACATCCACTCTAGGTCCTTTCCTAATTTTCAAAATAGCTCACAACATTTTCACTTGATCTAATTCTTCTTTTCTTCTAGGGTTTCTTCATTTTGATTAGCAGATTGAAATTCTTCATCATCATCACTTTCAACATTAGGGCTCAGCATTAATCCTTTTCTTCAATCTTCTTCAACAACATCCAATCGAACTCGCATTATTTTCATCATCTCCATCATCTCATCCTTTCTTCCTATCATAGTGCCAACAACATATATTCTCCTCGGCGACATCTCTTCCTAATTTAGAGATTGGGCTACAAGGTGACAACTGCTTCACAATAGGTGATCAGTTGATAACACAGGTAGTCTGCCTTAGATTTGGTGATTTGTTCACAATAAGATCTTATGGAATTCCTTTACCAACTTCGCTCACTTTGCTCCCAAAGGATTCAAACTTCGCTTTGATACCACTTGGTGCAGTCACAGTTAGGAGGGTCCACATAGTGAACAGTCCAGACCGTGCAGCAAGAGTAAACACAATGGAAATAACTCAATTATGGAATGCAAATGCAGATTTAGGTGTTCAATATATCATAGATTCAAAATAAAAACATGCTGACAACATGCAAGCTTACAATTAGGGGTCACAGGCCTGATTCTCTAGTTACAATACATGTGCAAGATATGGCTTTGAAGTATCTGACAAAACAAAATCCTAAAACTAAAACTTTATATTATGATTCACTACTTTCCTATACATCTATTACATGATTATATATCATCTCCAGATCACAAGAATCCTCTGCATCAGCCAAGATAGATTACAAACTCCAATGAAAGAGATGTAATGTGTGTACACAGATAGGTTGGCCTTAAGCAACTTGTACTCCTCTACAAGTGAATGAAACAAGGTGCAGATCTCAGGGAATATTGACCATGTCCCAAACTATCTTGAATGATGTGTCATTTAGCTTTGCAAGTCATGGAATTGCTCCGCAAGTCTTCTCCTTCAACTGGTTGTCTGAGACTATTTGAATGCTCTGTTATGAGAAAACAACTAACCTTCTGATAGTGATATCTTTCTGCAAACTAATCCAAATTATCTAAATTTTGGATATGATGTGCTTGATGATGTCTAGATGCTAAGTCCATCTCCACAAGGTCTGAAATCAAACTACAGTAGAATGCGGACCAATCTTTTGAAACTTCTTTTGACCAAACTGACTATACTAAACTGGAAAATGAAAGAAACAAAGAAAGAATACAAATATTTTTGGTTGATGCAAGATTTCTCTATAACCTGGGATGCTCCTACATCACTATGTGATTGGACTATGTAAGGGATATTGACATCAGTTTTTGATTGCTTGCACGAGCAAGTAGAAGCATGGACTGGAAAGAGTAGTGTATGAGAAGGTTTCTTAGGTCACATAGTATTCATGGTATGTGTTATGGATTAAAAAGTGTCCACATGTATTTTTACCTCCTTGTTTATCTCCTAGGTCCCCTTGATTGCATTATACATTCAAAATGTTTATCCCAGTGCAAAATTGCCTGACAGCCAAGTGAAATGAGAATAAGGGCCCCTTGTTTTATCTTACCCCAGTCCTAAATAAGGCTAAAGGACTTGGGTGGTACCACCTAGGTCTATTCTTTTAGGTCAGGGCTAAATCAAGTCTGTGTCAGGATAACACCTCTCTAGAGGTTTCTCCTTGTCATCTCTTTTGGTTTGAATTTATGATTGTGAGCAGGAAAGCATATATAAGTGTATTTTTGAGTTCACTTGTAACTAGGATAGAAAAAGCATAACTTGAGATCTTGAAGTGAAGCAAGAAAGAGCATTCATTGTGATTCTAGAGCAAATTTATGTATTTTTATTGTGTGTTGTTGCAAATATGGAGCTATCATCTATTCTTTCTTAGGAGTTGAAAGATCATCATTCTAAGGGTTCATCATATAGGTGATATCTTTGTTTGTTTATCATCATTTGAATCATCTCATTATCACTGTTTTCAATCTTTGCCCCCACAAGGGCATGCACTCTTTATCAATCAACAGTGTTGGAAAGTTTGAATACTATCTCAGGATTTGATTGAGACAAGTCCCTAAACACCATAACCCCCAAACCACTTGTTATGTTCTTGTGTGTAGGTTACAGGAGGAAGATCTAGAAAATACAGACCTACAGGAAGACAAACTACAGATCAGGGTTTTGGGATCTAGAGACAATTTTAGAATATTTCATCACCAAGGACTTGGGTAGTACCACCCATTTCCTTCTACCTTTTTAGGGTTTAGATATGGCATCAGGACAACACTTACAACAACTGTGAGACCCCTATTCTATGTACTCTTATTTATTTGAGACCCTTGATGTTCCTAGAGACATTTTGATGATTATGATACTCAATACTTATGGATGGCACATTTATTTGTTGTGTATGGTATTTGATATACTTATAGATGTTATATTTTATGATTCGATTCCATATGATATCCTCTGATGAGATTATTTGATTTATGTATTTGTGAATGATGAATTTTATATATTAGTCTATGGTTACTAATGGATTTGTGATAATATGTTATTTATGATGGATATATTTTGGCTATATATTGTACTAACACTTCTTGTTGATTGTACATGTAGAATTATTATGTCAATGGATGATGGGGGTAATTTAGCCAATTTATGTCTTTCTATGTGATGTTGGACCTAGGCATGGAGTCCTAAGGTCTATTGGCCATGATGTTAAGAAATGTTATTTTTAGTTTTATGTGATAAAATGATTATGTTCTTGTGTGGGTTTTAACCTTGTAATTTTTAAAATAATTTTTAAGTGTTTTTAAGAGGTCTAGGTTGTATTTTATTTTTGGAAAATTGTCTTATGTCTAATGTACATAGGTTAGAAGTTTATTTTGTCATTTATAATATTTTAAAAGGTTTTTAGACCTTCCTTTAAGCCCCACTTACAAAAGTGACGAAAATGGGAAGGTAGTTGAGTGGTTGAGGTAGTTGGTTGGTTGAGTTGAGTTAGTTGGGTGGTTGAGTTAGTTTTGGGTAGGAAGTTACCCCATTATTCTCTAACTTAAAAACTCTTCATGAAGTAGGGGGTGGGATGCTCATTTTTATGATTTTCATTCAAGGATTCTACCATTAGTGGGATATTGAGATTGGGGTATCATGTATTTTTTTAATTGATTAAATGTAAATATTATATTTTTCTTTATTGATTAAATGTGGATTTTATACGTTTTTCTTTGTTGGTTTAATGTAAATATTATATGTTTTTCTTTATTGGTTAAAAGCAAATATTGTATGTCCTAAATATTATATATTTTATTTATTTATTAAATGTAAATGTTGTTTTCTAAGGGTTTTTTGCTTGTGAAATTGGAAAAACAAACATTTCAATTTAAATCTTGAAAGAACCATATTTGTTGCCTTATTTGCATGTCGTAAACCTAGATCATCATAGCATGAATTATATTTATGATTTTTACATTAGATCTGATTAGAACAAAAGTAATTTGTCATTTAATAATTATACATATTACATTTAAAATATCTTCATTTCTATATTTTACTAAAAAAAAAAAAACATTTTTTTAGAAGACATAGTTACTATTGAAATTTAGGATTTGCATTTAGTATCTTGTTTCAGATTTGTTGATGTAATTTACATTCTTAAATCTGATTTTAATTTTTTGTACCTCATACCGTATGTCATCTTGCATTGAAAATTGAAAGAAGGAACAATTTTTAAGGATTTTGTTGGGGTTTGTGAATACATACTTTACTTTGTGGGATTTGCATTTAGTATCTTGTTTCATATTTGATGTTGTAATTTACATTCTTAAATCTTTTTTTAATTTTTTGTACCTCATACCATATGTCATCTTGCATTGAAAATTGAAAGAAGGAACAATTTTTAAGGATTTTGTTGGGGTTTGTGAATACATGCTTTACTTTGTGTTGTGTGATGTTCTTTATGTGTTTTATAGGGGAGTTGACCCCCTATTGTATAGAGGAGCCTTGGTCCTCCATGTATAGGGGTTTTGAGTGGGAGTAGCTCCCTCACATTGGGGATTTTCATTTTTGGAATATGAGTATTCCATTCAGGTAATGGTCATTACCGGGGTATGAGTACCCTTGTATCTATGGGATATGAGTATCCCCTTGTATTTTGCAAAAATGTATATATATTGTTGGGAGGTATAAGGTGTGGATTTGGTGGAGAGTATGATATATTTTGTTCCCCATGTTTGGTTGAACCCCCACTCCCCCTATGTGGTTTTCCCTTGAGGTAAACCAATGTGATAGAAATGTGTTGTGCTTTATGTATACGTAAACATTGTTGTTGTACTCGTGTACAAGTTGTGTGGTTTCATATGGCTAAGTGATTACCCCATTCTTGGGGGTGGGCTATTATACAACCCTATGGATGGGTGGAGAGCCCATTAGCATATTGTTGTTTTCCTCTCTTATTCATTTTCAGGTTCTTGGATGGAGGTTGAAGATATTTTGGAGTTGTTCAAGTCTCTTGGCAGAAAAGAAATATTGTTTTGTTTTCAAGAAAGACGTGTTTCTTTCATGATGTACTTTATGTACCAAATTTTGTAGATCATTTGAAAAGCGTTAAAGTAGAAAACTTGTGTTGTTACTTATGCATTTGAGGGAAAAGAAAAAGAAAAGATCAATTGTTAAATTTTAAGTAAAAAATGGATGTGTAAGAAAAGCAAGTTATGTGTTTCTTTGGAAAAAAAGATTGTATCATTGCATTATTTAGTTATCAATGATCCTCATGTTTCATAGATTATCTTGTAATCATTTCTTATACACTTGATTTAGAAAATGTTAAACAAAGACAAAAATGATTTGAATGTATAATAATATTGATTGCATTGTATGACTCAACAAAGGAAATCAATAAGAAGAGAACTAGTTTTTGAGTTAAGAATAAGGTAGTTTCAACTTAAGAATCTTTAAATTAAGATTTGGGGAATAAAAATTAAGTTAAATGGAGTTAAAACATAATTGTAATAAATCTATCAATTTAAAATTTAATGAAAGCGTAATTAAAATTTCTAACACCATTAATATTGTGATGTAATATATTTATATATATATATGTGTGTGTGTGTGTGTGTGTGTGTGTGTGTGTGTGTGTGTGTGTGTGTGTGTGTGTGTGTATTTTAACTTGACTTACACATTAATCAAAATTAGAATCAGATTATCATTAAATGTTAAACTCATCTAGTGGTGGTGAAACAATTGTCAATAAATTATAAAGTTATGATTTGACATTAATAGTAATAAGTTTGAGTTGTAATTAATCTTAAATTTTATCTCAATGGTTGAATCTAGTAGATAGGATAAATTCCATAGAGAAATATAGGAGATCTTCTTGAACTACAAATGAGCAAGGAAATCTCGAATTGAAAACCAATTCAACAAAGTAATAGCTAACTTATTTAAACCTTTAATCAAGAAAAGTAGTATAACCAAGTGGAAATTTTGTTTAGTTTGAATATTAAGTCAATGAAATCAAAGTTTAGTATATGAATTAAAATGTAGCAAGTAGTTACATCTAAATCTAAAACTACTAGAAACAATAAGTAATTATCATTTATAGCTTAGAACTTGAAACTAAGCTAGTTTATCTTTTGAGTCTTGATAACATCAAATGATTCTTGTGTCATTGATGTTAATAGTAAAGTAAATAAATAGTTTCATTCACATTAAAAGTTTGTTCCATGTATTATTATTTGTGTAAGGTTATTTATATTAAACGTATCTCTTCATTTTCAAACTCTTGATAGTCAAGTTATTATTAAGCCATACTTTGTCTCTTTATAGCTATACTAGGGAAACAAATGTAGATATAAAATGGGAAATTAGTTAGAAGACTGACCAAATTCTATACTCTAGGATAAGGAAAAGTTTTGTACATCTCAATAAGGAAACACTTAGGAAAAAATGCAAACTAAGATTGTTTAAGTAGTGAGAGGACATCGTAAACTTGATGTCATCGATTCTAGATTAACTTTAAAACTTGAATTTACCTTAGTAGGACTAGAAAGTAAAAAAAAATTGGTAGTTGTGTTTGGTTTAGGTTGAGTAAAATTTAGGGAATGACAACAACTTTCTAGTTTACAGTTCTGATAGATTCTTCCAGTCAGGACCTGGGCAGTCCCACCTTGGTCCTTCAACACTTCTACTTTCAGGAGATAGGTTCTATCATCTTTTTGATCATCTCTATGTAATTAGTTTCTAGGTTGCTGTTCTATTTATTCTGTTATAAGCAGATCATTGTAAAAATAGGGTTTCATGCATTATTAACCTAAGGTTTGATAAAAAAAGCTAAATTAAATCTGGTCTTTCTATAGAATACATGAGCACAAGGTTAGTAGCTAACTCCATCTTAATTTGGTAGTGATTTGTCTTAGCCTTGTCCTTGAATGTTATATGGAAAAGGGTTTGATCTAGTTTGTGTGCTAGTTGTTATCATTCTCCTTTTTCATACATAACATTTTGGTGAACCCATAGCTTTGAGCATTTGCAACTTGTTGATTATTCAAATCAGATCTTGCATTAATATATTACATATTTATCATTATTCATTTGAAAATTTTGCATAATTTTGAAAAAAGTGTATTATGGCTTCTTCTAGTTGTTTCTCTTTAGTATCATTGTATACATATATCAAAGATTTTGAAAGTTTTTACAAATTCATTAATATGCATACTTATGTTTTAGACCATATAGAATCCATCTATGATATTGATATCTTTAAATGTTCTTTATATGAAATCCTTAGTTGTATATCTTGTTATGGAGTAAAAAGTGTCCACTTGTCTTTTTACCTCCTTGTTTAGCTCCTAGGTCCTATGTATTACATTATACATTCTAAATGTTTATACTGATGTAAAATTGCCTAACACCCAAGTGAAATTGGAGTGTGGGCCCCATGCTTTACCTTATCTCAGACCTAAATAGGACTGATGGACATGGGTGATACCACCCATGTCCCCCCTTTTAGGTTGGGCCTAATTTAAGGCTATGTTAGCTCAACACCTTTCTCAAGGTTCCTCCTTGTCAGCTCTTTTGGTTTAATTTGATGATTGTTAATGGGAACACATATATAAGTGTGTTTTTGAATTCATTATGGACTAAGATAGAGATATCCAATTTGAGATATTGAAGGAAAGCAAGCAAGAACATTCATCATGATTCTAGAGCAAATTTGTGTGTTTTTATTGTGTGTTTGTTGTAGGCATGAAGCTATCATCTATCCACCTTAATAGTTGAAGGATCTTCATCATTCTAAGGTATCATCACATAGGTGATATCATTATTGTTTATCATCATTTGATTCATCTCATTATCATTGTTTTCAGCCTCTACCCCCATGAGGGCACACATTCTCTATCAATCAATGGTGTTGGGAAGCTTGAATGCTATCCCAAGATTTGACTGAGGCAAGTCCCTAAACACCATAACCCCCCAAACCCTCTCTTGTCATCTTGTGTGTAGGTTATAGGAGTGAGATCTAGAGAATGTGAAGATACAGGACAACTGAGTGAAGATTAGAGTTTCAAGGTCTAACAACAATCACATAATATTCCTCTATCCAAGACTTGGGCAGTGGCACCCTAGTCTTTCTACCCTTTCTGACTTCAGATCTGGTAGTAGAGAAACATTTGCAACATCTTTCCAGTTTACAGTTTCTACAGATTCCTTCAATCAGGACTTGGGCGGTCCCAAATTAGTCCTCTGATACCTCTACTTTTGGGAGATAGGTTCTATCATCTTCCTGATCATCCCCGTGCAATTAGTTTCTAGATTGTTGTACTTATTCTATTATAAGTTGATCTTTGTAAGACTAGGGTTTCATGCATTGTTAACCTAGGGTTTGATAAAAAGGCTAAATTAAATCTGATACATCTATAACATACCTAAGTATAAGATCTGTAGCTAATTCCTCCTCCATTTGGTAGTGATTTGGCTCAGTCTTGTCTTTGAATGTTATATGGAAAAGGGTTTGATCTAGTGTGCATCCTAGTTGTCATCATTCTCCTTTTTCATACATGACATTTTGGTGAACCCGTAGCTTTGAGCATTTGCATTTGTTGATTATTCAAATCAGATCTTGCATTGATTTATTACACATTTCTCATTATTCATTTGAAAATTTTGTATCATCTCACATCATAGATTTGAAAAATTATACATTTGTAATTACACATTGTGTATTTCAACATAGGAAGTTTGAAATCTTTCACATTCCTTTGTAACAAATCTTAAGGTTGCCTATATTTCCTTCTTGTGAAACACTTTTAACATCTTGATAACTTCATTTGTAATGAAACTATTATTTTTCTTATCTTTGAAAAAAAAGCTTCAAAAACTCGGTTTCCTCAAACTAGTCTGGTGTATAAAAGTCTCTCATATTGTTGGTATTTGATAAATGAATAGATCTTATTATACATTGTTGTTCCAAGTCACCTCATCATGGCTTCTTCTAATTGTTCATCTTTGGTATCTTTGCATGCATATATTAAATATTTTGAAAGTTTTTACCAATTCATTAATATGCATCCTTATGTTTTAGATATTGATATCTTTAAAGGCTCTTTATACGAAATTCTTGGTTGCATAGCTAATTTTGATAGATTCATAACCCTCATGGGTGAGCATCCTTCAATATTAGAAGATCTAACCGAATTCATCTCCATGAATTGTCATGAGAAAGAGGATGGTGTTAGTTCTTCTTCTACTTATACCACAATTTATGATAATGCCATGGATCTAGCCTCTAATATGTGTAATCGTGACCTAACTTTGTCTATTTCACCCTATGATTTGGATCCCTATCCCAAAGTTGTTCCCACTTGTGAGAACATTTTGGCAGAAGAAGATGAAATCATTGATACATTCCTTAACATCACCCTACCCTCTCTTTATTCCAATGCCCTACCTTTGAAAGAAGAAGCATTAGTGGATGAAGAACCTCTTCTCAAAAAATATCCTCCATGGGTAGATAATGGGCATTCATCTAATAATATTAAATCTTCTATATTACATGATACTTCTATGACTCATCCTATGGATCGCCTGCCTTTGATTGAATGTCCAAGCACATTCGATATCACTAAGGATGCAAAGACCATGGATGGTTCTCCTTTGGTTGCATGTTCAAACCCCTTGGACATCACTAAATATACAATGATAAACAATTCTCTTAAAAACACTTTACCTTCCCTTTGTTCCAATGCTCTCCCTTCAAAAGATGAAGCACTGGCGGATGAAAAAGGTCTCTTACACTAAATCCTTTGGGGATTGATGTTGAGCTTAATCAAAGTAAAAATAATGTTAATTCAATTGTCATTAATAGACTTATTCAACCTACTAAGGGGATGGTGAATAAGTGTACTAATGTTCCTAAAATCATTGTGCATAAGGCACCTAATGTGCATCCTCCCTCCAAACTAGTGATTACGGTTCAAGGTGCTCCAACACTACCTCAACTCCCAAGTTACATTCTCAATTATGCAAAACAAATTACTCAAGGAAATAAAATGTATCAAAATGTGTTGCAACAACCCAACTACAATGTGGTTTCTCACACATACAATACGCGAAATCATAAACAAAGTAAACAAGAGGAAAAAATTCTGATCACTTTACTAACTTCTCAACCTATGCTTCCTCAACCACCTCATCTTACTCGTAATGTTGGTCAAGATTATGATCTTGTCTAGCAACTTCATGCTACTCCCACTAAGATCTCTCTCTGGGAACTCATACAAACATTGCCTACATACCATGGAATGCTCCAAAAAGCTTTAAAAAATTGTACCACCCACTGTTAAGCCAAATGATGTAGTAGCTCTGTTAGATTGTATGCACGTGGAAAAAATGGATATTCTGTTTCAACAACATGAATTACTGTCAATTGAAGTTCAAAACCAATATGATCCTCTTGAAATCTCTATCATAATAAATGACAAGTTGATAAAGTGAACTATGATTAACAATGGATGGACTCTTAATGTTTATAGCATTGATGTGCTACACAAAATCAAGATTGACACATGTTTAATCAAACCAGATAAAATTAATATTCGTGGTTTGATAATGTTGGTAGACAATCATTGGGTACCATAACTTTACTTGTAAAGGCTCGACTTGTGGCATTATCTACCCTTATCCATGTCATGCCCGATACGCTTTTATATAACATCATTCTTGGTAGACTGTGGATTCATGCCTTAGGGGCAGTCCCGTCTACCCTTCATCGTCAATAAAGTTTATTTATGCAAATAAACTTCAAACCATTGAAGTTGACCCAGACCCAGAAAGTTGTTTACAAGTTGAGGCATAAAAACAAGTTGTTAATCACAAGCTTCTCAATAACTTAAAAGTTGATTCATCAATTACTCTTGTTGTAGATAATGTTGTGCAAGATTCCAAATCACCATCGAATGCACTTCTTGGTGACGATTGGGGTTCATTAGATTTTACTCCTTCCTTTATAGGGGAATATAAATTTAATAACCCTAATCCTGAAGCATCAAAAGTCACCTCGATCTTGTTGGTGTTTTTTCTTGCAACCCCCAATCCTAAGGAAAATCACAATACTTAAACCAGGGGACAATAGGATAAGGAAAATATCCTACGCTATCATCAAATTGAGGACAAGAAAGACCAATGAACAAGGCTAAATATAGCCTTCTACTCTTTGAGCTCCATAGGACTCAGGTGAGTGTACCTATTTAAGGCCTAAATATATGATAAAACTTGCATTGGACAACTTGTTATAGGCCTTTAACATGTGGATGGTTCTTAGGTAAATGAGTAAAGGGTGTTATATTACTCATCTCTAGGCATGATCCCTTTGCACCTTGAAAAACATTGACAATTGATTAAATAGAAATATCTTCATCTCAAATATATGAATGGGTTAAAACTACATCATTCCAGAGCATGGCCCCTGCATCCATTAATCTCCATGAAGATACAGAAAACTAGACAATAAATAAACATGAAATGAAAGATTTAGCAGACTTATAATTGGTGATTCCTTCCAAGGTTTGCACAAAGTAATACACTAGAATGGTGCCTTGTCCATTTACAAAGTCAAGATACAATAACCCATTAGATAGTAAACGTGAAATGGAAAATTAGTGACCACTAAACCATTATTGCCTTACAATAATGATGCCTCTCATGGACATACAGATAACATTCTTAGTAATCCTGAATATAACACATTACCCCTAATATTTGACTGAAAGCAAAATTAACTTGCTCCTTGAAAAAGAGTTGTAGACTGGTGCCCAAATTTGTCCATGTCATGCAACACCTAGTCAAAAACATTAGCCTAGAGATCATGTAGCATTTTATCATGTTGTGTGGTTGCACAACACACCCCATTTTAACTTGACAAAATAGGGACCCAACCATTTGTTTGGCTTGGCTTGTGTTTTCTGCTTGCTGGCGATTTGGTAAAAGTAAGTCAATACAGATATCTTGCATAGAGGGGACTGGGTAAGTCATCATGATGAGGTCAGTTTTTCAATGTTAATATTTCATGTCAATAACCCCATGATTGGATAGATTACAAAATTCCATGCAGGTTTCCCTTTTGGATCACCCTGATATTCCTTAAAAAATGAGAGTTATGGTGAGTCAAAGTCCTGGTCAAACCTAATATTCTGAGGGGAGGATCATATTTCTTAACATCAACCATCTTGTGAAAGATCACCCCGATCCAATTTTATCACCCGATAAATCATTTGTTCGGAGATCTGGACGTCAATTTTAGGTGATAGAGATATTTACCCTTCGAACAACATCATATATTTTGCGGGGGTCATATTGTGAGTATAACTTGACCTTTCGAATATCACCCGATATTCAAAATATCACCCTGGCAGAAAATATCACCCTAAGGCCAATATCCGGATGACATCATATAATCTCAATTAACAAATGAAATGGCCATGACGATGATTTCATAATCCTTTTTACCTCGCGGAGGTATATTTCCAACAGCGATCCTTTCTACATAACATGAGGATGACATCATAGTGCGACAATGATGAACCAAGTCATTATCCTGATGACATCACCCTAATATTCCGAGAAAGAGGTCATTTTAAGTTCGGGGGGTCATCATATTTTCAACATCCCTAGACATTTTCAACATCACTTGATGTTTCGACATGGGTCTTTCCACCTAAAAATGGGTGATCATATTACACATAGAGGGTCATATTATGAATATCACTCGATATTCAGAATATCACTTGATCTTTAGAGATCACCCTAATCCTTTTGCCGCGTAGCATTGAATGCTCATTAATGCAGTAGGTGGTTCTCACCGATTGCGAACCTGATCTAGACACTTGGCAGCATCCGTGAATTAATGACAGGAGATCAATGGTTAAGATTGAATAAACCTTAATTTGCCCTAATTTGCCCTAATAAGAGGGATAAAGTGAATTTACAGTCATTTTTACACTTACCTTGTGGAAAAGAGAGAATTTACAGAGCCGAGCTTCCAAACCCTCATACGAGTACCTGCATACACCTACAACTTATAGCAGAATGAAGCATACGATTATCATCAGTATCAAGATCACTTTCAGATAATCACCTGTAAAAGTAGAGGATAAGCGCACCAGGTAAGTAATTGAAACCCTCTTACAGTCATTTTTTGCACATTTAGGTAGTATAATTTTTAATGGTTTGAAGCTATGAATTATGCATATCATGCTGAACTAAATCTTGAATGAATGTAGCATGCATCATGCCGTAGAATGTAATATATATGCATGCACGTGGAGTATCAATTGTAAGACCAGTCTTGTCAATTGTAGGAAATCATGGCAGACAGGAGGTTGAAGAAGTCAGAATCTGAATTCGTTAAACTGATGTTTGCTCAACCTGAAGGTGTACAGTTTAAATATGGTGCCATCACAGAGACACATCAAGGAGTTACTGATTTGGTGGCATGGTCAGCTAAGATGAGTGATGGAAAGAATAACAGCACCTTGCTGGACTCTGTGTTTGTATTTGGAATATGGAATGAAGCTGGTTTCCCATATTCCATGGAAGCTCCTGAGTTAGTTATTGAATGTGCTAGAAATTATAATCCATACATAAGAAGAGTGGAGAAGCATAGCAGAGTATATGCAAATCTATATATCAAGGGCCTTCCCATCACCTTCAATTTGCCACTGGGAAAGAAGGTTGTTAGCATGGATTTTAAGAAACTGGAAGTAGAGTTGTTAGCATGGATTTTAAGAAACTGGAAGTAGAATATGATAATAATATGAAGGTTGCCCAGAAGAGGATGTACCAATGGAGGGCAAGAAATATTCCCTATCCTATAGCTACCAAATTGCTGGTACATTTGTATAAGTTTGATTTCGATGATGAATACCAGTACATGATCGCCCTACTCAGTCGAATAACGGGTCAACCAAACACTGGAAGTTTCAAGGACTGGATGTATGGCGTCATCCTGATGTCCCTCTACATAGACAATAGGCCATTGTGGGCCAAGATGATAAGCGATGCCCTACATGATCAACTCATGAACCTGGGAGGTTCAGAATGTTCTTTTTATATGACTTCCTACATAGTTTATTCGTGTGCCTACAAGGGTACATTTGATGCGTTGACAATAGAAGGAAGGATTGGTGGAAGCACCAATGATGCTCACATCTGGTATCATTATCCCCAGCTGCAAAAGCAGAATTACCTCTAGGACTACAAATTAGTAAATGATGCATTTTCTATGCATTTAGTCAGAACAATGGAGGAGGATAGAACTAAAAGATTGAGCATGGAAGCTCAAGAGGTCATATACAGGCATGGAGCCTGGTTTATTCAGTATGCAACATTCTCTTATATAAGAATTGAGGGCTTTGAAGGTCAACCCCTCATGCTCCCAAGATGCCCCACTGATGCAGTAGTTTTAATGGAGTTCATGAGACAAGTGGTTACAATACTGGATGCTTACAAAGAAAGTAACAAGCTTCCACCAGTATTGTTCCTAGTTACAATGGGCTGGTATATGTGCCCAGATTCTGAGAATATTAAGAAAGTTGTAGCTAGCTTGAATATGATGAGATTACAGCTATTCCCATTGGCAAGGTCATATGATCCATATGGCAGGATGCAGAAGATCATGGGGAAACCCATCCATTAGAGGAATCTCAAAGATTTCTGGGCAGATTGTGAGGATGAAACTAAAGCCAGAAGGAGAAAATACCAAAGGCTAACCCTCAACCAGATCAGGACCTTTGATTGCATCTCAGTGCCAACGCAATTGAAGAAAGATGATGGAAACTTAATAGCAGATGAATATGAAGAACAAAAGATCTATAATGACACAATCTCAACACTTGATCTTGCACAACTTGAAGACATCTCATTGGATCAGTTTATAGGTAGAACCCTATAGTTAACCCAAGCTTGGGTGAATGAACAAATAAATACATTGAAGAAAAAGGGTGTAATCCTTATAGTGGATAATAAGAAGAAGAGACAAGATATTCCTGATGAGGAATCTGATGATTTCCTGACAAAGAAGAGGAAATCCAAAGGAGAGAGAATGAAGTCTCCAGAACAAAGCAAGAGACCCCCTAGAGGTAAGAAAACTGATAATGAACCTAAAGGGGTAGTAATTGAAAGAATAGAGGTGCCAGTTGAAGATGCATTAGGATCAGGACAAGCATCAACATCATCCGCACCGCCTCCTATGGATAAACAAAAAGCTAAAAGAATCCAAAGGCCTGCTGTACAACGTATTGACACATATGAGGAGGGTCAGGCATCTCAACAAAAGAATGCAGAAGAGGATATTTCTCTAGATGAAGATCTTAAGGAAGAAGAAGACCCTACACCCCTCACCAAAAAGAGAAAAGCACCTCAGGTGATGATATCCACACCTAAGAAACAGAGAACTTCAATGAGAGGTGAAATAAAACAAGACCCCATAATGCTAAGAGGGGCAGGTAGTGAAGTGCTCAGAAAAGAGCTGCAGCATGAAGCACCCCTTCCTACCATAGTCAAGTTCAAGACTGAGAAGGCTGAGGAATAAAGGAAAGAAACCTTAAGAGTAGTACAAAGTGGTCCTGTCTCACTGGAGGAGACTGTGGACCTATCTGATGATGAGGTAGTAAAAGATGTCACCTCTCAGAAAATGGAAACCCTTGCTGCTAACACCCGCACAACTCCACAAGGAACCCCATCAGTCCAGGCGGCAGTGTTAGAAGAGTTAAAGCAAGTGGAGCAAGAAAAAGAAAAGAGCCCAGAAAAGATTGTACAACAAATAGGGCTGGATGCATTAGTTGATCAGGTGACAAGTCCTGCAACAATAGACTTGACATATATAGAGGATGTAAATCCTAAAGATATAGCAGGTACATCTGATAGAACAGAAAATGTTGAAGAAGTTAAACATATAGAAGTGGAGGATAAAGCTCCAGATATGGGTCAGCACCAGCAAGAAATATCAACTGAACCCGAAATTGTTGAAGTCCGGCCAAAGGACGGAGAAACCTCAGGAGATAAAGAAACATCATGTCATGATGACCTAAAGGCTCAAGAGGTAGATACATTAGGTGCAGAGCAAGATGCGATGCAAGATCAAGTGGAGGCATCTAATTTAGATAAAATAATATCCACAGATACCAATGTACCTCAGGATGAGGAAAATACTAAAGTGGATGAGACACCCCTGGAGGAAGTAAAAGATCAGGATCATGATAAACATGTAGATGATCAGCAGGATCACCCTCCGAAAGAAGAGATTCCTCAACAAGAGGAAGTACCACAGGATGACCCTCATGAAGAGCATCATGAAGAGGAAATAAGAAAGTCACCTTCACCACAAAGGAAGATAACAGATACTGGAGATCAAGGTGTACATGATGATGAGGGTGGATATTCAGGATCCAGTGACCAAGTTCCTCCTTGGCTAGAAAAAGAGATAAGTACAGAATCTGGTTTTGAAATTCAAGAATTTGATATATCTACATTATTTTTAGAAACCCTAATAAAGCCTAAGAGGAAGGCAAGATTAACTTCTGCCATTAGAAGAGATCCTGATATAGGCAAAAGAACTGCTCAAATAGCACTCCCCACAGTCGAGAAGGAAAGAGGCAAGATTACTCTAGAAGAATTCTAGATTACCACAGTAGATCTAGGATTTCCCAATGAAGACCAAGAAGGTCAAGAGGGGAAAGACATTATTGATTCTTTGACTCAGAAGATAAAGAGAGAGAAGGAGAAAAATAAGTAGCATAAAGAGCACATTGCTCAGTTGCATGCCTATATAAAAGGGTTAATTAACCCTGATGATGCATCAAGTGATCGAACAATCCCATTGACTGCAATTTCTCAAGAGGAAGTCAACAGGTTGAACCTTATGAGACATGAATTAGTAATAATGTTAAAATGGATGTCATCTGCGCTTGATGGAACTGAGGAAGTGGTAAAAGCCTCTTTGAAGAGGTGGAATTCTTTAGGTACCTCCAAGAGGAGGGTGGATAAACTACAGATGGAGACCGAGAAGAGGTCATTTCAACTGGAGAAAGTCTTGAGTGCTTTGGATGAAATAAGAAGCATTGACCCTCAAATTCTTATAAATAATCAAGTACTAAATAATAACATGGCTATATTGATTGATATCTGGAATAAAGACATCAGGTTTGAATGTGATGTGCTAAAGAGATGCAACAGTAAACTAAGAAACATCAGTATGAAGCTACATGATATGATGTCTTATGAAGTAGAGGTCCTAGAGACCTTAGAAGGGAAAGTAGAAGGGAAGATTGAAAATCAGGATGAAGAGTTTGCAATTAAAGCTCTACATAGTAATTTCCAAATGGTAGCTGATGACCCTTTGAAACACCTGACAGAAGAAGTAATGGATAAAGTAATGAGAATAAAGGTCAGAGTGGAGAGTTATAATGAAACACTAAGCAGCAGGAGGAATAAGTTAGAAACCCTCCGGAGCAAATATCAAATGCATAAGCATGTCATCGCCAAAGCAAGAACTCAAGATGGCGGCGAAATAGAAAAGATTGTGCAAGCATATGAAAATATCAGGACATCCATGCAGGTCCATATACAAAGAGATAGTCATCAGGGTGATGAGAATAGCGAAAGTGCTGAAAGTGATGATCATGACAATGGAGATGATGATGAACCTGATGAAGATGTACCATAAAGGCAATACATGCATCAGGTACTTAAGAGATAATGAGTTACCTAGATGGTTGCCAGCTGGCAACCTATGCCACATTGAAGGAGTTGACTTGGTCAATGAAGTATGAATCGTAGATCTTAATAGATAAATCTTGATTGTAGATCAATTGTAACCGCTCCCTCACCTTGTTCTATAAAAGGTGCAGGGATGCCTTTTTTGATTCATTTGAAACTTAATTGAAATCTGTTTGCTGAAGTATTTAGGGCTTATTTCAAAGTTGTTGTATACATATATGTTCTTGCATACTTAATGAATGAGAAGACTGTTTTAATTACAATCCATCGTAAATCTTGAGTAATCAGTGTATGAATTCCTGATATTTGCTTTGATTTGTTGCGTCCCTTGGAGTGCATATCAGCTTGCATGTGTTGTCTTCATGCCTTTCCTTTGAAGTTAGGATCAACTGTATCTAGTTGTGGAATGTCTTGGTGAACATATGGTTTGATTTCTTCTCTTCATGACTGTATCTGATGTGTATGTGGCTCAATAACTGAAGGTTCAACATTAGTTTGAAGTATTCTTTTCAATTTCTTTCAATTTTAGAGCATTTCATCATCATAATTGCAAATAATTGACAATCTTGAGCAAATAATACAAATATGTAGACATCCCGTAGATAACTAAACATATTCAGCATATTTGAGGTTAAAGCATGTTAAAAATGATAAATATCATGCAAAGATTTAAAGATAGACACACTATTTGAAGCATATCTTGTGTAGAATAACTATCCGTGTAGCATCATTACAGGAAACACTATCTTACAGATGAGACTTACATAAGGCCCCAAAATGGAAACAACAACACACATCAACCTCTAAGTAATGTCAGAAGATTAAGACCTAATCATTGGAGACTTGGGATCATGAATTCTCTGAATTCATCATATCTTTTAAGATGAATAAAGGTTAATGTGTAATTTTATTCTATGTTTGTTTATGACTAACATCATGATCAACATAAATTGGCACTAGAAGGAGGGCCTGAAGGATGAGGATCATCATCAGTATTTCAGGTGATGATAAAGATCGTAAGGTAATACTAAGACACC
The DNA here is from genome assembly GCA_027924645.1 of Cunninghamia lanceolata. Classification (NCBI taxonomy): domain Eukaryota; kingdom Viridiplantae; phylum Streptophyta; class Pinopsida; order Cupressales; family Cupressaceae; genus Cunninghamia; species Cunninghamia lanceolata. The sequence continues at coordinate 3,003,535 of BSBN01001736.1, read as the reverse complement.
GCTAAATTTCCAAGTTAGACGTAAATATTTGTTGTTCTAAGCTTGTACATGCTAATCCTGTGTGAAGTTCTCAAGATCGATCATAAATATTGCAAGCTTTACAGCCAATCATCATGAATTTGCACAAATAGGCCTTGTCTCATGTAAATATGCCCAAATCTTTGAGGTAGTTAGCCTGAAAACTTGATATCCCACCGTGTGTGACACAAAACTTCAAATATCACTGCATATTTGCAGCATCTTTGCAAATATTTCGCAAATATCCTATCAGTACCATTTTCTGACCATAAATACAGCCTTTGCTGGTGAATTGCAACTGATCTTTACAATAATCCAGCCAATTTTCCTCAAAATTGAGAAATCTTGGCTCACAGGATAAATACCAGGTCTAGATTTAGTGGAATCTTTGATGAATTACCTGTTAGAGGACTTAGACCTAGAACTGTAGACATCCATCACACTCCAGGGTCTAGTGCATCAGGAGCTTCACCTAAATGTCCTGTAACTCCTATTGGTTTGCAAATACCTACAGGATCACATGTTCAACCGGTCCAACCTCAACCTGTTCAACCTCAGGGTCAGCCTCCTCCGGTTGCAATGTCTTTCTTTGTAGCAGAGTCACCTTTGACCTTTATGGCATATCACGCTTTGCCAAAGAATCCTAACAAACTTTGTCCAAAGTATCATCCTTATCAAGATGCGGATGATCATATCAGAACTTTCAAAGAAGCCTGTTGTAGAGCCAGAATTGAACATCAAGATGTTGTATGCAGATTATTTCCTTTTTCCTTAGGGGAAGAGGCTTATAATTGGTATATTAGTCTTAGTCAGGGTTCTGTTGGATCATGGGATGTTCTTGAAAAGGCTTTCACTGATAGGTTCAAGGTACCAATAGATCCTTCAATGAACTATCACCTATTTGCCACAATCAAAAGATTTGAAGGTGAACCTATTGCCAACTTCAACGCTAGGTTCCAGAAAATGTTATCCAAGTTAGTTGCCCCATATGTTGTAGCAGATGCTACTGCCAGGAGTGTCTATTATTTAGCTTTAAATCCATTGACTTCCATGTTCATCAAGAGAGTACATCCTGAAATCACAACTTTGACAGGGGCTTTTTAGGAAGCTATTAAAGTCAATCAGCAGGTGGTACCTGCTCCAACCCCAAACATAGATTTTGCTACACTGCCTGGCTATCCAACATATCCTGCCCAGCAATATCCTAATGGAGCTATGATGCCTCCAGTTGTCATGCTAGCACCTCTGCAAATACCTCCATTGAGTATAATGCCACCTCCAAAGGGAAATGGCCAGATGATGCAGTATCCAGGACATACAAACACCTCAAGTTGTAGACCAGTCTGCCAACAGTTTGAATAATGGATCCTCTTTCTTCAAGCCTTCAATAGAAAATGTGGTAGCTAAGGTCCAAGAAGAGAAAGAAGAAATCAAGGAAATCTCTGCTCAGCTAAGAAAACTTACTACAGAGGTCACTCATCTGAGAAATCAAAACTTCTATTCTCAGTCTAATCAGAATAGAAATTATGCCAATGACAAACCTAGTTATCCTGATAGGGGGTATAACAACAATAACTACAACAATAATAGTGGTAACAACAATCCCCCAAGACAGCCTAGAGTATGGAACTCCAGGCCAAATAATGGTTCCTTACCATCACCTTTAGATAATTTGCCTCCTGCTGAAGTCAAACAGACTACTAGAGTCAATCTTGCTGAGGCAGCCCTCACCAATTGGTGTAGAATACACAATACAAATGCTCATGCAGAATTGGACTATCCACAATTTAGAATTGCCACTAGCATTTTTTAGAGAAAAGTGTCTAACACTTTTGGAAATCCACCTCAGGTAGAGGAAAATGAAATTGTCCCTTGTGGATATGACTCAGCATTTGTATTAGAAAGTTACACCAATCAACCTCATCAATAGATTGTGTCATCTCACCAGAATTACAACCTGGCATGTGAAGAATCTACCATGGCTTTTGATTCAAATTATGTTTTCCCCTTTGAGGATGACAATGAGCCATCAAATGAACATGAGGAGGTACATGCTTACCAACAACAGTACTAGGGTAAGCACAATTATAACCTGAGAAGTAACTCCAACAGACCTACTGGTCCATTAACCAGTTCTTTACCCCTGAATAATTTCAACACACCTCCTGATCCCAAGGCAAGTAATAATCTGAGATTTCCAAAGGTAAATGCACAGTATCAAAAGCCTTGAGCATGCCTCATGAATCTGACAAGTTAGTCACCTACTTGGCAGATGAGATGAAAAAGATCAAAATCAGCCTATCCTTGTCAGAGCTGCTAAAAACTCCTGCAATTAAGAAAGCATTCATGAAGTCACTAGATGATCCTGCTCCTAAAGAGGATAGCCATACTTCAGGTCAGCTTGGAGGTAAGGATCATGCTGTTGGGGATAATAATGTTAAAACTAAAGTCCCAGCTACTGTTCAAGCTACAGAGACCTCCCACATGACCTTATATAGAGATAAAAGTGAGTCACCTCCATTTCTCCTTACCATATGAATGTTTGGTAAGAATTTACATAACTGTCTAGTAGACTCAGGAGCATCCACCAATGTCATGCCCTTGTCCATATGTAATGCTTTAGGGTTGCATCTTGCTAAATCTCTGAAGAAGGTAACCCAACTAGACAAAACAGAGGTGAGTGTCATAGGAGAGTTAACTCACATTCACATGCAACTGGCATCAGACCCTAGGATCCAGTACTATATTGACATTTAGGTAGTTGACATACCTAATACATATGGGATGTTACTCAGCAGAGATTGGTCTAAAACTCTCAACAGATATATGTCTACCAATTTCAGTCACATGTGGCTACCTTGGAAAGGTATACCAAACCAGATAAGGGTAGATGATGAACCAAGAATGAAACACATGATCACCAAATACAACAAAACATATGAGATCATGTATGTGAATGTTGAACCCAGAGTTTACTCCATTAGACCTCAGACTGTCAGGATAGAAGAGGTCCTGATGTATGATTTTCATGATGATCATGATCCTGATGATCATCCTCATGACGATAATGCTGAAGTTTTAAGAGATGATCATGATTATGAAAATGAAGTAGAAGTAGATAATTTCAAGAGCTTTGAAATATACTTGTACAAATAGGTAAAACACTATCAATTATTAGATATACCTATTCATGATATTTTGATTGATGGTTGGTGCAGATTACACGATGAAGCACATTCTGAGAAAACTTGTGAAGCATGCATTGACATGCTAGAGCTTGAGCACACATGCGTAGAGGCATCATCATCATCATCAGAGGTAAGTTCCACATATAGTGATGATGATCATACTGATTCTTGTTCATCTGTTGTAGGAATAGGAGAGAATATGAGTCAGGATGAAGATTTTATCCAGGAGACAGAAGAAATTTTGGTCTGCAATGAGAATAAGAAAAGAAATAATAAGATCACCCCAAGGAGTGATTGTTTGATGGAGTCAGATTATGAGTTATCTGATG